>VZRI01010023.1:35689-68237 GCA_013397515.1 Upupa epops
ATGTTCTGTTCTGTGACTTGGTCTAGGTGATCCTGGTGTGGCAGGGGGATTGGACTGGATGATCTTTCAAGGTCCCTTCCAATCCCTTATGGTTCTATGTTCTCTATCTTGGTTGTTAAATTCACTTCTTTGTTTCTTTCTAGTTGTTTTGCTCTGACTTGATAGCAGTCTGTGGTAAGGACGTGTAGCATTATTTTAAGAACCTGTATATATTGGCAGAGCATTAATGGGAATTTCAGTTCTAATTTAAAAAACATTATTTGCAGTGGACATTAACAGATAATTATTTGTAGGAGTACACTGAATATTCAACATATTTGTAATCTTAGTGCTTACTTGCGTGCAATATATTCAGAGTAAGTTTTGTCAGCACCCCTGGAATTTAATCTCTACTGTTGACTCAAGTAACTGACTTAAGCTATGGTTTTTCACTGTTTAGTGAGTTTTTCACTGTTTGGTGGTTATTTGCCTAATTATTGATACTAAGTTGATATTCTCTAATGAATTATAAAACTTGCTGTCCTCTATTCATTGCTCAGGTGCCTGATCCTGTATAGACAAAATCTTTATTGAATTTAGCTAGTACTTTACTAGCTAGTGTTTATTGTGGAAGTGAAAACATGAAGCATGAACCTTTTTATTCTATACGATCAAATCCTTGTGGTAAGAAATTCTTTCCAAAAGTTTCCTGAAGAATGACTGACTTCAATGAGAAGAGAAATACATATTTCTGTTTACAGAAGCCATATTTAGTCAGAGAAATCTTGAAAGCTCGATAAGATTAGGGGACTCGTTCAATAAAAGGCTTAAGGAAATATTTATTTTTTTATTTTATCAGGACTAGAATAATTATATACAGTTTAAGAATTCTGCTAAGATGTTCTTTCTGCCCCTTTTTTTCAAACATTATGTCAGAAAATGGTTTTGTCTATGATTTTCCTGAAGCGACAGGTCAGAAGAGCACTCCTAACTGCAATATCATTTAATGGAATGTGAGAAATGGCTTTACGTTCTTAGTAGTAGATAAGAATCTAAAGACTATAATGTTTAATACTTACTCATAGTTATCCCTGTGTTTGGTATATATACACCTTTTGCTTAAGAACAATTTTAAATTAAATCTTTTGCAGCTCTTCAAAGGAGGTGGAGCAATCTCTGTAATCAAGGATTAGGCAGACACAGAAAGCATTAGCAGTCGTGCTTGGAATAATTTTTCTTCTGCAATTCAATAAGCTTCTTACTAAACTATTAAGCTGTAGAAAATAAAGCTGAGGAACCTACATTACAGGGCAGAAACTAACTAGTAATTACATGAGATTGTACAGATTAGTGAGTTATAACTCTGGTGTTTCCTGCAGGGTGTAGCTGGGAAAGACAAAACTGTTTGTGTCTTAGAAAATAAAATACCTCTAAGAATTCAGCATTTTGCTTTTTTTTTTTTTCTTCCCTGGAGTTTCCACATTTTGTAGTATGCTATGTAAGACTTCAGTACTTTGCACCTTTGCAGAGAAGTATCAAAGATGGAACAGATTCTTCTGAGTTGGTTTAAACCAAATCTTTGCATAACAGTTTTGTAGTAAACCATGTAACTTCCTGTATTGGTCACTGCTGCTGTGTTGATTTTGATGTTTTTAATTTTTTTTAAAGGTATTTCCTTAATGTGTGTTCTACTCTGTGTAATTTGTTATTGGTTATTATTATTTCTATAAAATATTTTTTTTCCGAATCATGTATCATTACTCAAATATGTCTGGCCACCACTCTAGATGTATGAGGTGTGTAACAGCAAAAAAACCTCACTGCCAGAGGTTTTTTGAATGTTTCATATTAGAATGCTGTCTTGTAGGCAATAGTGCATTTAGAGTACCATCTTACTAGTCAACCACAGCTCCTGGGGAGAGAGTTTCTTCAGGGACTGTATTACAGGCTTGTCCAGATAAAGTAGATGTTGCTGAGCAGCTGATCCTAGTTTTTGCCCAGCTCAGAATAGCATCTGTTTTCCCCTCAGATGTGACAGATTGGTTCCTTGTGTCATAATTCACTTGTGATTGTGGATCTGTCTAGTAAAAGTGATGTCTCCCTCTTGCTTTTCAGTTGTAACTAAAATCTGCTTGTCAGTGAGAGAAGCACAAAAAACCCAGTGGAATTTTTACAAAATAAGTTTTTTTTCTAGAGTTCTTTAGCAGTTACGCTGATAAACCCTGTATTTGGAACTGCAGAAATACTGTTTTTGTAGTGCTGATTTTGATTTAGTCTTTCCGGTTGAGGACAGTGAATTAAGAGGCATTAAAAAAATGCAATTTCTCTGAATTCTATCAGAAATGGAAGAAAATCAGTAGAGTTAAATGTAGAATTAAATATTTTTCTCTATATCTTTTTTTTAACGTGGGAAACCCATACACAAACTGCAAACCAAAACAGAACAGTTTTAGGTATAAGCTATTTTATATACTTACATGGTTGTTGCAGGGGGGTTTCTTTGGGGGGGGAACCCTATTGTTAATAGTTTTAAATATTTTTTACTAGTAAAGAAATTTATTTATAAAATTAAGTTTGATTTTTTGCTGTGTCAAGTACCAATTTTGTAATTTGCTTTTCAGAATACTGGATGCAAGTTGATTAAAGTTTTTCTTTGTATTTACTATTTTTAAGAATGTCTCTCTTTAAGCATCCTGTCTGGATCAAAAGAAAATAATTTCGAGTCACTGTTGAGACTCTAAAGACGCTTCTGTTGGATAGCTTCTGTAAAACGAAGACTAGTGGCATGGATTCAGTCACTGTGGGTAAAGGTTCTTTGTAGTAGAATATTATCTACAGCCATCCTTCTCATTGTTCCATCTGTTTGCTTAAGTAGTTTGCAGTTCATTAATAATTTGCTAGAAACATACCTGAGTAATGTTTCAATCTATTTGTAAATAAATTTTCTTAATATTTTTATGATGCACTTAGCATATAGCCAGTTCTTTCAAAACTTCAGTGGCTTTCTCTCTCTGTTGCATGATCAAGCTTTATAGAAAAAGTTATCACCCATCATAGAAGTTGAAGGCTACTACTCTGGGTCAGTTGCCAGTAATTGTTTTTGTTACAGACCAGGTTTTCAGGTGTCATTCAGGCTAGGCAACAAAAGTATGGCAAGGCAAGATACCCCATGAAACAATGATGTTTGAATATCAGGGATGATCCAAGACTTCCCTTCTTCCTTCCTATTTTGAACTTACTTAATGACCCTTCTGAAATCTGAGCTGGACGCTTCTGCAGAATTGCATGTATTGGTATATCTGACCCAGGATCCAATCCCTCCCAAGGTGTTGGGACTTAGTACCTAATGTGCAATTCTATCACTTTCTCAGCAGTGCATTGCTGGGTCAGTAGAGGAGTGACTCTTTTCCAAATAGAATTGCTGTTTTTCACATTGCAGGTTCCTCAGGAGGATGCTCATGGGCGATACTCTGTCTTTTCCTGAATGCTTTGGGCAGCACCAGTTAGCTCCCCAGCAATTCTTTCATTCTCACATAAGAGCTTGTATCAGTAGTCATCTGCGAAGAGTCTGTAAATAATAGCGCAGATAAATATGCTGAAGAGTTTATTCTGAATAAGTCAGTCAGAGATGGTAGGAGTGAAGAGATATTGGTTCCTAGCCTGGGTGCACTAACTGTGGTGAGAGCATGGATGGAGTGTGTGGTAGGTGCGGCTCTCAGGTCATATCCTGGGTTTGAAGAGAAAAAGCTTGTGCAAGGAATTTTGTCTGTCAGAATAGTTTTTGGAATGTCTTTAGTAGGGCCTGTATTGGCCTTTTTGTTAAGTACATCAAGTTAGCTGTATTTTTTAAAATGTATATGTGCCATTGACTACTTCTAGAGCCAGCATTATCCCTTTTGCCAGTGGCGCAAACATTAAGGACATCACAAAGCTGGATCCATTTATTTTTATCTGCTTGAATTCTGAAATAAACATTGTGCGTGTACTACCTTAACTATAATGATTAGACTACATACTGCTGGATGACTGATGTTGATTGATGTGGCTGTTATAGCTGCCTTGTGAGATGTTTATATGAATATTTTTTATAGAATTGATGATGTTAGTAAGTATTTTTTGGGATCTTTGTTTGCATTGTGATTTGCATTTAAAGGCAGTCTTTTTAAAAGTAGCATTGTTTGAAACTGTCCTAGTTCATGGGGAATGCTGCTTTTGCTGTTCTTACCATGAAATGGAAATACGTCTGTCTGGCTCTAGATACTGCCTCTACAAACTGCTGTAGTTTTCTTATTCCACCACAAGAGTCTCATCTAAATCCTGGCATATTTTTTCATTTATGGGGCAATTTTGTTTTGTTCTAATAATTGCTATTAATAATAATGAATAAATATAATTATTAGCAGCTGTCTTTCAGTGCATAACAGCAGGAGAAACATCTTCCTTTAACAAGAGATATGGGGGTTTTATTTTATATATTTTCATTTATTTTATTTATTACTTTTTTAATCAGTATCTGCTTTTTTAAAACATAGTTGCACATATATAGCTGCATCGGCATAGAGTAATTTACTAGAGGAAAAATACTCTTTATTGTGTTTCATTTTTTTACTTGCAGTCATTATAATTATGTCTTCTTCCTGGAATATGATTTTAAAAGTAGTTAAACTTGCACTTATTTATTAATGCAGCACTTTCATCTCAGGTTTTTTTTCCAGTACAATTACACTGATTATTCAGGAGGGGTTGGTTTTGCTAGTGTGGAAACATAGAAGCTTTTTTTACATTGTTAAAAAGTGATGTAATGTTTTAACAATAAAATTGCTTATTCTTTCAGTTTCAAATTCTTTTTTTTTTTTTATGTGTATTAGTTTTGTTATAGAAGTTGCTTTAATTTGCAATAGACGTTTCTTAAACAGTGTTTCCTGTGCTTTGAATTGCATTCTCAAGTGTTAGGATTGTGTCTTCATTTGTCTTTCATTCAAAAACTGGCAGTGAGACTTGAAGCATTTATAGTTGTGTTGTTTGAACATGCATTGCTCCATTCAGAAACAATACATACGCAAGTATTGCTATTTGATTTGCCAACTAATTTGGTATTTCTGCTTCTCTTTGTAGAGTGCTCACTTGGCCATGATAGATACTCTTATGATGGCATACACTGTAGAGATGGTCAGCGTTGAGAAAGTGATTGCATGCACTCAGCAGTATCCATCCTTCTTCCAAGCTACAGATCTACCTTACGACATTGAGGATGCTGTCATGTACTGGATTAACAAGGTATGAGTACTGGCACAGCAATCTTTTCTTGGATTCCTTTGTAGTCTCTAAATTCAGTTAGAGATGAGTTGTTAGGGTATTCAAGACTCTGCGTGATATGCTCTTCCTTCATCTGTTGTGTATGAATAATAAAAATTGAAGTTTGCAGAAATAAGTTAATATATTTTGTGAAACAAATAAGTAGGAAGCCTGGAACTTAAATGACATATGACGTATTGGCAGTCAATGTCATGTTGAGATAGCACCACTGCTGCTCTAGGGTCTGTTTCTGGTTCTAAGAGTTGTTCTTCTATTGTTACTTATTATGAGGTAAACCCAAGATATACTGTTTGTATTTGAACACATCATGCTTCAAATGATCTACCTAGCGCTGCATAATCAAATCAAGTAACAAGGATACACTGTTAAAACAATGTCATTAAGCATAATAAAGTGAACGAGCAGGGACCCCAGACTGGATCCAACATTGGTATTTGTTTCAGGGCTATAGTATGAAATACTAGCGCACTCTTTACAGATAACTTTGTGGTAATGATTAATAGACCTTTTGGAAACTTACAATTTTTATGACCTGTTTCTCAGAACAGAGCACCGAATAAACTGTTTTGTCTGTAGGTAAATGAGCATTTGAAAGATATAATGGAACAGGAACAAAAACTAAAAGAGCATCACAGTACAGAATCTGCAGGAGGTCAAAAGGTAGGTACAGGAGTTAAAATATTTTAAACAAGAATAAGCATTTAATTGTAAACAAAACCTTTGTGATGTAATAAGTATAGGTAAATACACATTTGCAGACATTGAGCTTGTAATTCCTTATTAAAGGAGGCAAACTTTCTTTATGTTACTAGTTTTATCATTTCCATGAAAATGCATGTGTAACTATTAACACCAACAGAGTTACAGTCTTTATTCCTGGCTGTCCTTTTGGCAGTTAAACCTCTAACAGCAGGGAAACATCTGTTGTTAGTTTTAAGGAGTTTATTCAGATTAATGAATAATTTGAAATGAATGAAAGATGTAGTCAAATATGAGGAAGACGACCACATTTTTGCTCATGATTAGTGTTTATTGAATGGTGTGCATCTCAAAAGAGAAATCTCTTTGTGACATCATAGGAAACATTGTTCTGGCTGTGATCCAAAATACTGGTTGATTACAGGGTTTCCTATGTATACAATAAAACTAGACTATGTTTGACTCCTTTTTTTTTTGTGGAGCTCACTTAATTAATTAGCATTATACCCATCAAAATAGGCAAGGATAGCACACAGTTCCTGAGTATATAAAATTACTTGCTTCAGAATTATATAATTTATTGTATTTTGATATAATTATTATTGGGGAATTGGTAACCAGTTTGAACTGCCTGCAATATTATTCCTGCACTTGAATGCAAAACAGACTTCTGAGCTGTTGGAAGGGTGTAATCCATGTCCCTTCCTGATCTGTTTACATGTAAGTAAGCTATATAATCTTTTCTGTGCTTCTCTGAATGAGTTGTAACCTGGCTAGGTTAGAAGTTCGTCAGTGTAATGAATGTCATTGCACTTGTGGCTGCTTCTTCTTAAATGTAAGAAATGATGGAGACTAATTAGTAAGTATGTGACTGAGCAAAAGAATATTACTTTTTTTTAATAACAGTAGTGTGATCCAGATGAATATGTCCTTATGCAAAAAAATTTATCTGTATTTGATAGGGATAGTAGCATAGAAATCTGAGGAATACCATGTCCTTGACAAAGTGTTGCAGTTTGAAAATTATCAAATTTTCAAATGTTAATTTTTGTCCTTCTATGCCAAAAGGGCATTTTATTTTGAACCTAGATACAGCTTTCCCAGCAGACATCTGGGTCAGTGTCTTGACCCTACAAGTGATTGGTGGACAGAGTCTATAAAGGGGAATGTACTTGCTGTTTTCTCCCTTCTTCTCCACTATGCTTTCTAAGAGGGAGAGCTCCTCTGCAAGAGAGTTCCCTCACTCCCACGGTGAGGGAGGCAAGCAAAAGCACTCGGCCTACCTACTACCGAAGGGTAGAACACAGAAGCCTAGCCTGGCTGCAGCTCTGCTGCAGGGTAACTATGGCCCTCTTTTGTCTGAGAACACAGAAAGCCAGTGCCAGCTTGTCCTAGTTCCTGGCTGCAGGCTGAAGAGAAGGACAACTCCTACACCTCTCTCAGCTGAATCACCTTTGAAGATGCCAGACAATGGTGAGCTCTTAACCCTCTCCCTCCCTCAGAGCCTTAACCACAGAGGAGAAACAAAAAGAGAAGGCCCTGTAGCAGTCCTCTGGAGAAGGCATATCTACCACAATAGGCATGGCTGCAAGTGACCAGCACCATGAGGCCTTTGTCTCCACCAGACTGGTGAATATTCTTTTATGCTCTGCCACTGAGACAAGCCTCTGATGAGAGGGGGAGAGAGAGATCATATGTACTGATTTCCTAAACCTTTGACAGAGAGAGTCTGGAATTCTGTTATATCTTCTACATTTGATGCTGCTGTAGCCTCAAAGAGAGCTCCCAAGTCGAGGGGAGCTAGAAGTCTGCCTGATTTGTCAGGGAGGACTGATGCCTGCATGAGGACCAGAAAAGGATCTTTTCCACAAGCATCAAATAATTTTGTGCTATATTTCTGCTGCCCACCCCTTTCCCTTCTGGAAGTGGGGTGCAATTATGTGTGGTGGCTTTATGGTTATGAATGTTGGTGTACACTCCTTTATTCCCAGGGCCCTCATCTAAAGCAAAAAACTGATGTGATAACTGTTAGCTGTCTCCCTTTACTCTTAGAGGGTGTGTAAAGGTATTGTGATACAGTTTCTGTTACCTTTTTGATTCTTAATTATTTGGGGATTTTTGCTTTCTTTTTGGTGATGGGTCCAATAAATTTCTTTTTTAACAAAATTGCTTCCTCACCTGTTGAATTCTTGCAGACAGCTGGTTGCTGTGCTTGTATTGTAGCCACCAACCCAAACCAATTTAGACCCTCATTCTAACCCATTACATTTCTCAAATTTAGATAAAGCAAAGTAGATTGGAGGTGGGGACATAAACTGTGATGCTTTGTCTTCTAGTGATTTTTTCCTTTTCCTGACAATAATAGTAGGATGTTTGCTGTGTTTTTTAGGTCACTTTGAAAGATTATAGTAACTTTTAAAATCTAAAATACACAAATGCCTTAAAATTCCTACTAGAAAGTTATCCAGCCTTCACATTTCAGTACCTTAGAAAAATGTGGAAAACATTACATGTATAATGACTTAAAATTTGTGCATTAAAGTTTCAGTTAATTCTATGATAAAATTGAATCTACTTCTGTAAAATAAGTCTAGAATATGAACTAATCTGTGAACTCTGTTTTGAAGCATTTAAGAAATTTTAATTACATAACTTTTTATTTTGTCTGCACACAGCAACATATTTTCATCTCATTCCAATTATTTACCTCGTTTACCTGGTTCTGTTTTCTTTCTTTGATGTTTTTGAACTCCCAACTCCTGCTTCTATTTGTGTTATAAAACTTAGCTTGAGGGGGAATGGAAATGTTTACTTGTGCCTCTTACCTGTTTTCCACCATTGTTTTCAGGCTGGGACTCTGTTGTGTAGTTTAGGCTTTCTGTGTTACCAACACAGTTAAGAAAGATAACAATTTACTTCTCAGAAGTAAGAAAATTTGCAGTCTCCCTTCTGCTTAAGCCAAACACCTAAGGTGTGGTCAGATTTTGAACCTGAACTGTTTAAATTCAGAAAGATAACCAGACTTAAATGGGAAGAGCAGATCATTCTAGTAATTAGGAAAAGATTTTCTTTCATTTTTGGCCTAAAAACGGCATAGCTATGTATCTGAAAAGTGAAACAAAGTTAACAAGCAGACTTCTTAATTGCTTTATGCTTTCCTGCTGTGATAAATTAAAAAACTTATCAGTTGTGAAAAATTTTAGCATAATCCTCAAGCCTGCCAAAGTAAGATAACCTTGCTATCTTGTTACAAATTTGCAGGAAACCTTTCTGCAGAGAATAGTAAATATCTACATTTCTAGAACTGTCATATTCACAGATTAAAAAGTGGTGCAACTGATGAGAGATGCCTGTTTTCTATTTCTGGATAGATCAAACCAGTATTAACAGATTACAAGATTGCTTTTGTTTTCCTTCACTTTCTTCTGCTGATAGCTTCCTGTAGAAGATCAGAGAGGAAGGAGTACATATGATTTTTAGTTCCAGGTAGTCATCTGTGGATCTTGATCAGCTGGTGATTTGTGGTAACCTCGTCTTTTTCTGTTAGTTTTTGCATCTCCTGCAGTAATTATGATTTCAAGTTTTGTAGTGAAAAGCTTTGGTTTTCAGGCTTCCATTAAATAATATGAAGTGAATGTGTTGTTGCACTGGTTAAACTACTGATTCTTCAATGTAGACAAAGCTTTCTCAAAGACTTGCAGTTTTTCCATCTGCTTTTGTGATTTTGGCTGAATCAAAGCCAAACCAACGCAAATCCTCTGAGAGAAACAAATATAAGAGTATTAATCCAAAGGCCTAATTTCTTTAGATATTTTTAAAAAGGAGTTTAAACAGTGTAACTTTCTGTGTGAAGGTAAAGCACTAACATCTTAGTTCCATGTCCAGTGCAGTGTGCTGTAAATCCACACCGCTAGCAAAAGCTTAACCTGTTAAGAAGAAAAGTTTACAGCAGGATCAGGTGCTTGATCCAGTTAATGCAATTAATGCACAGCTGCATGAACATAAATTACAGTGCAAGGAAAACAATAGAAACAGTGTTTAATGAAGGGTACGACTGCTATTTTTAGGCATTGTGAGATGAATTTACATTGAGTCCATGGTACAGTAGTTGAGTTTAAAACTTGTTGTTAGGGAGGATTAAACAATCTTTTTGTAAAACTCTTAAGTCCTGAGTCGTCGTTAACAGAGGTAGGGGCTTTTTTTTTTTTTTGTTTGTGTCATGGTTAGGAGGGGGTTTTTTTATGTAGTTAGTTGTGGTTTTTTAAACACTGGAAAAAGACAGGATTTTCTACTCACTGAGGTTTCCAGTAACTGATTTTTAATAAGTTCCAGAGGAAAAAGTTGATTTGTATTAATATCAAGTTCTGATTCAAGAGCCATTGAATTCCTATTATGTTGTCCATGAAGTTTCAGCTTTATCTCTTTTGGAGTCCTTTATGAAGTGTATGTTTATACATTTTGTACCATTATGTACATTCAACTTTATTATCTGCAGTCTTTCAGCCTCTTGAGGCATATTCATAGTAGTCTGAACAATAGTTTAATCCAAATATATGTATACTGGATTGCTAATTTTGAATTCAGTTTGTACTGTTAGAGAGAATTGAAATAGATGTGTGCTTTCTTCTGAAGAAGTTGTTCACTAGCCTATCATGTAGATTTTGATGGAGCTTTTTAGTTCAAGGCTGAAATACACTTCCCATTGATAAACCAAAGAAAAATGTTCCATCACTGTTAAGTAGAATGATAGGAAGTACAGGCCTGATCTCAGTCCACTTTCCCAAACCTTTGGTTTATCATGCAGTTTAAAATTCCTGCTTGTGGTTGCATAGTAGCACAGTATTTCAACAACTATATGAAATAATAAGCTTCCAAAGCATTTTTTCAGTAATATTTTAAAAATACTTTTTCACCTTTTCCATAAAATATTTCTCATAATTCAAAATAAAAACAGTATTTCCTGACCTTCAGTAATTGGTTTGACTTATTTTTTATTTCTACAACTAAATCAATAGAGTAATTGTCTTCTGTGTGTATTTTTCATTCTGCAACACTGTGTTTTTCTTACTAGTAAAAGTATGATGCCACAGTAGTAAATAGAGTTACAGAAAAGTTCAGACTCCAGTGTCCTTAGGATTAAGTAAAACTTTGTATTTATATAACTTTTTCTGTACAGTTTGGTGTACGTTTTGATCGCATTTTTGTTAGAAGTGTACATATCAGTTCAGATAATTTCTCTGCCAGTAGCTGAAACTCCATCTGCATTTTAGGTCATTGCACATCATGCAGCTGATGCTAACATGATTTGTCATTGCAAATATATAATTGCCTGCATCTCTTCCTGTTCTGAAAACTGTCATATAATTGTTTGAATATATTGCTAAATACTATAAACATAACTATTTGGCTTGAAGTAGCTAATGCAAACTTCACTGCAGTTGGTTTTACTCTACTACAGTGTGTTTACACCTTTTTTTCATCACTTTAGCTTTCCTGCTTTCCCATATGTTCTGCTGGAGTTCATATTGATACTTGTAGTATCCTGGCTTCAAGTCTCAAATGAATTCTTCAGTCAGATTGCATATGTAGGGTACAATTAGATGTGTGAAAGCATTAAATAAATCCACATAGATCTGACAGTCTGTTCGCATGGGAAAATTATAATATTGATCTACAAAGACTGCAGACATATTTGTCTAGTGTTATTTCCTGCTAATTAGTGTGCAGATGGTACAGTGCACTAACTTAACATTGAATTACAATTCACTGTTATGCAAAACTGAGATTGTTAAAAACTGCTTTGTAGAAGTCATTTATGAAATCTGATGAATTGTTCCTTTTTTTTCCTTTGCCTTTTGCTTTTATTCTTTTTTTCTACTGCTTCCTCTGAAGTCTCCTACCAAATGGTTTTGGAAACTGGTTCCTGTAAGTTTGCCCAACTGCTTCACTTTGATCAAATACCTTATTTTGGGAATGGCTTTGTCCATGTCATGCTGGTCTAATCATTCGTTTATCTCTGAGATAATTTTATAAGCAATTGCCCTGCAAAGGTG
The DNA here is from genome assembly GCA_013397515.1 of Upupa epops. Taxonomy (NCBI): domain Eukaryota; kingdom Metazoa; phylum Chordata; class Aves; order Bucerotiformes; family Upupidae; genus Upupa; species Upupa epops. The sequence goes on from VZRI01010023.1 coordinate 47,737, forward strand.
TGCATAGTACAGAAGCCCATTTTGAAAAGTAATCTGTGCAAAATAAATTACAGATATGCTGGATAAGAAATTACTTTTCAAGCAGTCAAGTTTTTGTGGATTTACGTAAGGCAGTGCTACCTTCTATTAACAAATGTCAAATGTTTTTTGCAAACTGCTTTTTCATAAGCTTTCAGCAAACATACACTATTTTAAAAAGAGATTTGCAGAAGCAGGTTTTGATTGTTGATACTTCATGGAAGCTGACATTTTCTGATTTTTGTTTTTGTTAATAATACACAATCATTACACAATTTGTCTAGAATTCCTTAATTTTTCAACTGATTAAGGCCACTGTTAATCTATCCCCATAAAAAATAAAATAGGACAGTCTTCTGTTTAAGTCTGAAGTAATAATGAAGTTTGTTTTCTCTGTGCTGTGTTATCAGTGCTTTCCTCTGTCATCTAGTAATTCCCCCCTGAAATGCATTCAAATTGTTTAATCTACAATACAAAATAGTCAGCTAGGTTTATGTGTATTTCCAGTCTGAATTCCATACAACTAATTCTGATGTCTTTGATCTAAGGACTACCAAATAACTGACCTATCAGTACTTCAGCTACTTGTTGTCATAAAAGATCATTCATACATTGCAAAGAGAACTAAAAATAACAGGACAGTTGCATTTAGGCAATAACAAAAATCACCTGGTATCTGCAAAAGCAGTTTTAAAGTACTGTCTTCAGCAGATAGGTCAGCATTCAAATTCATAACAGTTTATACAGATCTTTTCTCAACAATGGTATATTTTATAGTTATAACACTGCTCTCTACAGTATAGTACTTTAATTTTGTTTGGTAGTTAGGACAGTGTAATTAAATGGAGAGAATAATGCCAAAAAAGGTGGACTGTGTGATCAGAAATTTTAAACACATTTTATTTTTAGTTTCATGTCCACAAAATAAAGTGGGTACTTCAAAGCAGTTTCAGAATATATTTTTTTTTGTTTTTCCCTGAGGTGTTAGTTTACTAATGCTTCACTTCCAATGCATCAAAATTATATTCAAATCTAAGATAGTCAGTTTTTCAACACTCAGAATAAAGTTTACCTTTCAGTTGTCCATAGACTACTTGGACTAGTGGTATTTATGTTACTTTGAGCTTGGTAGTTAAGAGTACAAAGTGCTTCTGATAATATAGTAGGAAGGCAGTGGCTCAAGCTCCTCTCAACAGTTTACCCAGTCTTCTGATCTTTACATAAAGTGTTTTGTAGTGGTACAGACTCCTCAACATACAAGCACCTGAAAACTTCCCTAAGTGAATTTAAAGCATGTTTATATGGTAAAAAGTGTGTAAGAGAATTCATTCTTAATGGTTAAATCAGAATACACATAAGCACTTAGAACAGTGTGCTGTTGGTTCATCTTTAGCTGACCTTGTTCCCATGCAAGTGTCTCAGTTATACTCAGACCTGTTTTAAGTGGAATAAGCTCAAAGATGCTAAATCAGGCTGCTTTGGAATCTCAAACAAGACGCCTGTATTAGCATTTAGGTTTAAATGAGCACTAGAGCTTTATAATGAATGTAGAAGTTAATCTTTTGCATTATTGTGTCCATATTTAGTAGCAAACACTGCAACTGATGAGAAGAGATTCCTCAAATCGAAATTTGTTAAAAAATGCAGTGCAATTACCAGTGTCGTCTTATTTTTCAGTATAATTTCTTTTATCTATTTAAAGATGAAAAAAAGCATAATGCCTGTTACATCCTTATAAACCTAGCCGATCAGGTTGCATAAGTTTCTCTTCACTGAAGCAACATGCCTGGCATAGTCTCGTTAAGTCCACTTTCTAGGTCTACTGATTTGACAAAGTTTTCAACATCTGCAGACACTGTCTGTAAGTCCAGTAAAGGCATCATTAAATTGACTAGCTTTTTCACAGCGTTTAATTGTGCAAGAACACTGTTTTTTCCAATTTCAAATATATTTTAACTTGCCAATTAAAAGATGCTATTTAAAAGAATATTTAGATTACACAGGACTTGTTGACTCATCATGGTAGAGTTCATTTCTATCCTGCATCTTTTATCATTATTTTACCATATTTATGTAATATTTCCTAGATTAATTCCAGTAATGTTGAGGAGGAAGCACACAGACATGTTAACTAACAGTGTTTGAAACTACAGAATTTTCCTAACAGTGGATCATTAGATTGCTATAGAGTTTAAAAGACAAACTTCTACTGAAAACTTGTACTGTAAACATAATTGTCCCATTTTGTTAGAAATAGTATGGAATATTACTAACACTTGGAAAAGAATATTAATAATGTATGAAGCAGTAATATTATTTTGTTTAGTGTTAGTGAACATAGCCCATACAACTCAAGGGTGAAATAAAAACCAACTCTCCCAGGATTTTAAGTATGAATTGGTTAAAGTATAAGTTCTCAGGGCCAAATACAAGCTCTTTATTTTTCTAGAACTGATGCATCTGCTGTTACCAGATTAGACTTGTACTTCTTGGGCCAGTTAGAGGACACTGACATTCAGTAGAGATAATCCCATGTGATGCTTGACGGAAATCCAGTGGCAGTAAGTATAGCCTTCAGGGTTCGTCTGTGGCTCTGCAGACTTTTTTGGCAGCAAAGCTAGGTTATACAATGGCCACCCCACCCATAAAACCTCCAGCCCTGCCCTCTCATTTACTACAGAAATAAAGGAGGATAGAGAGATGTAGCTGGATCAGTGGTCTTACCATGCAGCCCCATGAACAATTGCTCCAGCACAGCCAAAACTCATAGAGCAAGCAATAGAAACTGTCAGCTTCAGCTTTGCTGGCAAGAGTAACAGTCACAAAGACTTCTGATTGTTCCTACAGGAAGACCTCCAGTTCAGTGTGTGTATGAAAATAGTGAAATGCTCTTGGCATCCTAATTAGTTGTGTGGTATATATGGAAAAGCAATCCATTAGTACCATTTAAAGTCTATATCTCATTCTTCCACCTCTATTTAATTTGCAGGAAGAAGTGAAAAGAATCAAGAATGATTAATATCTTTTTCTTTATTTTTTTATGTAAGCTCCCCTCTCCCCCTTCATGCCCCTCCCTCTAGAATTAAAAAAAATAAAATACATTCACTTCAAATAAATGTTATCCTTGTATTCTGAACTAATGATCTTTTTATACACAGATCTATTTTTCAAAATGTTTCTTCTTATGACTGGGACACCGTCTGGTCATATTAGTTGATCATTAATGCTTCTCTGTGTTTAAAACTGCTTATGTCACACATGCAAATAATAAGCATGGAGTTGATCAAATGCAGGTTTCCTTTTGTCTGAATTTGTCACAGATCAGTTATGCAAGTGAGATTTTGGGCAAGGTTCTTATGTGCATTACCTGCACGGAATTGTTTGACTTGCCAGTAAACTGAAGTTTCTCCAGTTTTTATGTTTTGTGTCTCAGTGCTTTCACACAGATGATTTCTATTTTGTGTAATGATGAGCATTGAATGTTAAAGTATCTGATGATATTTAGTTTGCTGTGCTATACGCACATCAGAATTTGATAGTTCTGAAGGAAATGCTCAATATTAGATTTGTAGCATTATCATTCCTTTTAGGTATTGTTTATGCCATCCAAAATAGGGCATTAAAAAGTCTTAAGAAATTTAACACTGAGAGTACAGCTATTGATACTATGTTTTGCTAATAGTGTAAAACTGGAAGTATTAGTGTTGTTTCTTGATGTTTCAGAGCCTTTGTCTCTCTAAATTATTTCATTCTGTATTGTAGGCTCGTTACAGGAAGGAGCAAACATTGCTTAAGCAGCTGCCCTGCATTCCATTGGTGGAGAATCTACTGAAAGATGGTACAGATGGTTGTGCTCTAGCAGCTCTGATCCATTTCTACTGTCCAGATATCGTTAAACTAGAGGGTATGTCTAACACGTCTCTCGGCAAGTAAATGTATGTCCATAAAAGTTGAACTATCTGTGTTGAAAAATATGTGAAGGAAGGTGTTTAAATATGGTATGTAAGAGACATAATTTGAGTGTGATTAGTTTAACATTAACTTTATACCTATTTATTTTTATGTTTAAATAAAAGGAACTAAGGTCTCCTTCCTTGATGTGCTTGCTTCTATGTTATCACACTGTTATAAACACGTATTATTACAGATCTGACTGTGGCAACACATTTGCTTTTGCACAATGAAATTACAATAACATCTGGAAAAATCTTACTCTTGAAACCATGTAAGTGCTTTCTTGTAAATCTGAACAGTTACAGATACACAACATGGAAGAGTTAAAGTTAGTCAAGCTATGCGTAGCTGCCTGGGTAAACAGTTGTTCTGTTTTCTTGGTTTTTAGTTAACCTCATAGGTACTTGCATCACTATGGAGTAAACAAAAATGTGTAGACTGTTTTGATATGCTGTTCTATAACAGCAATTAAATTAGCAACTGATAAGCAATTTCATCTTGTTTTGCTCAGTGGCCTCATTAAAGTCATATCTTCCTCTTGGCAACTAAGTACCTCATGTAATCGTAAAATATCTTAGCAGCTAACACGCATGATTTTCTGCTTGTGTTCTGTCCATGATACCTTTTAATGTCATAGGAACACTTAGATAGAAGCATCCTAATAAAACTAGGAATAAGAACAAGACTGCTAAGGACCGAAATCTGGAATTCAGCTACACAGCCATTTTATGAGAAGCTTCCAGGACACTAAGATTCATGTGTTCACCATTTTCCTTTGGCTTGTGAATTTTGAAAAATGCAACTTGAAATCTACATAAATGTTGCAGCCAAATGCATACTATTATACACTATTAGGGAAGAGTTAAAACTTAAGTAATATTGAATGAGGATAACAACTTGCTCCTTATTACTGTTTTAGCATAGCTGAAAATAGAGACAGTCCATAAGATCTTGTATACCTTAGTGACCACACATAATTTTGCCAGCAAATCCCTCCAGCCACTGACTTGAAAACAGGACAAGACATGTTATGTCTGGAACTTTATTTTTAATGTACTTGTTAGGTGTACTGACATAATCTTCCCTAAAGATAGGTAAATGTGCATGCCATTGTTTCAGAAGTACATTCAAAGGCACTCTCTCAGCACTAGAAGGACTGTAAAAAGACTGCTGATCTTTCCTGTATTTAAATAATGAAATTTTTCATACATGTTAAATTTCACTGAGACTTGGTTCTGTATTGGAAGTGAGGAAGGCATATTACAAAATGCACGTGCAAAAATGCCTTAAAATGCTTTCACAAGAAAGAAAAAGTCCAAAGATTACCTGTAGTCTGAAATAGACTGATTTTTTTCATTAAGACTTGAACTTTTAAATCTAGGTTTCCTTGAATTAGAAAGGACTCCCCATGTCATTGAGTCAAGAAATTGGCTGTGGTACGAAATTATAGAATCCCTTTCATGAATTTATTGTGTTCTGTCTTAAAACTGCCTAACTCTCTTTAAAATCTGTATTTTTCTTACCAACTGTTGAAGATCTCCATTTTCCACATGCTTTAGAATCTTCTTTTCTGTCAAATATGCTTGTAGCCTATCTATGTCACTCTTCTAGCATAAAGCTTTTCCTAATCTGATGCCTGCCATTTTTGATATGTTTTTTTCCTCCTGTTTTGCTCAGACTACTGAACTGAGCCTTTTCAATCTCCCCTCCTGAAGCAAATTTCTACATTATAATCCTCAGTAGCCTGCCTCCACACTTGCCCAGGTTTGATTCTTTCTTGAATGTGAATGGCTGCAATTGTACACAGAAATCCAAACAGGCATCTTGACTGCTTTGTACAGTGCTCCTCTGTCACTTCTGGAAATACATTTTCTGATACAGTTTAGCACTTTTTTTTGTCTTATAGCTGAAATTTTTCAAACTTTTTTACACTGGCTAATACACAGTGCCTTTCTGTACTCTATCACTTTCAACCAGAGAATCACATTATGATTTTCTTAGATACAAATTTATGACTTCACATTTTGAACTACCAAACTTTATCCCATTTCAGTTAGTTTAGACAAACTTTTTTTTTTCTGTTGATCATAATCTCTGACTTACTCAGTGTAGGAATCTTTATCCTGCTAGCATCAAAGTAGATTGCTTGTCTGAGGAAGCCTTTTATCCTAAACAATTTAAAGCTTAAGTGAGACTCTGTGGAATACTGTTGCTGGGCATAAATACTATTCAGAGAATAGTATATAACTGTGCTGGTCTATTAACTGCTATCACTTCTTTATCTTCAAATAGCATTTTCAAACAGAGTGGTAATTCCTGTACTGAAGTTAAATCTTAAGTTTCCTAATATCTAAACCCGCAAAAAACAGGTACATAAGATTAAACTGTTGCTGTCTTTTGGGGAAGATTTGGGGTTAATAGCATTAATGTGCTCTGAGATCCCTATGTGAAGACACATAGCTAGTATGTGTGGAGAAATTTGTGAAAAAGTACGTGTCTCCTACCGTGATTGCTGTATAGAAAAATCTAATTGAAAGAATTATATTAGTGATAGACTGTGTTTTTGTTTTATGGAAATAGGAGGAAGAAGAGTATAACTTCAATTTTCACCAAGCATAACTGAAAAAAAATTGTCTATAGCAAAAAAGCAAAGTTAATGTTTAGAGAAATGTATGAAGGTGTGAAAATGCACAAAGATAAAATGTAGAGTCATTTCTTAAGTTTCTGTAGTGTGTTTCAGCACATATTTATGTGTCATAAAATAAAAAACAAGTCTGAATTTATCCAAAAAATGCTCCAGAATCAAGCACTATTTTATGTATCTGTAACTATACCTATTCTTTGCTTCTATTCTTCTTTTGTAGATATTTGTTTGAAAGAGACAATGTCTTTGGCTGACAGCCTGTATAATCTACAATTGATTCAAGAATTTTGTCAGGAATACCTTAACCAGTGTTGCCATTTCAGTCTTGAGGATATGCTCTATGCAGCTTCTTCAATAAAGGTAAAAAAAAATAGTTACATTTAACCTTTCTTGGTCTGCTCTATCATGGCTGCATGAAAAAGCTTATGACATCTCTTGTGGTACAACATACAATGCTGACAGCATGTAAAACCTCCTTTTTGGCAGTAATGTTGTGTGGGTAAATTTATTTTTTAAGCACTTGTATAAGTATTAAAAAAATTCTTTACTTTGTGCAAAAAATTTCACACTTTCATTGTTAGTTAAAGCATGTAATCCATATTTCTGCTAAAATGTTTTAAGTCATCTATGTTAATGGAAATTAAGGCTCTAACAAAAGGGCAAAATATTAGATGTGTTTACAACTTTTTTTACCTTTTCTGTGTACACAATAATTCCTTGATTTTTAACCTTTTTTCACTTCTGTAAAAAGATAAACCTCTGACTATTTAATTGAAAAAACTAAAGATGTTGTACCTGAAACACAAGCAGAAATGCAGTTCCAACAAATGCAGTTGCTGTTTGAAAAACATAATTAAGCCTTTTCTTCATTCTAATGTTTTGCTCTTTTAAAAGAGGAAAAAGTGTTTTGCTGATTCCATTATTTCCTAAGCCTGTATGGATAGACAAGGAGTAATTGAATTATTTCTTACCTAAGTAAAACTTTAGTTTTTCATTCTTGTGTTTCTCTAAAATTTTCTTCTATGTTAATTGCTTGTCATTTGCTCAAGATTCTTGGTAGCTTGCCTTTAGGGGAAAAATACTATTTTTATGAAGTCAGCATATCCATTGCAGGGTGGAATTGGTTTCTGACTATCTGGGTCACTTCATTGCTTTTATGGCCTTTATAACAATCTCACAATTTGAGTCACAGAAGCCAGAACTTGAATGCAGCTTTGTTGTCTCCTGTAATGTAGAACGCAATTCTTTCCAAATAAGTAATAAGCTACCAGGGTGAGTAAAGACAGTAGGATTTAAATCTAGGCTGCTTAGCTGTTGCTCTTTTATTTTCTTATTTTATATTTTGTGTGTGCAAAGTTGCTTAGTAACTACCTTCGATTAGCTTTTGTTGCTTATAATTTCTGATGCAGTAATCTACCTCCATGCTTGTAGAGTTCTGTTGCATTACTGTCTCTCTTGTCTGTAATTTCCCAAGCGTATGGTCTTACAGCCACATTCAAGGACCTTGAGGACCTTTGTTTGTTTCTTTCTGCTTGCAGAATAAATGGGATTTATTATTCCCTATTTTCATTTCTTACAATAACACTTTTCTGTAGTACTTCAAAGCATTGTTTCTCAAGCCAGTACACATTATGAAGCTGAAGTTCTAAAAAAGTAGCTGCATTAAATGTTCTGTGCAAATCCCAATGCACTTTTACAGTGCTATAGACTCAGTAATATTCCTGTTTATGAGCACTGTTTTTAGAGGTAATTTAGAGTTCTTTTAAAGATTCAGAGTGTTTCTAAAACAAGAAAGCCTTTTTGTGATGACGGTTTTACAAGTTGACGTGGTGTGGATACTTACTTAGATGTAAATGCTATGAAGAAAGGCTGCCAAGTATTTCTTCTGGAACTTGAAACAGAAACTTTGGCTGGTGATGTAAACTCTGTCATTCTTAGTTTTCCAGTGCATGTGTTTAGAGTAAGTTTTAATAAATCTATGTATGCTCCAAATAATTCTATTGTCACGTTGAAAAATCTTGTCTTGTAAATGGATATTTTAAATCTTATACATTGATTAAATTGGTTAGGATACCTCACGTTTATCATGGCTTATAATATGTGTATAGTAACAGGTTTTAGGATTCATAGAAGCAGATCTTTTTGTTAATTAGCAAATTTTTTTCTGTTTTCAGGGTGACTTATACTGCACAGTAGCTGACGTTACGCTTTTTGTTAATAGTCTGTTATGTACGTAGTGGTGACAAAGAATAAAAAGAACCAAACTGCTGATACGCTACTGGAAAAAGCCTCGAGAAAAAAATGACAACTGAGTTACATGAGATGACAGTGCTGTGCCTTGTGTGATCCTAGAAATTACACTAAACATTCTGATTTTATTCTAGTCCTATAAAAAGAGTAGCTGAGCATCTTTCTTTGAAGTGGTCAAGGACAAGGTGCATTACGTACCTTCTTTAGAGGGCACACTGCACTGTCTTGTTAGGTTGAATCCGGGAAGGTTGTAGGTAATATAGTACATGATAGAAAATTTAGTGCAGGACTTGACCTTGGTCAGGTCTATCAAGATGCACAGACATAAAGTTAAATCAATTTAAATCTTCACTTAGGAAACATGTAGAATGTCAATACAGGCTCTGAAATTCTTTGACTTAGTTCTCTTTTAACATAGAGGAGGGAGGAGTAGACTTTGTCTGGTTTTCTAGACAGCTTTAATGTGTCATAATCAAATAAAGCGGAAAGTAAGTTTTGTGGTTCTTCATTTGTCCATTTCTCTTCCTCTAAGAAAAATACACTTGTAAAGTTTTTCATAAGATGTTTACAAAGGTAGAGCTACTGATGTTAAAGGAAAAAAATATTTGAATGCGTTCCTGGAATGCTTGAGGCACTACCAAGGGAGCAAACTCGTTCCTGGTTGTCTTGCTTTGAGACAAGGAAACACAAGTAGAGAGAGATTACACAAAAATTATCACAGTATTTTCTGAGCCTTCCTTGCATATTTATCCAGAGGAAAGAACAGAAAATCTTGAATCCCTCTTCAGTTGTGCAGATGGTTTTTTTGCCTGCATCTTCTCCTACCTTGTCTCCTGTAAGCAGTTTTATCCTGAGACTGGATTTTTTTTTATGTTTGTTGTTCACCTGTGTCTGAGAAATTACACAGAACTGAGAGAGCTGTTTTAATGTGTCTTGACGCATGTATCTTCTGCCTATCCAAAGAACACATTTGTACAAGTAGAAGAACTTGTATGAAATGGCATCACATAAAGCATAAACCACCCTGTGGAATACTAGAGAGGCTTCTTTATTGTTTCAGCTCAATAGTTGATTAGCACTGTAATCATATGTAGCGTTTGTGGCTTGCGAAGAGGTCATAGAATCCTTAGGGATCAAAAGGGACCTTGAAAGATAACCTAATCCAATTCCCCTGACACAGCAGGATCACCTAAGCCAAGTCGCACAGGAACAGGTCCAGGTGGGTCTTTGAATGTTTCCAGAGAAGGAGACTCCACAACCCCCCTGGGCAGCCTGTTCCAATGCTCTGTTACCCTCACTGTGAAGAAGTTTCTTCTGATACTGATATGGAACCTCCTGTGTTCCAGCTTGCACCCATTGCCCCTTGTCCTGTCACCAGATTACACTGAGAAGAGCCTGGCTTCATCCTTCTGACACCCACCCCTCACATATAGACATCAATGAAGTCACTCCTCAGCCTCTTCTTCTCCAAGCTAAAGCTTGGAGCCTTTCTCATAAAGGAGGTGTTATACTTCCTTCATCATCTTTGTTGCTCTATGCTGGACACCCTCCAGCAGCTCTGTGTCCTTGAACTGAGGGGCCCAGAACTGGACACAATACTTCAGATGCAGTCTTACTAGTGCAAAGTAGAGGGGGAGAAGAACCCCTCTTGATCTGCTAACCAACCTCCTTCTGATCCCCCCCAGGATGCTGTTGTCATCCTGTTGTCTACTAGGACCCTCAGGTTCCTTTCTCTTACACTGCTGTCCAACAGGTGTTGGACATTTTAAGGAGCAAGGATACTTTAAGGGGCATGGACAGTCCTTGAACAGAAAGCAAAAATGCTTCTTCTCACATGTTCCATTCTCACATGAGATACCTGTTGAAATTATTTCTAAAAGACAAAGAGCATGTCTTTGGTTCTGTTTGGTTATATTCTTGATGTTTTTAGACTATTCTCTGACAGTGTATTCCAGTAGAACTGTAGGGTTCATACTAAGAATAAATAGTTTATCATGTCAAGGAAAGTATTGATTGACAGCTTGAATCACTTCATGTTTGCTGTGATTTGAGAGCTCACATAGCAATGTGGCATTGAATCAGTTGACACACGGGTAATTCTTATTTCCTCTAAGTGTTCCTTTATCTGAGACTTCAAAAAAATATGGTCTTTTTGTTACAAAGAAGATCCTGAACTTGTACTACTCATTTAATCTACATGTATTGTTTTATATTTCCTTTTCATTGACAGAGGATTGAGTCATGGTGAGGGAAAGATCACAACCAACGCTAGAACACCTTTTATTATTTAAGCTGCTATTATTGATTAACAAATCCATCATTAATAAGAGATAACTATTTACACAACACATTCATTTGCTCACACAGATTAATTGAGTCACTTTTACCGGGTTGGAGGCAGTATTATACTGACCCACCAGTGGCTTTTGGGAAGGTATCCAGAAAATCTTTTGAGATGGTCACTTGTCTCTTGAGGTGCCTAAGTACATATAACTGCATATTCTTTGTCTGCATGTAGTAGCTACTGCCTTTATAGATGTTGTTAGGGTTGTACAACTTGTGTAACAACATGTATGTGCTTGATGGCTTTGTATGGATCTTGCCAAGTTGTGCTGTTCTGGGTGTGGTGTTCTTAGGAGCATCCAGGAGGTCTCTGCATCTTCTTAGTCTCTTGGAAGACTTTGATGTGCAGCCCTTCATCCTGTAGATACCCTTGTGGGCAAGAAGGCAAATGGTCTCTTGGGGTGGCCAGTAGGTTGAGGGAGGTTCTTCTCCCCCTCTACTTTTTTCTGGTTAGGACACATCTGGAATATTGTGTCCAGTTCTGGCCTCCTCAGTTCAAGAGGGACAGGGAACTACTGGAGGGTATCCAGCACAGGGGCACTAAGATGATCAAGGAGCTGGAGCATGTTCCTTCTGAGGAGAGGCTGAGAGAGCTTGGAGCTGATTAGCCTGGAGAGGAGGACTCGAGGGGAGATCTCATAAATGCTTAATGGGTGAGCATTAGAATGGTGGGACCAAGCTCTTCTTAGGGGTGCCTAGTGGTAGAAAAAGGGGCACCAGGTTCAAGCTAGAAGATGGGAGATTCAATTTGAGCATAAGGAAAAACATGATTAGAGTAAGAGCAGTGGAACAGTCTGCTCAGGGAGGTTGTGGAGTTCCTCACTGAAGACATTCAAAACTCATGTGGACCTGTTCCTGTGTGATCTGCTTTAGGTGATCCTGCTCTGGCATGGAAGTTGGAGTAGGTGATCTCCAGAGGTCCCTTCTAGCCCCTACCTTTCTTTGATTAATTTTGGCTGCTTTTTTTCTGAGAACTGTCTGTTAATCCAAACATGTGCAGAAGGCACATGTATTCAGAATTAAAACTTTCTGAATGTGAAATGAAGCAAACAGTGTTCCTCTGACCTAAGTGTAGGCCAGATTCTAAGCTGTCCAGAATTGCTGCTAAGCACATGGAACAAAGGTGCCTTATTTCTGCACTTAGTTACTAACCAAATCAGACAAACATTTGTGCTGTCAAAGGCCCAGTAGGCCAGATGGAAGCAGTAATTCCATAACTACTTGTTTTCTTCCACTGCTGAATTGAACAGGAGAATATAGTATCTAAAAGATTGCTTTATGCTAAAAATACTTAGTTCACTTTAGCAGTTTTGAATACTTGTGCTTTCTACTCTGCAAACGTCAGCAGAATCTGTAATCAGCACTGTCTTCTGAGGTCTGAAAAATAGCATTCGTGTATGTCACATAGATAAATCCTAGAAATTAAAGGCCTCACACATTTTGTACAGCTTTCCCTTCCATCTTGGTGAAATCACATTGGAAATTAAGCTGCTAACCCAAGTTTCAATTTGGAATTGCAGATGGGTTCTTTAAGGACCTGAAAGAGTCGATGATGTTTGGTTGAGGCAGTGAGGTTGGTGCTGGCAATGAGTCTGGGGATTCAGTTCCCACCTGGCTGATTTTAAAAGCGTTGAGATCAGGAATTAATTGGAAGATTAAACCAAGGAACAGTTCTTCAAGAGTAAATTTCTCTCATGAGAGGGGACAAATGGTCCTGATTTGGTATTTAGCGAGTACTAGAGTGCTTTGCTAATTGGCCAGTTTTCCCAGTTCTTTGCCCTAGTCTGAAACAAGGTATACTGGACTTTTTCAGCTTGTGTTTGCTGTGACGTTTATTAACCTGTAGCAGGAGGTACAACATACTGGTAGTGCATTGCTCAAATACAGAACTGTAACTTGGCCTCCTCCCAAGGGTTTGAAATGCTCCAATTTTCTTCAGTCTTGAAGCATGTTTGTCAGCACTTTTATAGCACATGAATTATGGATTTACATTTAAGGAAACTTACTTGCTTGGTCTACTGAAAACAGATTTTTATGTGCATGATGGTATACGTTTTACAATCTATTCTTACGTTAATTTTGAAAAAAATCCTAAAACATCTATGGCTGCTATTGCATTCAATTTTACTACATTCTAGCCTGATTACAAATTATTTATATGTGTTCTGTATATGACCTTGTATTTATAATGTTATAAATATGCAGATCTAAAATCTATAAATATTAGAAGGATGTAATTATTTATTTTAAGTGGCAAGATGTGATGTACTATTTCTGTTTATTTAATTTGAATTAAAAATTCATTATGATTTTAAATTTGTGGAGGGGGCATAGGTTCACTAAAGAAAACAATTTAACTGCATATATACATATTCTTGATATAGAAGCAAGTAATTATTTGAGGGGTTTTTTTTGCTCAGAATATTGAAATAATTTTTATTTTTCAAAATCTGTCAAACAGAAGGGTTTTTATTGTACAGTGCCAGAAGAGGCAATAGATGAAATGTAGCCAGTAGTACAACTGACTACACACAACTACTCTACAAATATCAAATAAAAAAATTAAATCAGTGAGTTTACAAATAAAAGCATCTTTGAAGCTGCAAGTCTGCCATCTGCTGTTCAGTGGTTTTGAGCCAGTCTGATGTGCTCAGAGATGTTATTTTTTTAGTACTATTAAAATTTCATCGTGATTCTTAATGTTTATAGGTGCATGTGATAATCATGTGCTGAATTATTAGAACTTTTGCTAGCATAATTAAGGGAAAATCTGGAAGTACTGTCTATATTCTTTCAAGCTCTGGGTAGTAGGTTTACTACAGACCCACAGTTAGTTTTTCCAAAAACTTAAGTTATTGAGCATAATTTTTTTTTCTTGGAACATCATTATTAACATCCCTTTCTGACTAAAAATCACTTGTGAGAAAATGTGGTTTCCATCATGTTTTGTCACCAAATATCTAAAGTATCCTCAGTTACCAGTGCAGCCAACAGTTTAATTTTTCTACAGTAAATATTGCTTTGCTTAGTTTGAATAAACAAACTAGACTACATAGACAATATTCTCTGGAGGAATATCAGAGTCCTTCATAAAATAGTCACTGTTCCATTTAATGTTTATGTTGAAATGCCACATTTGTGTTTTAAAATACAATATTCTTTCAGATGGGGAAAAAAGTGATTGGAATATTTTATAATGACAAAAATCAAGTTAAAAATGGGAAAGTTTGAAGTGTGCTGGGGGGGTGGTTAAGAATAAAAATTGTGACAGTTGCAATATTCAGAAATTATAGTATTCAAACAGTACCTGAGAAGTATGTCTGACTTTTTTTCTTTATATGTATTATTTCCTAATGGAATCAGTGTGTTATACCGAAATGCTATGCTTAACATTTTCTTAGAATGGAAAAAGGGTTGCTGTGAGAATTCCCTCATTCAGTCATGTTGTGCTGAATGAGGGGTTTTCTTCATCTGTTTGTAGTTTTCACATAGTAACTGTGGCAACTTCTGGCTGAGTCCTTCACCATAGACTAAAGTGTTGTTGCAGCTTGCAGTTTGAGAGTATGCCTTGGCCTGGAGTAAAAGCTTATTTATATTAGACACATTCAGGAAAAACAAATCTAAATAAAAAGTGTCAAATCGGTATTTGAAATTGTATTTTCAAATTTACTGATGGAGAATCGGGTTTATCTCATTTATTAAGAACACTTTTGTTGTAAATCTTTGTATATTAAAAAATATTCTTACTCATAATGTCTATGGTTTGTTTCTGAAATAAAATCACATTTTGTTTAGAATTTTCATCAAACATTTGTTCACACTCCAAATTTGAAGTACGTGTTTTTAGGGCCACAAAATTGATGCAACAGTGGAATTACTGCAACATTTGAGAGACTGGAAGTATAGTGAAGCTGCCAAGAGAAGTCTTAAATGAGGTTTTAGGTTGGATTGGATGATCATTAAGGTCTTTTCCAGCCTCATCATTACTGTGATACTGTGAAGTCTTACAAATCTGGGTACATTTTTTTAACTTAGGTACATCCTCTGTTGGTACATACTCAAATTAACTTTTGACGTACTCTGTTGAGTACGTTAGGATACAGCTAAACATGTAATGTGAGCAATCTGGGTGTAAGCTGTCTTGCCTCTTTATGTATCTGTACAGTGGACAGTTAATGGGGTCCATAACAGAGTACTAGCAATTGTCTTTTTTTTTAATCAAAAAAGGCTTTGTCTTTCTGCTTAGGTTTTCATTCTCTATTTGATGACATGACAACAGAAGGCTTTGGTCTTTACAGACAAGAAAAGGTCTTCATTAGACAAAGAGTTAAAATACAAACTGTGTACTGCTGGTGTTTTATCAGAGTTTGCCTAATTTTTGTAACAACTGGCAGCTGAAGCATTTCATCAATCTTATAACTGTGGTTTTTTAGCTGATATTTAATACTCCACATTCTTATAAAAAAACTTCAAAAATAACATATGTGTTGATATGCAGGTCTGTTTTCTGTGGAGTTGAATGGGTAAACTTTTTAAAAATACTATATGCTGTTATTTAAGGAGACCAAATGCAGTTCTTACTCTGCAGCAAGTTTTTCTTGAAGGCAAAGGAAGGCCTTATTGCTTTCATTCAGTTGAGATTTCTAGATATGAAGTAGCACTAGACCATGTGAATATGGTAGCTTAGGACCATGATCATTTGTCCTCTGAAATCTTCAGCCTCCACAGTCAACAGACCTCAAGCCTGAGCATATGCTTTTCATCACAGAATTATTGAGGCTGGAAAAGACCTCTGAGATCATCGAGCCCAGCCTATGATCTAACATCACGCTATCAGCTAGACTGTGGCACTAAATGCCATATCCAGTCTTCTATTAAACAACTCCAGGGATGGCAACTCCACCATCTCCCTGGGCAGTCCATTCCAATGTCTAACCACCCTTTCTGTGAGGAAGTGCTTGCTAACATCTAACCTAAACCTCCCCTGGTGCAGCTTCAGGCCATCGCCTCTCATCCCGGGCTAGTTGCCGGGGAGAAGAGCCCGTCCCCCACCAATCTGTAACATTTCACCCAAACACTTATAATCTGATAGTGATGTGTATTAAATAGTTGATACTACCGATCAGTCTTACTGATCTTGTTTTCTAGGAAAGCAGTAGAGACTGTAAAATGAATGAGACGTAGACACATCCCAGGTGCTGCTTAATCTGTTCATTTGTGGGCTTGTGTTTTAACAACTTATTTAATTTTTTGGTTTTTGGTAGAGCAACTACATGGTGTTCATGGCAGAATTGTTCTGGTGGTTTGAAGTGGTGAAGCCATCATTTGTACAACCCCGTGTTGTTACACATCCCCAAGGTAATTATATAAAGTATTGGTTTTCAATATGAGCATGTACAAATTGCCATTCTGTCACAAATACAGTGAATGATATAGTTAACAGGATTTGACCGTGTACAACCACCTTAAAGAATGTTAATTTTCATCTTATATCATAAATAAACTAACTCATTTAAATTGTTGAAAATTCTCCTGACATAAACAAGCCTAGACTGAATTTGTGCCCCTGAATTTATGCAGCAATTACAAACATGAGGAGCTAAGAACAGATTCCATCCTTATATTGCAAAGGAGCAGATACCAAGACAAAGGAAATCTAGGGAAAATGGACAGATAGTTAATTGTAAAATTATATTTTGTACCTCATTGCAAAGGCAGTAAATTCTCAGATTTAAAAGTCCCCCCTCTCAGGTAGATCTGGAGACCTGCTCATGAGAATGGTCATGGGAACTTGAACGCTTAAACACGAATGCTGTTCTGTCCAAGAGCTATGAACAAATTTTCATTGTATGCCTTCTTTGCTTTTTTTTTTTTAGAAATCATTTATATGCCTTAAGAAATTACAAGTTTTTGGGATTTGACTTCCATCATCTGTAGCTGAAATAAGTTAAGGGGCGGTAGGGGGAAAGTTATCAGAGAATATTCTTCCAGAAGATTTATTTTTGCTACAAAGATTGCTTGCTTTAAATTTTGTGGCTTTTTTTTTTTTATTCCCTTGCCTTTTCTAGGCATTTTTCTCATTCTTCATTACCTTAATAAGTGCTGTATGGGATCTTTAGAGAACAAAGCCAAAAGGAAGTGACTGGGCTTTAATCTAAATAACGGAACCAATGAAAATTCTTTTAAATCTTTGGCAAGCATTACTTTAGATAATTTCAGACAGCTTTTCTACTATTAATTTTAACTGAATACTAAACTATAATGACTTTACTTGAACTTCGTTCTTCCTGGCAGCTGAACCGGCAAGAGATGCAACTTCTGCTCACAGCTTGAATACTGACAGAAGAATTCTTGTGGATGGCCCATCTGATTCTGACTTTGGAGCCAGGTAATGTCAGAGAATCACTAGTACTGTTTCAGAATCTCCTTTCTATATAAAATCAAACACTTTTTTAAAAATTGTTTAGTTTTGTTCCCTTTATGCAATATTCAAGGATTTAGTTAGCAAATATAATTGTGGAATTTTGTGGGAGATCCTATAATTCTGTTATACCCACTTCCCTGTAGCACAACAAGTAGTTTGTTGAAATGACTCAGGATTGGGTGGAGAGTTAGATGCAGTGCAGAGGAGGGAATGGGTCTCTGGCAGAGAGTAGTTAAAAACATCAGAGGATGCCATGGACCCACATTCATGGTACCAAAATTATTCTTAACTTTGAAATTATATCTATGATTTTCAAGTTTCTGTAACAATCTCAGTGTCATTTAAAGCAGGTATATAAGGTATCTAGTGTGTACTGCTACTCATACACAATGAATCAGGAATATTGGGACCCTATTTTGAATATTTTATGTACTTATGAAAGATGCTTTTGTAGATTGTAAAACAATATTTTTATTAAATTGATGTGAATATCCTTCCCACAAATACTATTTAGAAATATTTTACAGGATATTTTATATAAACTCTTCAAAGCACTAAACAAATATTTTGAAAATTAATGATTGAAGTGAGTTTAGAAGAGTTCTCTTCAACTCAGTGAACAATCAAAACATTAAAGGATTTAATCCAACATGTTTTTGAAGTCTGATTTATTTAGAAGTGTTTTACATACAAATGCTTAATTTTTGTATATGTGTCTTTGTTCTGATCCTGAAGAAGTACTGTGATTAAAACACTGAACTATGTTACTCCTGGATTAACATAGTCTATTACAGACCTGCTCTATGAGCCAAAGAAAAAGTAGCTGTAGTATTTATAACGTCTATCACAAAACCTCCTTTATCCACTTGTAGTGCATGTTGCAGTCCAGACACCAAGTAGAAGTTTCAGACTAGGCCACTGAAAAGAGAGATGCATGAAAAGAATATGGTATTAAGTGCAGTCATTCAGTTGGGACTAGTAGGAATTTCCTCATTTTGCTTGGTTTTGTTTGCTGAAATCAAACCTCAACATGAGAACCTTTTACTAATACTTACATGAAGTAAATCAGGAGACAAGTGTGCTGTATGGCTGTTTGTGTAGAATAAATACTTTTTTGATATCTGCATTAAGGTATGCAGATACCAAATCTATGTAGTAAGTACTAAATCAATGTAGTAAGACTGTTCTCTTTTAGGTTAATAAATTAGTATTTCAAGAAGACAATTATACTTCACTTTATTCCCTGTCATAAAAAAATAAATACAGTTTTGTGTCAACCCAGGATATGAAATATGGTAGCCCTTTTGTAGTGTGGCTCTTCATATGCTATTTCTAAATTAATATCTCTTGCTTTATAGATTGCAAAGTCCAACTTACACACCATCTCGGCAACTATGTACACCCCAGCAGCCTTATTCCTCTGTTCCAGGTAATAATTTACAAATGGGTAGACAAGGCAATGAGACATTGTGTCATCTTTTGAGTAAACTATCATCTTGCTGATACTCATTCAAACACTATTTATGCAGAAATTTCTGAGATAGCTTTACGTCAAAGGCTAGTGAATGACTTCTGTAAATTATACAATCTGAAAATGTAAAGCTTGTGTTTGTACCTCCTTATATATGTTTTTTTTCATTCTACTTCTCTTTTGATTTTATGGAATAGGGTTTGCAACCATCATTTGTATCATATTTTAATTTTATTTATAGTATATTTTACTCAATAGCAAATTGAGAAATGAGAGGTATAATGCATATTCAGGATGAAGTGGACTTATTGTTTTATGTGCATACTCAATATAGAAGTACAACTTTTGCCATTGCAGTGTTTTGTAAAGCAAACTAATGTGTTAAAGCAACAGAAAGTGATGTGAAAATAATTTTCTGTAGTAGTTACTGTGGGTTCTATTTTAATTTCACTTAGGAGTCATCAGAAGATCCACATCAATGTCTTATGTAGATGGATATGTAGGGACGTGGCCCAAAGAAAAAAGGTAAGTAGGCACTCTGTATGACTTTGTTTAAAAATTACCATTTGTTGGTCATAAATAGTAATAATAGATGCTCTTATTATAATTTGGATTTTCAGAATCTTATAATAACAGTCCTTGTAAATCATTTTCAGAAGAATAATAGAGAATTGTATCCTGAGTTAATAACAGTGTAGTAGGAAGCTAACTTCAGAAATAATCTATTTTTCCATTGAAATTAGGTATTTGCATTGTTAGTATTAAATATGATCACACTGAGTCTTCACAATTGGAGTGGTAAGAGGAATGTAGCTAATGAGTTCATTAGTATTTAAACATATTATTTTGTGGACGGTGAGAACAATTGGGCTGATTTTTCAGTTAGACTGATCGTAAATGGTATAAAGGGTGTAAATTAAAATGGTTAATGTTATAGGGGTGGGTTATCCAGTAATTTTGAGTTATATTTCTTTTCACACCGTCTTTCTGTTCTACTATGGCTGTTCCTATGTTCAGAGATTCATAGATTGGTTCAGGTTGGAAGGGACCTTCAAGATCATCTAGTTCCAAGCCCCCTGCCAGGAGCAGGGACACCCTCCACTACACCTGGTTGCTTAAGGCCCCATCCAATCTGGCTTTGAATGCTTCCAGGTAGGGGGGCATCCACAACCTCCCTGTGAAACCTGTTCCAATGTCTCACCACCTTCATTATGAAGTTCCTTCTGACTTCCAGTCTAAACCTACCCTCTTCCAGCTCGAAACCATTACCCCTGGTGTGCTACCACTACAAGCTCTTGTAAACAGCCCCTTTCCAGCTTTGCTGTAGCCCTCTTCAGGTACTAGAAGACTGTTATAATATCTCCCCGGAATCTGCTCTTCTCCAGGTGGAACAGTCC
>VZRI01010024.1:14654-24849 GCA_013397515.1 Upupa epops
AAATCAATTTGCCATTGTTGTCCTGGGAAATTGCCCTTTCTATTTTCCCTAATACTGGTTTTGCCTCTGCCTTAGGGTTACTGTGTAGACAGACTGCACACTGTTGCATGACTTGTCTTACAGTAGTGTATAAATTCCTGGCCACTATTTCCTGTGTTAAGTGTTTGTATAATGTGTTTGCTCCGCAGTGTGTTTTTTTGTGCTCAGTCATAACTAGGACCCACACAATTGCTGTTGGGGTAATCACTTTCCCTTGGAAAGTGACTGCCCATCCATCCTCCTCTATCATTCCCCTGAGATCCTGTATCAGTTTATGGTCTGCCGTAGGATACTGTGGATGGTCATTTAGCTGCCTGACTTGGATCTTACCATATGGAACCAAGGTGAGCAAACCTTTTCTGGTTTCCTGATCCACCAACAAATTTCCAGCATCTTGCACACATTTCACCCTTTGGTGTTCTCTGCACTGCATTATTGCTACCTTCTCTGGTAATTGTACCACATCAAGGAGTCTCAGGGTTTCTTCTGCGTGTTTTATGTGTTTTATTTGAGTTGATAAGAGTCCCCTCTCCTTCCAAATAGTTCCACGAACATGTACTACACTGTAAGCGTATTTTGAAACTGTCCGTCTGTTAATTGTCTTCCCTTCTGTTAATTCTAAGGCTCAAGTGAAGGCAATGAACTTCTGTGCCAAAGTGTTCACAGGCAAGGCTCCCGACTCCATTACCTCCATACTCTGCCTTTTGCTCTCCATGTGTGACAAAGCTGCTTCCATCAGTGTACGAAGATGCTTCTGCATCTTCAAGTGGTTCTTCTTTCAGATCTGGATGGCTGGTATGACTGCGTTACTGGTTCTCCCATGTTCCCACTGAGAAAAGAGACTGGATTGACAGTGTTAGTCACCACAATTTTAAATCATCCTGTTCTACTAAGACAGCTTGGTATTTGAGGAATCACGAGGCCGACAACTAATGTCCTCCTTTGGCTTCTAATACTGTAGATACTGTGTGGTAAACCAACCTTAATCTTCTGTTCTAGTGTAAATTTTTGAGACACCTGGATGTTCAAAACAAGTGCTGCTATGGCCCTCAAGCAACTTGGCCATCCTTTACTGGTTTCATCTAGTTGCTTGGAAAAATAGGCCACTGCCCTTTTGTGTGATGCCAAACTTTGGGCTAGAACTCCCAGTGCTATTCTTGTTTTTCATGACAATGCAGCCAAAAGGGCTTGGAGGGATCTGGTAATCCTAGGGAAGGAGCCCTCATGAGTTCCCTTTTTAGTTGTTGGAATGCTTAGTTGCTTTCTTCACCCAAATCAATGGATTATTATTTGATTTTATCATCATAGAGGTCTTATCATTAGTTAGTAGATGCAAATCCATAATCGGCACCATCCTGTCATGCCTAGAAATGTATTTAACAACTTTAGAGTCTGTGGCCAAGGGATTTGGCAGATAGACTCCTTCCTTGCGGATTCTGGGACTCGTTCTCCAGTGGAGATCTCCAGGTAGGTGAACTGTCGTTGAATGACCTGAGCCTTTCAAGGAGAAACTCAATAACCAGTTAGTCCTAGAAAGTTCAAGCGACTTACAGTCCATGTTACTCAGTGCTCTCTGTTGTTGGTGGCTATCAGTATGTCATTAACGTACTGCAGTACAATACCTCGTCCTTGTTCCATCCCTCCAGATCTTGGGCTTATTAGCTTCCAAAAATGGTAGGGCTGTTTTTAGATCCTTGAGGCAGTACTGTCCATGTTAACTGTATCTTTCATTGGGATTCAGGATTTTCCCATTCAAAGGCAAACAGCCTCCAGCTTTCAGGATCCAGGGGTAAACAATAGAACACATTCTTTAGATCCAAGATGGTAAACCAAGTCAGCCCAGGGGTTAATTTGGTTAGCAATAGATACGGGTTGGCCACCACTGAGTATGTATTCTCTGCTATTCAATTAATCGCTTTCAAGTCCTGCACTAGTCTGTAACTCCCATCTGCTTACTTTACAGGTAGAATGGGGTATTAAAATTAGATTCACATTTCTTTAACAGTCCATGTTTTGGAAATTTCTCTATCACAGGTTTGATCCCTTACTGATCCTAAGTTTACAGGGGATATTGCTTAACCCTCACAGACTGGCTATATCTTTCTTCAGTTTGATCATAACTGGTTGTGTTGTCTTAGCTCTTCCTAGAATTTTTATTGCCCATGTCCATGGATATACCTGGTCCGTGATTTCCTTGGGTATCCATGTCTTTAATTTACTGGCAATTAGTGTTAAACTCAGAATCTCAATGAGCTGATCCTCTCGTACCTTTAGTTCCATTTTCCCATCCTCAAACCTAATTTTTGCATTTAACTGCTCCAACAGGTCCCGGCCCAACAATGACATTGGTGAATTTGGCATGTATAAAATTTATACACCCCTGATTTCTTGCCCAACTTAAAGGTCTTAAAAAGTATGCCTTTTCTGTTTGGTCTGTAGCCCCTTTTACTAGCTCAAATTCCCTACTGGAGTCAAGGCTTGGTTTTAACACTGAAAAGGTTGCTTCTGTGTCTATTAGAAATTTGACATCTTGTTGTTCTGTCCCTAGCCCCAGCAGATCCGCTAGAGAGAATTCCACCACTTCCCATCAGTTCCAAAGTGACACAGCCACAGATTGCTGCCTCCTTCATCTGTCCGTCTCTGTTTGCATTCTGCACACTGATCTTTCTCTAAGCCAACTCCTCCCCTTTGGGAGGTCCCCTCTAAGGCAGTGCTATTCACTTCTCCAGTTGCTTCTGATATCATAGAAGATTGATCCACAAACAAAAGATCAGTTGATGCTGATCCTCCCCAGCTGAGGGGTCCAATGTAGCAGTTTTTATGACCACCTGTTTTTCAATGTCCGTTAGGGTTCCCAACATTAAGGCAATATCGTTCCAGTCTGGGTCTAAGTGTTTCATTAGTAAGCCAAATTGGTTTTGCCACCTTTATGGGGTCATCCCAATATCCTTTCATGGTCTCCTCCCATTTAGCAAAGTCTTGTGTATAAGATGGAGACCTAATCCTGGTTACCCAGGTAGGATCCATAGCTTATCTCAGGGGTGCCTGTATAATAGGTCTTCTCTTGCTCCTGGTCCTAGAGGTAATGGGGGTAGAATCCCTATTCTCCTTTTCCTCTCTTTCTTCCTTTACAGCAATACCTGGACTCTCGAGATTTGTTTCCAACCCCCTCCCTCACTGCTCCTTCCCCTGTACCACAAGGCAGAGTAAAATTTTCAAACTCCTTGACTCTTCAGGCTGATAAACTGTTCTTATTTGTACATCACTGCCTTATGCTACAGGCTGAGCAACAGCGCTTGAGATTTTCTTTAGTCGCTTTTGCCTGTCCTTTCTGCAGAGCTCATACCAGTGGATCATGTGGGGGTCTAAGTCCACAATCCCTCTGCCACTCTGGATGGTCTCACAAAGCAAAAAACATATTCACATAGTTAGCCTTTATCCACTTTTGTTCTCTACTCAAAAACGTCATCAGTTGCAACAATGTGTTCTAATTAGGCGTGCTATTTACTGGCCATGTTTTTCCAATTTATACAGTGGCCACCACTCATTACAAATTAAATTAACTGCTTTTTCTTCTCAGAGCCCCCTTTCCCTGAAATGTCTTTCCAATGTTTCAATACACATACCAGGGAGCTGGTGTCTTTTACTTTACTCTGAGAGGGTCCCTGCCCAAATCCCATTTTAACCACACAACCAGACCTCCATCATAGATCTCACACTAGCTTAGACTCTTTTCTACTACACTGCAATGACAAGAACTCTTTTTCCAAAGAACAAACAGATATAAAATTTCCTTGTGCTGGATCAACTAATCACCTTGGACATGCCCTACCCACTATAGCTATTATATATAAAGTGGCATCTCACACATTTGATTTTTAACCAGGCAAAGTGTGTGAGTGGGTGCGTTAAACACAGAACCTGAAGCACAGAAGGTCACAAAGGGTTAGTAGTGACCATTAATTATGTAAAGATCTGACATTCCAGTTTGCCTGGGTATTTCATCTCCCCTCTTTTCACTTTAAACCATCTATATATCTTATCACTCACAATAGTTTCTTTAGTCATTAGTCATTCATTTGATACCTTTCAGTTCATCACTCTCTGGCCGTTCCCCTTACAGGGATACAAAACCATGGATTAAGACTCCTCACTCGCTTTGTAACTCAGGTTACGTCTGTTTCACACATAAGTACGCAAGATTCAGTGTGGGACAGGATCGGGCCGGTTTGAGCAGGACAGCCAGCGCTGCTCAGTTAACGAAAAAGGACATAATAGAACTTGTAGGTCATAAGCAATGGTAAAAATGAAATCAGGATGGAAAAGTACTAACCTTGGGCATAACTATCTGCAATGATACAAAGGGATGCAAAAGAAGAAGACAGCTGGCCTTGAAAAGTGGAACAAGCTCCTTTTGTAACTGAGATTATTGCTAAGAAACATAAATATTCAGCTTGGAGGCTCTGTGTTACAATAGTCAATTAGTGCTTGCCGAATGTAAAGTGTAAACCAATCATCATAGCACACGCTGTTTAGGAATCATATAAAATAACTGGAAAGATCTGTAATAAATGACATCTAGCTTGCATCAAGCTGCTTCCCATCTCTCACTGACGGCAATTCAGCACACCAATACACAGATTTTAACACACAAAAGAAGTTTAACACACAGTCCTAAAGCAACATGCTATCCTTTTGGCAGCAAATAACAACTAAATGATGTCTTTTCACAGATACAAATGCATATAAAGGCTGACAAGCAAATTATTGCTCTTAGCACATGCACCCAGACAAGCACAACAGGTATCTTTATGATGATGAAAATGGTTTACCATTTTTGCGCAACACCGTAAAGATGTTATTACTGAGCCACTCATATGTGGTTCAATGATCAGATACTATCACAGTAGTTCCTCTCAAATCCATGGACCTAACCTAGCTCCTACACTAGGGAGTAAAACCGGATTCACCTTCCATTACAGGAACTATAGCGGATGCTGGACATCTCCACATGGCTTATTGCTTGTCCCGGCCAGGGCACACAAAAAGCCACAAAAGTTTAGAAAATTATCTTGTCCGCTGCCTGATGCAGGTCTGTCTGTTCCCGTGGAGATTGCTCCAGGTTGTGGAGACCCACCAAGAAAATCTCTCAAGCCACAGCAAGGGTCCACTCCCTGCAGCGGTTTCCACAGACGAGAAGAGGGGCTTCTGGCTAGCCAAACTGACGTGGGGAATAAAACCAGAGACTCTCAGTGTAGTTTCTAGTATTGTCACTGATGAGTGCACAGGAAGCTCATGCCTCAATGACCATGCACACCGAACCTAGTTGAAGGGTCAGCTTATATAGTGGAAAGCATTACATATACATGAAATTGCACAACCTCTAACATCATATTCATAAGCCTGACACTGCCTTACCCACTCTTGATGTAAATCAGGTTTCCTCCCAACTGGGCTTGCGCAGTTTATTGTGGTTAGGGTCTGCAGGGGTCTAGGTGATGATGTAATTAACCTCTGTCACTGTAAATGTTTGACCCGGTTGTCCTGCACCGACTCGGTAGTTGTTTTTCAGTGAGTTGTTTTTGAACCTTTCCTCCACCAGCATATTTGTCTTAGTTTCCCGCTCATCTAGGAATGTATTTTTCATTTTGTCTTGTCGGCGCAGTTTTTCCCAAACAGGATTCCTTGTTTAGCAGTGTGCTAGAAGCTGTTTCTCTGTCAAAGGTAAATAGCATTCTAAGATTTCACTAACAAAAAGCTCTGAAAGCAGTTACATAGGTTACCATAGGTCACCCCTTCACATGATAAAGGCAGTATGTTCAATGATAAAATAAAGAAGCAAAGTCTTCACACAGAAGTGAAGGAAAACCAAAGATGTTTTCTTTACTTCCTATTGTATGTATGTCCAGCCACTATATGAGAAACTGAGCTTCAGCACATATAGTGGTCGTTAAACCACCATGGTTAAAGATTAATTTCACAGAATCATAAAATAGATTAGGTTGGAAGAGATCTCAGAGATCATCTAGTTCTAACTGCCCTGCCATAGATGGGAATATTTATCACTACAAAATGTTACTAAGGGTCTCCAACCTTGAATACTTCCACAGAGGGGGCATCCACAGCCTTTCTGGGCAATCTGTTCCAGTGCTTCACCACTCTTATAGTGAGGAATTTCCTCCTAAGATCTAGTCTAAATTGTTTCTCTTTTAGCTCTAAATCATTCCCCCTTATCATGTCGTAAGTGTCTTTCATAAAAAGTCCCTCTTTCTTATAAGCTTCAAGCACTACAAGGCTGCTATAAGATCCCCTGGAGAGAAACTTCTCTTCTCGAGGCTGAACAGCCCAAGTTCTCAGACTGACTTCACAGGAGATACACTGCAGCCCTCTGATCATCCCTATGGACTTCCTCTGGACATGTTCCATGTCTTTATGATGTCAGTGACTGCAGAACTGGCTGCACTAGTCCAGTGAGTTCTCATAAAAGCAGAGTAGAGGAGACTAATCTCCCTTTATCTACTGGTGACCCTTATGCTGATACAGTCCAAGTTACTATTGGCACTCACTCACTGCTGGCTCATGTTCAGTTTCCAATCCATCAATTGCCTTAAGTCCTCATCCTCAGGACTATTAGGAATCCTCTCACCACCCAGCAAGTGTTTGTGCTTGAGATAACCACAATTTACATGTAGTACCCTACAGTTGGACTTGTTGAACCTCATGTAGTTTGGATATGCACAGTTCTCAAGACTGTCAACGTCTCTCTGGATGTCATCTCTTTCCTTCTTATGTCAAGCACACCCCACAGATGGTATCATAATAACAAAACACCCTGCTGTCTTCCTGATTTCTCTTAACTTTTGTTGCTGAGCATGACATCCCATGAACGTTGTTGTAGAGACAGCCTTGATGGTGTGAAACCATTTTTCAACAGCTTTGACACGAGGGTGTTATCAACACCTTTATAGCTATAAATACAAAGAACAATATGAAGGCTGCTATGAGGATTGTTAACTCCATCACAGGCAGACCAAATGCATCAATGAAGTGTAACTCAGAATGACAGCAAATAATTGTTTCCTTTGTCCTTTCATCCCACCTTGACTCTCGTTCTCTCTTTGCAATTGCAATGAGAAATTCAGCTTGAACGCTGAAAAAGGTTCTGTGTGTTTATATAAAACAAATACATCCAATGTTACATTCTTTATCTCACATTCAATACATTTAATAGGAATCATAAATTGGGTCCTAGTACCTATCTATTTTTTAATTGTCTTGGTCTTCATGTTTCAAAAAACGAAGTTTTTAAGTACAAAAAAGCTGCAGTAGATTGAGCTCTAGATCTGATCCATCACAAGATTTGGCAAAATAAAATACAAACCATCTCTTCTTCACAGTTTTATTTTTTTTAATTGAGGTTCATGGGAAATCATCTAAACACAACTCAGCATCTGAATTCCTAACAGTAATTCTTAACAGTAGTTTCAAAATTTGTCTGAAAGACAATAGGTATAGAAACTCAACATACTTCAAGAACAAACAATACTATATAAGTTTAACTTATATTAAATGAAAATTCTTCAAAACTATATGTATTATTGCAGGTATAAACAGAATTTCTTACTGTCAAAGCTTCTGAAATTCAGAAACAGCTCATAATATATTCTAAAGCTCAATTTTTTAACCAAACCTTCTAGTTTTCAAGTCAGTATAGAATATAATTTGAAGCATGTTGTTGCAGTTTGAAAATTATCAAATTTTCAAGTCTTAATTTTGGTGCTTTTATGCTGAAAGAGCATTTTATTTTGAAGCTCGGCGTACCTTTCCCAGCAGACCTCAGGTCAGTGTCCTGACTCCACAGGTGATTGGTGGACAGAGTTTATAAAAGGGAACGGGCTTGCTGTTTTCTGCCCTTTTCTTTCCTGTCTCTCACAATACAGAGAGCTCCCCTGCAGGAGAGCTTCCCTTGCCTCCTCCCTCCAAGGGCAGGGAGGAGATGAGGCAAGGCTCTCAGCCTTCCTGCCTTGGCAGCCATGACACTGAAGGGTGTAGCACGGAAGAAGCCTAGCCTGGCTGCAGCTCTGTGGCAATTGCCAGCTTTTCCCGGTTCCTGGTAGCAGGATAAGGAAGAAGCTACGGCTCCTACACACTCTTCTCTCAGCTGGATTACCTTTGAAGATGCCAAACAGTGGTGAGTTCTTAGCCCTCTCCCTTCCTCAGAGCTTTAAACACAGGGGACAAGAAAAGAGGAGAGAGGGGAGCAGGCCCTGAAGCGGGCCTATTTACCAAAACAGGCATGGCTTCACATTACTTATGTTGCCTTTGTCTCTACCACAGACCTCACAGCAGATCCTGTATTTTCTGCCACTAAGAGACTGGAAGAAGCCTCTGATTTAAGAGAGAGAGACTGTAAGTCTTGATCTCCTAAACCTTTGGCAAAGAAAAAGAGACTGGGGATCTGTCATATTTCTATCTGAGATGCTGTTATAGCTGGAAGATCTTCGAATATCTGCTGGCCCCAGAATCCACTACAAAAAACTCCCAAGACAAGAGCAGTCAGAAGCAATCCTATGAAGTCAGAGGTGTCTGGTGCATCTGGAAGAGAACGAGAAAAGGGACTTTTCCATAAGCATTATGATGTAAGGAGGCCTCAGGAGCATTACTGAATCCCATGGGTGGAGGGGATGGCTGAATTCCTCCTCTGGTTAGAGTGTTAGTGTACACTTTCTATTTCAAGGGCTCTCACCTAAAGCCAAAACCCAATCTGTTAACGGTCTCCCTTTTCTCTCAGAGTGTGTGTAAAGGCATTGGGATACAGTTTCTGTTTTACTTTTTGTGGTTTTCTTATTTTGGATTTTTCCTTTTCTTGTTGGTGATGGGTTCAATACATTCTTTCTAGCAAAGTTGCTTCATTACCTGTTGAATTCTCAGTGAAGCTGGTTACTGTGCTTGGATCACAGGCATCAAACCAAACAGATTTAGACCCTCAGTCCAACCCATGACACATATTGAAATTTAGTCTGCTACTTTGGATTTCTGTTTTTTGTACAGATTCAAAGTGATCACAGTTTTGATCATTAACTCATAGCTTTGATAGTTATTTAGAAATTAAGGGTAGTGATCACATATAAACTTGCTGGTCACCAATTGTTTATGATGAACCAAGTTCAGGAATCTGACTATGACTGCATTCTCCAGCACTGACAGTATTGTATTGTTGATAGTATTTTATGTACATACATGAATCCATACTATATACAAATATTTCCTTTCTGAAATAATAAAAGACAAATAATAAATAACAATTGTGGAAATAGATAGGCAAAAATTATTAAATTATCCTTCAAAAGTAAAAAGAAATTTGACGGATGCTACTTTTAATTCCAATGCCACGCAGAGTGAACTTGAGTCAAGTATTTCAGATTTACATATTAAAAAAACTATGAATACAAGAGACATAAAAAAATACTAGTGCCTGAAATGAGAAAGAAATGTGGTCGTATTCTTGAAACTCTAATTAAAATTACAAAAGAAACATATCTCTAGGCATTGTTTGAACATGACCCATGTACCTTTTCTCTAACCTCCAGTACAACCTATCATGATTTATGCCCCCAGCTTGTAAAGTGTTGCACATTAATTTGCATCTTATGTGTACCTGTGAGAAAATTTCTAGGAAGCCATAAACAGGTAAACAGAAAAAGGAGAATTAAAGGTATTATTTAATGGAGTATTTCTCTAACATTACAACTCTGTTTTGGAAAACATGGCTTGACAGAGCAATAAAAATCAATGTTTTCTGTAGGCTTATTAAAGCTTCCACAATTCATACTGCAGAAAATGTGACAATGCATGTCCTTTTATGTTTCCTAAACACATACATCTCTTTAATTTCCCCTTGCTCTTTTACTTGAAATCTCAGATGAATTCATTTGTGTAATAGCATCATATTTAGAAATCTCATCTTGATGAATTTCTATTAATAAAATTTGTAAAGTTCCTTTCTGCTTCTAGTAAAGATTCATACATTATTAGGTAATAAATCCTTCTGGGCTTTTTTATTACAGGAAGAAATGAGGAAATATAGCAGATAAAGTTTAGAAGAGAAACACTGAGAACTTTGAACTGTGAGCAGCTGGATACTTTGAAAGGATTA
>VZRI01010024.1:24919-56143 GCA_013397515.1 Upupa epops
TGTAATCTTTTTTTTTACTGAATGTATCATTGAACCTATGCTTTTAATTTCATTATCATCTTAAAATAATAGAAGCACTAAATTTACTAACTTGTCATGGATTTGGTGAAAACCTATTTGTCTGTAGTATTTCTGTATCAGATTCTGTTTCAGCACACAAGGAATTACACCTCCCTTAGTTGCTGGCATTCCTTCAGGTGGGTGTAAGAAGGGGTTGGGAGGAGAGTACCATTATCCAGGAAGAGGGTCCATAGCACAGTATGACTTGGAGAAACAGAGGGAGAAGAAGTTTTCCTGGGTAGTTTCAGGATGGGGGTCTCACCACCTTCTTCCCCTTGTACCCTTTTTCCCTCCCTGCTTCGCCAGGGGTTTGTGTAGAACAGCAATTGTTGGGGCTGCTTCTACAGATTCTTCTTCCCCTTTCACCTTCCCTTTTCCCTCCTGTTACAAGTATCTGCTTTGCTCTCCCTCTCTCTTTTCTTTGTTCTTTTTCCTCCAACAGCAGCATGTCAGCTCCAGGGATTAGTTTTATTTTGAGGTGTGGTGTTTCGGTTAAGAGGTGGCCTAGACACCATTGGCTTGTTTTAAAGTTGCAGCCTAACAAAAGGCAATAAATAGTTGATAGTTTCAAGGGGGTGTTTAGGGTCTTTTTCTCTTTTAGTTTTTCTTCCTTTCTTGTCTTTTTTTTTTTCATTTTTTCTCTTTTCTTTTTCTCACAACAAAGTATAATAATTGCAGTTCCAGTTGCTGTTAACTGTTTATTCTCTCCCTTCTAGATTTAAGGAAGGCAAGGGTCTAGTTTCTGTATGTCTAAGTGAAACAATGAGTCCAGGGCTAAATCTTAACAGACTTCAGAGTCATAATGCTAGAATAAAACCCTGATTAATGAGCTCAAATCTGTTGTGTTTCAGAATGTATTTATGTACAAGGTTTTCAATCATAGCTATAGTTTGTTGAGTTTGTATGCCATTATTCCTTTCTGTAAGCTTTTATGTCTTTCACAGTAAAGCATTCTCCACTTGAGTTACCTTAGGAGATCTGTCAAACTTGCACTGATATATAGAAAACAAGGAGTCTATAATATCAAAGTTCTTCTGAGAGGGCTGTAATTTCTCCCTTTTTAATGTGCTCTTGTGAGATCATACCTGGAGTTCTGTTTATAGATCTGGAGTCCCTTGTATAAGAAGGACATGGAGCAAGTTCATATAAGGGCCATGAAGATGATTGTGGAGAGGCTGGAGTACCTCTCCTATGGGGATAGAATGAAGAAATTGGGGCTTTTCATTCTGGAGAAGAGCATGTTTTGAGGAGACCTTTTTGTGGCCTTTTAGCACCTGAAAGGGGCATACAGAAAGATGGAGAGGGACTTTTACAAAAAGTTGTAGTGATAGGATGACGGGTAATGGCTTCAAAGAGGAAAATGGAAGATTTATATTATATTGTATACAAGTTTGTCTTTTAATTTGCATTACTACTGCAACCATTCAGCAATCCCATATAAAATGAAATGCTTACAATTGTTGTTCATTCTATATTCTATATCTAAGAAACTTACCTTTCTTTAGAAAGGAAGAGTTTTGGAATGGCTTGGGGAAAAAACAGTATAGCAGCATTTTTGGAGAAAGGAAAGAAAGGTGGCCCACCTTCTGTATGACGTGAAACAAACGTGAATAATACTGCAAGCTTGAACTTACATAGACAAGATGGATTATTTTCTCTGCTGTGTATCTTCTATCTCTTTTTGGTTAAATTCTATAATCTCTCCAGAACAGTTGTAAAACAAGCATACAAGACTGCATCCTTTCTGTCTTTGAGAATAAGAGGCAAGGGAGAATATTTTCAATATAATAAGACAGGTCAATGAGATGAACTGCTGTAGTTCTGCTCTTGATCTTTTTATTAAATTGCCTGTCTTACCACAATGTTAAATCAAAAAGTTGTCTAAATACTTTTTCTGCATAAGAATACTGGGAAATTCTTCATGATAGCAAAGCTAAATTTTAATCTTTATTTTAAGAGGCAATACCACTTTTGTTACAAAGCTATGTACTTGACAAAAAAATATTTAAGATGACTAAAAGTTCTGGGGGGACACTTCTTCACCTTTGTCATGGGGTACAGTTAAAAACCAATTTATGTATAGCCTTTTCTGTTCTTTTCTTTTTTTTCCTTTTACTGTAAGAAAAGTCAGTTGAGTACTGCCATTAGGGGGACAAAAACCACAAAGTGGTGGGGTGCTCCCGAGAAGTGGGAAATCTTTTTAGGTTTCTTTTTTATTTTACTTTTTAAGTGAGACATTTTCTGACTTCAGAATTGGAAGTTGTTTTTGAGCAGGACTTCTCAGCTCTATGATTGGAGTTAGTTTTGAGCAGGAAATCGGTTCAGCTCTGCCATTGGTTTCCTCATGGCTATTTCAAGCCCCTGCAGAGAAGGTGAGCAGTATGTTTTTTTCTTACCTGCTGCAGTTTTCCACTTCCAACATCTCTGGTCTTCCTTCTGTTCACTGCAGACTTCTACTTTTCCTCCCGCCACTGGAGCTCCTGTCTTCAAACACCCGGCTTGCTGTGGCACTCTCCTCTGCCAGCTCCCGCTGCTTCCTCAGCGTGCTGAACAAAGTGCTGTTTGCTGCCACAGACTTTATGCCATTCTTTCCTCACTGGACACCACTGTCCCTGGACCTTGCCAAACCCTGCTGGATCCCCTTCCTTCAGAGCTACCCCATGGGCTTCCATTACCATTTGACCGCAGTCGCTTTTGCTCACAGACCACCTTGGTGCCATTCTACGGATTTCACCTAGGCTCCAGGTCTCTACCTTCTGCTGCTTCCCTGGCATCCAATGTCTGACCATGCTGGTTTACCTGTCAGGTTTTGGGGGTTGGTGGGTTTTGGTACAGTGTATGGGGTTTTGGTGAGAGTTGCCTTTAGTTTTGTTAGTGTTGTTATTTAATAAACCTTCTTTTATAAAGTTATTTATTTTTCACTTGCGTTCTGGGTGTCAAACATTTTTGTCATGTGGATTTGGTACAGGGAAGTTCCTAACTGGGTCTCTCAGCCCCCAGTTTTGTTCTAAACCAGGGCAACCTTTTAATAACAAATTCTCAGATAAGTTTCTTCTATTTTTTTTTCCCCATCCTCACATCATTTCAGTTCCACTATATCATATTGTTTTTTACAGAACAGCAATTTCATCATAGTTACATTTTAAGGATCTTGGTCTAAGTGATTAGTTTTATATCATGCAGAAATTTGTAACGTAAGGTTCGTAACCTTAAAACATAAACTGGATTAAATACCTAGTGAGTAGTCTCAACTCATGTAGTCTTGAAGTAACTCCTCTACAGTCAGAATAGTTCTCCTTATAAGCCAACATTATTACAGATGCAGTGGGAGCTTTACAGAGACATTCATATCATTAGAACTTGTATGTTTTAGGTAAAGAAACCCCTTCTAGTATACTACATACACATCTCAGTTCATTTGTATATTGGCTAGTTGAAAATACTTTCTTAGAAAAGAACTCAAAATTCATTCCTGACACATTGTAACTTCAACAGTGTTCTTACATATAGAAAACAGTATCTACAAACAGAAATACTTGAAATAACATGATTTCTTGCTGAATCAGTTAAGAAAACATTTGATTCACATTTCATTGTCTAACTTCCAGATAATGAATTATTTAAATGTAACATACTAAGAAAATATTTTCCTTTCCTTTGTGCTTTATTAAGACTGTTATGAATCTTGGAATCTCTGAAATCTGCAGTTTTTTTAACACCCAATATGTTAACACCACAGAATCAACAGAATGATGGTAATAGTTTCTGAATCACTTTTCATGTAGGCGTAGGAGTATAAAGTAAATCTATAGAAAGCAGTGAAGTTCCTTCACATTTGAGACAAATTGAAGTGTGCTTTCAAATGTTACAGCTTTTTAATTTCAACTTGCAACTTATATCTTAAAAGCTCAAACCAAATATACTTCTCATTAATATTTTAAAAATGGCACTATATGTATCTACATATCATTAGTACCTGTTACAATGGAACAAGTTTTGAGAATGAGTTTTATGCAGTTACAAAGATTATGACAATTTTTAATTATAGAAGTGTCTCTGTTAAATACAAAAGATAATTTCCAGGAATTATATATTTTAGGAAATGTATGAATGCAGGTTCGTAAGTTGAGGTTGTAATATTCAGAAGACATTGCTTTGAAGTAAGGCCTGGGATTGCAACACTGCTGTAGAAGGAAGCCTCTAAATCTCCTCAGAGGAGATCTTAGGAAATACAAGAAATGTTAATTTAACTTCTGTTGAAGCAACTATAATTTTTACATATATAGAGAATCAATGAGTGTATCTATAAATGATACACAAAAGATAAATGACATTTGTATTTTATCAGTTGCATTTTTAATTAATTTTATTTGCCAGAATGACCAGGACTCTGAAGTAGAAGAATATAAGTATTATGTGTTCTAATTCAAGGACACACAGGAATTTTCAGAATATTTTTGTGAACAGCTGCTTCCAGAAAAATTAGGTGCTGCAGCCAGTGGTACAGTACAAAAAATACTAAATCATATTGCAAAAGTTTAAGATGCAAAAGGGACAATAAATTCAACAGAATAAGTGTCTCTGTGCTTTAATTTCACAACAATGAGGACATGTAAAATTACTATTGCTGACCAAAGTGTATTTATCACTATATAAAAATCATACTCCTTACACATGGCCTTACAATATTTCTATATGTTTTTATCTTATTTTCAGTGAGATTCGATTAAAGTTTTATTTCCATTTGCCTAATTTCAGTACTTTATAGCTTCATTTACCTGCAATCAGCAGGTACAAAATACTTCAGAAATTATTCCTAAACTTTCTTATACTATATGAATTACCTATTTATTCAGATTATGTCTGTATAAACTAATACCATGCATGCGCTGTTGCCAAGGTTGTAAATACAGCACATTTACCAAATAAATCTTTAATCTACCTGACGACTCACAGAAGTGGAACTACAGTTGCAAGGACAACTTCTCTTGAATATGTAACCAGTGATTTCATTCTTATCTTCAAATGAACTGCTGAGACTAAGTTCAAGTATGGATAGATATGCTGCAATCACACTTCTGTATTTAATTGCAGATGTAGCCTGAGGAACTACAGTTGATTAGAAATTTATCCAATACAGGAGAGAAACTGGAACAAAGGAAAAGAATAATAATAAGAAGGAAAATGCATTGGAATATAAAGAATTTGCCCAACCAGATAACTGCAGAAACATAAGGAAAACTGATTTAAATTAAGAGAAACTTCTGAACTTCACTGATAGTGAAAGAATAATATTAAAGAATATATATTGCTGACAGATGTAGAAAACCTGAAGATCTTAATCCAGCCTGCACTAATAAAGTTCCTATGGACCATTTATTTTTATTAAGAGAACTTTATGTGTCCTTATCACACTTGTCTGCTAGTTCTCATGGAGTCAAATATTAAAAATCCTTTCTTATTCTAGTCAGTAGACTAAGTGGGAACTTGATCCAAATACATCAGTTTGCCATGACAATGAAGTGAGGGAGTAGTTTGTGCCAGAAGCATTACTAGTCTTAACCTTAAATCAAAGTGCCACTTTGATTATTCTGGTTGGATTCCTTATATTAAGCTGAACATGGAAAATGCAAATGAAGTGGAGGCTACTCATGCACATCCACAAGTTTCTAGATCTATGTATATAAGGTGGTGTAAGCTTGTGAAATAAGGTAACTACGAACATGTAAACAAGTGTCAGCAATGCAATATTCCTGTATTACTGGCTTTATTGCTTGGACATGTTTTGCTGTTTGGAAAGATAAAAAAAAAAGTAAGCACATATTTTCCTCCATATGAGCTAATAACTCACTACATATAATTCCATGCAGTCAAGTAGTGGCTTATTTCCATTTCTAAAATTAAAAAAAATCTGTATTACTGTCAGTGATAGACTTTTATCTGAGTATGCATTTCTTTATGTTTTGACATAGTTGTTTCTACTTAGCCTCAGATTCAACACATTATCAAGAAAATTCTATTTATATATTGAAAACTTATGTATTTTTATCATAATATAAATTTCATGAAGCTTGTAAAAGTGTGATGATTGACCTTAAGTTTATTGCACTAAAGTGTAATCAAGTATAACTACAAATTCCACACATATTGCAGTTCTTTTCCACATTTCTTCTTGGATATATACACATATATTATGAACTCTGACACAAACTTAAAACGTTTTGTATGAGATGCAAGAATCCTTTCCTCTTTGTAAATACTTCCCTCTTGCAACAGAAAGATATTTTGCAATTGTTCCTTCAGGTGACATGCAGAAATAATACATATAACCATCCTTACAGTGGGTTTGTGTAGAAAAAGGAATTTGAAAGTCACAAAACTTATGTATATGTAATGACTTCAGAATCAGCTGTCATATCTCATACTTCAGGATTTCTGATAGCCTGTGCATTGTGGCACTGACATAAAGGGCTCTTTTCCTTATTATTTCACAATGACAATTGCAAAACCTTCATTCCTAGGAAATAAAACTGGCAGCCTTTAGTGTCATTAATACAGTTAGGATCAAGATGCCCCTTTGATTCAAAATGCAGTTCCTTCAGCTATTTAGATGCTAGTCTGATCAATGTAGCAAACATACTCAAACTTCTTCTATGAAAAATTATGTTCTTCTTATATCAGATTGTCTTCTGAATATTCAGATACCTGTGGTATCTCCAATGTGGAGTTGAGTGTTAAGTAATACCCTGTATTACAAAAAGGAAGGAATCAAGTTGGTGTCCTGGTTGCCCTATGCATTTGAAATTTACAATATTCACAGCAGTTATTTTTATTTTCACATAAGGTGAAATCTTTTCTCACAGTATTCTTGGAAGCAGTGATTACCACATATTCAAATATTAATAAAAACCAGGCCACACACTGAACTGTCCATCTGACTACATACATTTACGTATTTTTTTTTGTTCATTTGTTTTCTGTGACTACCTAGTCTCCTGTCTAGCTATGCTGCTTTTAATAAATAAATGTAGCAAATGCACTCCAACCAAAGTTAAATGTTATCCTGGATGAACTAAAATCAGAAAGCATTTATATTCATGTTTTGGTTTGAATACCAACTCAAACCTTCTGAAATAAGCAACAATCATGTCATTTTTCTGATTCAGGTTTCAGAAAGGACAAAAACTTATTTCTCTAACAAAGCCTAGTATAGCAATTAGGTAATCTAGTGATAAATTCTTCATGGACAGGTTGTCCTAGCAAACAGTTTCCATGGCTGCACTGGCTTGAAAGAGCACAGTTTACATCTCAGGAGAAAAGAGAGGCATGTAGATGGCATGAAGTAATTGGTAAACATAACATTGTGCCACATGGGTTTGGTATCTGTGTGGGGAGCAGAAGACAAACAGAAAGTCAATAGAAAGTCCTCTGCTGATAACCATCCATTCTCTAGAGCAAACTCTGGCCTGGGGCAGAGGGCCCAACTGCCAGAATCTTACATTGACACAAAAGGATGGGCCTGGTGGTCTTATCAGCAGCTAACTCTAGGACAATGGCTGGACCAGCAGAGAAGCTAAGTGCCCACCAAAGAGTTCTTGTGCAAATTCTAAACCCACTGTAAAATTTAACATATTAAAGAAAACCAAACCATCAGTCCTTTTGGGGACTGATTTAGGGGACAAGAATCTGACACAAAATCATAAAGGATAACCCACAGGTTTTGTTCCTTGCTTACCCCAGAAAGGGATGCTTTTTTGGTAAGAGTTTGTGGCTCAGCTGTGGAGTGTGTCTGTACATTTGTTTGTTTGTTTGTTTGTTTGTTTGTATTCCTTTAGTGACATAGTGCTCTCTGCATAGTTATTTTATCCCCAGCAATCTCAAAGAATCTGTGTATGGTGCAAGTGTTAATATATCATACTATTCATGAATCTGACCACTTCTCATGAATGCAAACCAGACCTACAATGTTCATGGATCTGGTGACAGACCTATAGTATATAATTATTGGTACTTGCGCATCCAAATGCTCCCTTAGGGAACTAGACCTACAGCATATGGGCTTTTCATGAATCTGGTGTTAAACGTATAGCAACACTCCCTAACTGGCACCCCTATTAAGATATAAATCCAGCCACACCTAG
Source organism: Upupa epops (assembly GCA_013397515.1). NCBI lineage: Eukaryota > Metazoa > Chordata > Aves > Bucerotiformes > Upupidae > Upupa > Upupa epops. Next base: position 33,121 of record VZRI01010024.1, read on the forward strand.
CCTCTCTTTTCAGTTTGGACCTGCTAGAACACAAAGGGTTTTTTCCTCACCAAATTTGACGTCCCTTTCTGTCCAGACCCGGAATGGTCTGGTCTGGGAAGATTCTTTAGTATTCCCTGAGTGAGATTAAGACACAAACGAGGTCAGATGCCGTAAAGAAGAGAAAGTTTATTAGTTTCAAAACATTCGCATAGAAGCAGGAAAAAGAGAGAAAGAAAAGGAAAAAATAGTAAAGTAAAAAGTGCAATAGCTACCACCACGGAGCTGCAGCGTCCCATCAGTCCGAATCGACTTCACGTCAGGTGGGGAATTCCACTGGAGACTGGTAGTCATAGTTGTTTTATTGTCCTTTCTTCTTCTAAGAATTGATTAACATATTCAAGAAGTTGTTTTGTTCAATCTTACCCACCACTCAGCAGTGGTGCACATGCCCAATACCGTCTCTGTGGGGTATTTTCCATCACTGGGTCTGGGCACATGTGCCAGGGTAAGGGTATAAACAGGAGACGTGTGGTTTTGTGCTTGGAGAGGTGCTGTATCGCTGCAGCAAATGGCGAGGCAAACATCCATTGAGGCAAGGTATTCCAACAATGTTGAGACATCTGCTACAAACACAGTCTCAACAAAGTCCTCTACACTTTCACACTACAACTTGATTCAACAAAACACGTTGAGATGTAAAGCAGATGGGAAGCAGATGACCACCACATACCCATGTCTGGAATCCTGCTTCAGCCCATGCCTATTTCTTGATTTCCATGTGAGAAAGTAACAGGAGAACTCAGTAATATGTGTGCCAGAGGATTACTTTACAAGGACAAATAAATAATAATTTAATTAGAAATAGTAGGAAAAAAGTAGAAATAGGCAGGAATAACATTATATAGGCTTAAGATTCTTATATCAAAGTCACGAAGTCTACCTGTAAATGAACATTTGACTGTAGCATATGAACTCTTTCTTCCAGCCAGTGATATCAGAGTAAAGATACAGTGGAAACAGCTTCTTATGACTCACCAGGCAACATATGCTCATGTCACTGCAGCTGATAATCAGTAGGAACATTTCTTCCAAAGAAAATAACAGAAAGGAAAACTCTATAAAATATGTGCCACCTATAGAGCTGAAAATTGAAACAAAAAATTAATTTTTATAAGATAATGTTAAAAATGAGATGCTATCTCAGAAAAAATATTTTTGAGATACAATTCTCCTGTAAAGTGAGGATTACATGCCAGATTTAACAGCAAAGAAGAATACAAATTTTAACACACTATGTATACTTAAGTTATTTAACGTCACTGATAACCTTTTCATTAAGCTATTGCAGAAACACTAGCCTTTCACACAAAAATGTTCATAATTCTTGCAGATTTATTTCCTGACTGTCTCACTAATGACAGATTTTAGCTTTGTGGGTCAACCTTATGATTTTATCCATAGGCAGGTTTAAGCAAACTCTTACTTAAAACTGTCATTCAGTGGCTAATATCTTTTGGAATAGGAAGTAAACTTAATAAATTTAACATTTCAAATATATGAATAGTTTCAGCAGATTAATAACTGACATATGAAACTATTTGACCTATGTAATCTCACTACTGCTAAATTAAATCTCTATTCCAGAATATAAATATGTTTTCAAAAATCATTTTGATTGTCAAACTGAAAACACACAGAGAAGAAAGATGTCAAAGAAAAAAATGTTGAAAAACTGGATGCTGTTGAGATGGGAAACATTTAAAGACCCAGTTGCATACAAATGAGAAACAAGAAGTTAGATCTTTTTGTGATCTGCCTTCGCAAATTTCTATAGCAGGTTAGTAATCACAAATAGAAATATTAAAATCATCTCTAAGTATAGTTTATTATAGCCAGTGAAGCTTAACATATCCATAGGAGAATCATTACTTGTTGACAATATAGAATATTCTAGAATGGATAAAAACATGTTTTCATTGATGGTGATCATTTCTTTATACTGTTGTATATTCTTCAGTCCTTGTTTTAAGATTGATTGATACAGTTATGAACATATCTGCATTATTTTACTATTACAGAAAGTATCATGAATGAGCAATATGAGTTTTTTACATCTAAGAATATTTATAGACTGCAGCAAATTGCCCAACTTTTTTTTAAATATCTGACATATTAAGTTAGTAATTTTGAAAAAAAAAAATGATAAGTTTTCAAGATTACAAAGAATTCTTTAGAAGTTACAGAGGAGATACGATTTCATTGCATAAAACTCAGCAGTGTGACAGAAATTTGCACTTTCAGACCTGCCAGTTGTGGTACAGCAGTCTTCCAGTTTTGAAAAGAACCAAGGAAATAAATCTGACTCTATACTACACAATTTTCAGCACATTATCCTACATGCAGATGGAGAAATGTTACATTCAGGACACTCACAAGTAAGATTCACTTAACTGTTCATTTAACAAAGTAATCTATTTGTTTCAAGTAGTTTGTGTTGAAACAAACAGCTCAGACCATTCTTACTAGTTTCCAGAAAGCACAGAAAAAACCCAAACAAAGTCAAGCTGCATTTAATCAAATAGGAAAATAATTCTATTAATAGAAATGATAGTAACTTTAAGAACACTTACACAGGTAGTTGAGGAGGAGATGATAAGAAATACTTTTGCTCCAAAAAAGAAGGATTAGCTAGTGTTGTGAAAGCTACGGTTTTTCTGGATGCAGCAAGTGCAAGATATTGGAGTTTGGGATAATGAGAAAAAGAAAATAGAGAATAGTAGGAAAATAGCCCTAGATTTCAGGTGAGAGAATCTCTTCAGGGACCTGCTTCTAAAAGTTTCATGAGATATGGGCCTGGATAGAAGAGGCAAGAAGAGCCCATGAATTTTTAAGGAATTGTCCATCCATGTTTCCTGGAAATCAAATAAAGTTGGCAGAAAGCCTTCATGACATTCAGTGAAGTCTATGGCAAATAAATACATCCTTATGGAGATAATTATGGTATCAGAGATACACATAATTGATGTCATACATGGAGTACTTTATATATCTTTCTGTGATATTTCCACATTCCAAAGTAAAGCAGAGACACAATGACTCTCTAATTGTTTTCCCTTCATTAGTGCACATATTTTCAGCTGAATTTCAGCCTTTAAACATGTAAAATACCCCCCCCCCCCCCCCCCCAAAACCAAACCAAACCAAACCAAAAAAAAACACAACAGCCTAATTACAATATTTCAACAAGGAAAGATCTTGCAAAGTCATTATATTCAAAGTATTCAAAGAGTTACAAAAACAGCTAAATTCACAGGGAGTAATTTCAGAAACAATCCTTAGCACAGCTTAATTTAACAAGTGGCTGAAAGACCTCCGAGTTTATGTTTCCCTCATGGAGATACGTATAAAAAATCTCTTCTGTGCTGTCTCATATGTGTGATCATATTCCCATCAAGATTCTCCAAGAATGTTTTGCTTCTTTTGACTTTTTCTGGTGAGTATAATTCATAGCCACCCAAACATTTTTACTGAGGATGGCATCATCCAATATGTAAGACAAAGCAACATGAAAATTCATATAAAATGCAATCACTTCTAAAAGAATATTAATTGCATCCTATTTAAGTAGCTAATAATAATTCTAGCTATTACCAAAAATATCCTGTGATTTACCTGTTGAAAACCTTTTCTTTGGCTTTAAATTCTTTTCACGTGTGTACCTGGGTACTCAGTTTGCAATATAATGTCACAAAGGACAACTAAGATTGAGGGAAGAAGACACTTAGAAATCATAGAATGATTAGGGATCAGAATGGACCTCAAAAGATCATCTAGTCCAATCCCCCTGCAGCATCAGGATCACACAAACACACATTTTCATCAGGTTTGTGGTTTTTAGAATTATTGCTTTTAAATGCTTATGGTTTCTTTTACTACTTCTTTTTAAAGGTCTTTATACTCATGTTGGATGTCATCTACAATACAAGTTCTGTCAGGACCCATGGATGTATTTCATCAGGTCAGTTGTACTTGTGAAGCATCAGGTTCTTTATATGGTTACAAACTTGATCTGCCCTGACCATGAGTGGTTATTTCTCCATACAATACAAGCCTCCTTTGATTTCTGTGACTTGAGAGGTATGGTTTGAGTCCTTTCTGTTGATTAAGCAAAAAAGTCATTTAATACTTTCCACATCCCAGCTAATCAGGTCAACTATTTCCTTCCTAGAGCCTTCCTAGCAAGACAACCCTGCAGTTCTCCTCTACAGAAGGACCTGAACAGGCTGGACCAATGAGATAAGGTCAGTTTTATGAGATTCAACAAGACCAAATGTCAGGTCCTACACTTTGAACAAAACAACCCTACGTACAGCTACAAGCTTGGGGAAGAGTGCTGAAAAAGGACCTGTAAGTGCCTATTGATAGCTGGAAGAACATAAGCCAGCATTGTGCCCAGGCAGTCACGAAGACCAACGACATCCTGACCTGCATCAGAAGAAATGTGGCCAGCAGGACTAAAGGAGTGGTTGTACTCCTGTATTCAGCACTTGTTGAGCCTCACCTGGAATATGTGTTCAGATTTTGGCACCTCAATACGAGGAGAACATTGTACTGTTGGAGTGTGTCCAAAGAATGGCAAAGAAGCCTGGAGGGCAGGTCTTACAAGGAGTGGCTGAAGGAACTAGAGTTGTTTATCCTTAGGGAGGAGACTTTATAGCACTTTACCACTACTTGAATGGAAGTTACTGAGAGGTGGAAGTTTTTCTCTTCTCCCAAGTCACCAGCGATAAAGCAGAAGAAAATTGCCTCAAGTTGCACCAGTGGAGGCTTAGATTAGAAGTTAGGACAAATCTCTCTACTAAAAGAGTGGTCAGGTATTTGAACAGACTGCTCAGGGAAGTGGTTTTGTCACCATCACTGAAGATGCTCAAGCAACATGTAGATGTTGTACTTGGAAGCATGTGCTCATGATGGTCTTAGGTTGACAAGTAGTCTTGATGATCCTGGAGATCTCTTTCAACCTAATGATTTTATGATTCTATGATTCCAGACAGGTTGCAAAATTTCCCTAGTTTTCTTCTTTCCTTTTTTTTTTCGTTTTGTCAATATACCTATACAAGGTTTTCTCATTGCCTAGATTTAATTCTATTTAACCTTTGTCTTCCCTATCATGATGTCTGGCTGATGGACAGTTCCTAAAATTCCTTCTGAGCTACTTATCCTCACTTCCACCCTTTGTAGGCTTTTTTCCTATATCTAAGTTTAAGTTAATCCAGGAGGTCCTTACTCATCTATGCATATCTGGCATTTTTGCCTAACTTTCTTTTCATAGGGATGAAGTTTAGGGGCTCTTGTTTGGCGGAAAAAAATCCATGAATATTAACTGGTTTTATGGGCTCCCAATCCCTTCAAGACTGTATTCAATCTAACTTTACCAAGAAGGTCCCCAAAGAGACCTTCTCTCCTGAAAAAGGTCTGCTCTCCTGAAGCCCAGGGTAGCAAATTTTCTGAGCGCCTTCCTTGCTGCCTTAAGAGCATTAAACTTCACTACCACAATCACTGCAGCCAAGACTGGCCTTAAGTTTCACGTTCCACAGCAGCCTCTTCCTTTTAGTGAGGACAGGGTCCAAGTAAATCCTGGATTGTGCTGTATTGTGCCTGCAACACTTGGCAGGATGATTGAAGTATCTCATGAGGACCACAGCTTGTGCAAGCAAGACAACTCCTATCTGTCTACAAACAGCTTCATCTGCTTGTTTTTCCTGGCCAGGTGGCCTGTAGCAGTCCCTCATTATAATGTATACTGCCCTCCTTTTTGTCCTGACCTATAAGCTCTCAGTTGTTTCCACAGGCATCCACAGGTGGAATTCCATGCACTTCAGCTGGTGACTGACAGAGAGGATGACAACCTGTCCTCATTGAACCTGCCTGTCCTTCCTAAAGAGTTGATACCTCTTCATTCCACCCTCTAGTCATAGGAGCCATATCATCATGTCTCTGTGATGCCAGTAAGGTCATAGCCATTCAGGCACAAACACATCTCTAGATCTTATTTATTGCCTATGTTGTTGCATTGACATAGAAGTATTTGAGTTGAGGTCCAACTAAGTGTTTGGAATTTTCATGTGATCTTTCTCCTGCACTTCCCTGTATATTTATATGACTTCAAACGCTCTTTGTTCATCTCTGTAGATCTTACCAACAAAGATCCCAAATCTCTCCTATTTATTCCCTCTGCTTCTTGCACCAGTGCTGATGCACCTCAGCTTGGTCACCATCTTCACCACAATAAGGGCACAAAATCAAAGCCCGTTTGTTTCCAGCAGGCCTGGTGCTCCATTAGCAAAAAAGCCTAAATTCCACTGATGGCACCAGTCTCTGAGCCATTTGTTAAACATGTGTGCTACCTTACAGACAGGCACTGATTAGAAAAGGTATTTTCATCCAAAGACCTCTATAAAATTAATAAAAGTAACCAGTTCTTCCATCTTCTATGATGTAGTTTGGTTTTAACGTAGGCTTGCAGACATATGTTAATACCATGAATTCTTCTCCTTATTTAAATTTTTCCAGAAAAATAAAAACAGCCAGCAACAAGAATATATCATAAGGAAAGTACTTTCAAGGTAAGTAGCAAAAATGCCAAGCCCACATATTAAAATGGCTGACATAATGAATTTGATATTCCAGACTTCAAATATTCAGATTTTATTGTCAGGTACTAATGACTTTTTCATTTTTGTTAAAATCCCAGGAATCATGCTGCACAAATACTTACAGTGAGCAGCCATTACAGAAATATGTATTTGAGGAACAATGATTAGAGATGAACGGAAAACAGCATTCCCTTCCTCTGAAAATGCTAGCAATTTAAGAAATTATTCCTGTGTTTGTTAGAAGGAAGCAAATATTTGACTCAAAATTTCTCATTTTAAAAGCAATGAGTAAAGTACATAAAAATGTAAGATAAACACTAGTCAATCACTACCGCACTTTTTTTAGAATATATGAAATCAAAATTACTCCCAAACCATAACTCATTGTGCAAACTTTCCTTCTGATATGTAACGGCTTTCCTGAACATCAGACCTCGTCTGTCCTTCAAAGCTCCTTTAGTTGTCAAAGTGATTCAAAGTTAATTTATTGCCACTGGAATGGCAATCAATTCTTTCTCACTTCCTGAAGACACCATACCATAAACACAACTTCTGTTTCATTCTTTATGCATTGTTTGTGCCTGGGGGTTTATGGTAGTGGAGGAGGGGCCTATTACTCCAGCTCCAAGTCAGATCCACGGTGACCAAAAGGGGAAAACATGCATGGCAACTTTCTTTGTGGAAGGTGTTTTATTTTTGAGATTATTAAGACACTGTAGAGACAAATATACAGACATACAGACATGCAGGTCAGTGGGGACAGGTGCAGGCACATGAGAGCAGCCATTCTCCTTCAGTTCATAGTGAGCCCTTGCAGCCTTCAGAGATTAGTAGTGGAGAACAGTCCCATGGAGGACCCCACACTAGAGCAAGGAACTGATTCTGAAACAGCTATGATTCTGGGGGTACCTGTGTTAGAGTGACCTGTCACTGGGACAATCACAGCCTTTATAAGGGAAGCACACTAGCCATAGAAATTTATGAAAGATTGGTGGGGGAACACCAAACTGTAAGAAGTTACCCAGTATGATGGAAGGAATAACAGAAATAATATGGTATGGACTCAGGCTGACTGTGAACCCTATTTCTTACTCCACTGTGCAGCTAGAAGGCAGGAAATAGCAGTGCTAAGCCTATGAAAATAGGAGGAGCTTTCAAGGGGATTTAGGAAGAAAAGGAGGGATTACTACCTTTGGAAGAAGGGCCAAGCAACTCAGAATGAGTACCGTGATCTTGTCAGGTTATACAGATAGAAAATTTGGAAGGCAGAAGCCCATCTGGAACTCAGCTTGGCCACTGACACAAAGGACATCAATAATAAGAAGAGAATAAGGGAGAATCTCCATCCCTTACTGCACGCGGGGGTCCCCTCATCATAAGACACTGAGATGCTGGAGCTTGTCTGGAGAAGAACTACCAAGCACATAAAGGTTTTAGAGAACAACTCATATGAGGAGAGGCTGAAGCAGCTGGGCATGTTTAGCTTGGAGAAGAGGAGGATGAGGAGTGTCCTGTTTTCCCTCTACAACTACCTGAAGGGAGGTTGTAGAGAGGTGGTTGTTGGCCTCTTTGATGACAGAAGCAGGGGCAGTGGTCTGAAATTGAGGCAGGGGAGGTTGAAATTGAATATTAGGAAGAAATTATTTGCAGAAAGAGTGGTGAGGCACTGGAACAGTCTTCCCAGACTGATGGTTGAGTCACCACCCCTGGAGGTATTTAAGAAGCATATAGGCATTGTGCTTCGTGACATAATGGTAGGCATGGAGGGGATTATTTTGTGTTTTTCCATCAATCAGGTATTTAGGTATTTGTGGGCATGATTGGACTCAGTGATCAAGTACGTCCTTTACAACTATGTTTATTCTATTATTCCATGTCCTGTGATTCTGTGATTCTGTAAAAGTGCTTTAATTTAACACCTTATTTTATTTATTATTAATAAGACAGTGTCCTACTCTCAATAAGTTTTTGAATTGCTGGTGGTTTTGTTTAAGTGAAATTGGTTTTGTTTCCCCAGGTCAGGTATGTTTTCTGCCTGTAATTATAATTCATAAAAGAACTTTGTCCTTTGCTTTAACCTTCAAGTCTTTTGTTGTATTTTCTTCTCTCCATCCCACTGTAGGAGAATAGGTGTGAACAAGCTGCTGCTGGATACGTTGTTATCAGCTGTGTGGGTTCAAACAACAATTCTATGGGATGCAGTTTTGTTGGGCTGCTTGGCTTTTAAATATGTAATTGTTAAGTGTCTGTGATTTCTTAGGAATATCTGGCCAAGAACCTTTTCAGTGCAAAAGGGAAAATAAATAAAAGAGGAAGCCAGAATCAGAAACATATAGAAAGACAAACCTAACCAACAAATGGTAAAGGAGGGTGTAATTGGAACCAAATGTGGTCATTTGTGCTGGAAATGTTTATTCCAGGAGGATTACTTGACAGAGAACCTGTCAAATAGGATGGAAAGGGAAAGGGAAAAGTCATGAACAAAATATGTGGAGGCACATAGCTGACAGACAAATAAAATACTGGTCAATGGCATTAACTGCTGGCTACCAAGGGGCTGCATGGGAGAGGGATGGTACAGCTGACAGACATGCCAGTCTGAGGATCTGAGCTGTCGAGGAGTCATTGAGACTATGCAAACTGATAAAGGACTGACAGTGCAGGAAAAACGCACTGGGGAGAAGCAAAGGGGAGATAATCAGAAAGGGTTATTAAAAAGGGGTGTGCAACTGTGCATTGAATCAATCAGTATGATCATTCAACAGAGGTCTGCACCTGATAGCTGCAGTCCATCCTATTTTCTCATAAGTAATTTTTCGTATATGTCTCTGAGTAATCTCACACTGTCCTGTGTCTGTGGATGCCGCAAGGACTAAGTGATGTGTTGTGGACAAATATGAAGATGATTCACTGGCAGCAATTTAAGTTAGACTGTGGCTTGTGGTGTCAGCTACTGGAGCAAGTGAAATCTCAACCCCAGTCACTTGGGTTGGAACAGTATGTTCCCCAAAAAACTACTTCCTGGGAGAGACCAGGGTGCATATGACAAATTTGAGGCTGAGGACTAGTGGATGGAGCAAATTCCCAGGTCACAATCTTAATACCTGGATAACACTCCAGTTTTTATGAATGTGAGGTTTGTGGTGGTATACACTCTGTAATTTAGGCATAACTCTTAAGGACTAAAAGTTCTGAGTGTATAGTGAGTGCTCATGGTGCAGTATAGAAATGAGCCATTAAAATGAAGTATGTTCTTGAAGAGCCTTTATTGAAGAAAGCTTTTTATTAATGTCTAAAATTGGACAGATTCATCAGTCTTCTAAATGCACTTATTATGAATGATCTCTGATTTCCTAACTTATATATACACACATACAGATATGTATTTATATACACAACACATATTCAACGGCAGCATTTCAACTATTGTAGAAAATATACACCTACTAGAAAAGGGGAAAACATGAGACAAAGATTGAATTTTATTCACTCAGTTTGATATACATATCCAAATGTTTATAACCGTAAGTTACCTAGAGCAAACTTGGTCTTCTTAAACAACTGATGTAGAGTTCAAAATTTAATGTCACATCACTTGCACCTTTTACCTGTGTATCAAGGATACAGAGATTAATTCTGCACTACCTCTTCAGACTAATCCTTCTGCAACTATATTTTTGAACTTTGTGCTAAAAAATGCTTATCCTTCCTGCACCTCTTTATAGTTCCATTATTTGTCTCCTGTCTGATACAAACTATTTCAGGATATTCAACGTTTTCCTGCCTAGGCAGGGTACCTGCAAGCATTATCTGTTCCAGGATTTTAACATTATCATGTTCCACCATTAATTTTCATGGATACAAGGGTTGTCCAAACTGTCTAAAATTCCATTTGCAAAAGAATCCCACCAGTTTGCTTCCATAGATTAAAAGTAAACCTTCCTCCAAATGTTTACTTTGAGGTTCAGCTGCAGATTGTATTCACAAGTTTGTCTTGAAAACTTAAACTTGAAAACTTGAAACCTTGGAAAACTGAAGTTTCCAATGAAGTTTGAAACCTGTAATAAAGGACAACATGAAATTGTAGCATTCCATGGAAATGTTGCAGCATATGTTATCACAGATCCTGTGAGCTGTAAATACAAAATATGGATAGAGCTAAATCTGATACCCTCTTCAAATCCTATAACAGGGATACAAAAAAACAAAAAAAAAACCCAAATAATACCAAAGTCTGCTACTCTAAAGTACAAAAGTAAAACATTTATTTTTATTTTAAGATGAATAATATTTTATTTTATATATTTTTAAAATTCCTCTCCAGGCTTCCACCATCTCTCTGCTTATTACTTACCCTTGTCTGCTAAACATGGAGTTGTAAAATACCCATTTCTTGTACCTGACAACATTCTAGTTCATCCTTTTCTCTTCAACATATAATTTAGTATGGGTAACAGTTAGCCTAATGTCTTTCTTTTATGCCACTAGCCCATATACTTTAGTGAATTTAAGAATAATAAATCTGGTCCTATACCAGCTGTACATATCTGCTATGCTTATAAGAACCAGACATAAGTTCAAACTGTTCGTCATCCTTTCTTCACTGTAGTCTAAAGATTCCCTAGGAAATACATAAATCCTATTGTTCTTAGCACAGTTCTGTGGCCTGAGGGGAAAAAAACCCAGAACAGTACCTGTGTCCCAGACTCCCATGTCAGTGCTGCTTAACAATGCAATAATTTACATCACTGAGACACCTTAAGCTTTGTCTACATGTTGGACACTTAACATAAAAATTTCCATTGCTCTTTTCACTGATTGAGCTTCATCAGCATCAATTGAGCTTCTATTCAATATTTTTGAGACTGATAGTGGTTATGGAATCTGTAGTAGCAGGTTTAAAACTGTTTTTGGAACACATGAAGTGACCACTAATGCTGAAGAGATCTGTGGATGTAGTACATCAATGCACATGAGGCCAGAGAGAGATTTTTTATGGTATTAAACACCTGCAATGAGGTAATATTTCATTAGATTCAGCAACAAATAATAAAATGTTGTTTGCTACTGTAAGGTGTTGTTGACTGGAGATAAAATTCTGAACTAAAACCAAGTGCCTGACCAAGCAAAAAGAGATAGTAGGTGGACACTGGTACACTTGCTAGCACAAAATACAGATGAGATTATTATGGCTGTTTTCTAGAGCAGATGCATCTATGCTCCAGAGTAATAGTACTGCAGAGGTGCAATGATCCCCAGATGGAGCAAAGATCCTGGTTTCTGACCTATGAGTCTCATTAGGAAGACCATTTTGCCACGTTATTTATGATCCTGATGAGGTTGACCTCTCTGTTCTGTGTGAAAATAAAAAAGGAACATGCAGGCAGAGTGAAAAAATATGTAATAATAGCTTCCCATTTCCTTTCCTGTATCCCAGTGTTTGGAGAAACATAGCTAAATAGTTTCCATCTTTAGAACATTCAATTAGCATTTTTCAATTAACATAAATATCATCCTTTCAGCAGACTTCTCACTAACCAGACAATAGAATTCTGTGTGCTAGTGTATCTCCCCCAGTGAGAGCTCCATGAAAAATCCCTATGATTACAACCTTTTTATTCTAGCCAAACTAATGATAAAGGATATCACAGAGGTGCACATTTTCTGATCTTGTATAAACTACTATGGAACAATTTATAAACAGGTATATAAAAGTTACACAATTATTCCTTTCAGGTTTTCCCATAATAATGTAATCAGTTCAGTTTACTGATAAGTGGGTTAGAACAGAAGTGCAGTATAGAAGGAGTATGAGCAACAATCTCCTATTGGTCTCCCAAACACAAATTTTCTAACTACATTTTATGAAATAGAGAAAATTGTGTTATCAGAAGTTACTGTGAAATTTACCATGATAAGTCATATGTTAACTATGCTATTACTGATTTCAATCACTATAATTATACTTTCTGCTATGAATTATCTTCTCTTTATACATAATTTAGAAAAGCAGTGACAGACAAATAATGTATTTATCTGAACTGTTCAAGAGTGAGGGGCTGAACTACAAACACATATAAAAAATAGCATCATAAAAACTGTTCAAGGCTGACAGATACTCTAAACCTTTCTCTACATTCTTTATAGGTTTAACCAAACTTCTGAAACCCTGGAACATGTAACAGCTTTCAATTAATCAATATTTATTAGTCAAAGAAGAAGCTATCAGCAAAACTCACTCCAGTCCTCAGCATTTACTCCAAGTGCTCCTATGTAAGATGGCTCTTGGCAATTGCAATCCAGTGACTTGCTACAATATCTCAAAGATTAGTATTTTGAACAGAAATTACTTTAATAGTCCAGAAAATTAATTGAAAGACTGAACTTTTGCACTGCCTTTTCTCTAAACACTGATCAGAAGATAAGCTCCTTTTCTTTGTCAGAACTTACACCTGTTGAATGACCCGTGTAATGCTATGCTGAATGACAATAATCTTTCCCCAGTTTATAACAGACACACGTGCCTGAACATGTGTGTCATCATGGGGTATGTAAGACTGTGCAATAACTAGTATTTGCATTTCAACACATGCAGTTACCTTGTGTAAATTTAAGAACTTTCATGATTATTAGACAGAAGGTCACATGTATATGCATGGAATATTTTATTTTGGTTTCAAAGGAAGCGCTTTTTTCACAGCCCACAGGAAAGAGAAAGCCTACAGTGGAGAATACAGGAATGTCAATATAAATTCTCCTACCTCCTTGTCCTAATCCATTTCTCCAAATCTGTGATGATCTTCTGGTATCTTCCTATAAAACTCACAGGAGTAGTATGTTAAATGCTGTATAATTTCTTAGAAATAATATTTGGAGATAAGACTATACTTATTTGTGCCTGGAGATTTTACAAATGTAAAAAAATAAAATGTTAAATTTGTCCCTTAGAAAGGTGGATAAAATCAAGGAGGTATGACTAAACTGAAGTAGAATGTAAATGGCTTCTTTTGTTTAGAAAATTCAGTCTTATAAAGATACACCACCATCTCTCAGACAGAATACAGATCTAGATAGAGGTTTGAGCTTTTTCAGGCTAGCAGCTAAGAGACAGGATGACAGTTTCAACACTGTACATGTCTCTGAAAACTGTGTTAATCTGAATATAAATTCTAAGTAATAGTAAATATGTTCACTCTAATAATGTTGGAAATTCACTATGAAAGAGTTTCTTCTGAAACATATGTTGCTATAAATCAATGGAACTAATACAAAGAGTTATTATGAGGAAGTATGTAATGCATAATTATTTGCCATGGGACATCAGTCCTACTCTGAGACATTCATTATCAGCTGCATTTAAAAAGTAGTGAAAGCAAACACAGATGAAAACAAACCCCAACAAGAAAACACAGAATTAGGATTACATTCATTTACCCTATTCAAAAAGAGGAGTTTACATTCGATTTTTAGATCAAAATTTCAATATCTTCTTTCCAAATACTGTTGCACAAAATAGAACCATAAAATGGCTAGGGTTGAAAGGGACCTTCAAGACCATCTAGTTTCAACCCACCTGCACAGGTGAATGTGCAGGGACACATTCACTAGATCAGGTTACTCAGGGACCCATCCAACCTGGCCTTGAGCACTTCCCAGGAATGGGACAGCCACAACTTCCTTGGGCAGCCTCTTACAGCATCTCACTACCCTCACAGCTAATAGTTATTTCTTAATGCCTAATCGAAATTATGTTTCTTCAACTTTGAAACCATTTCTTCTTGTCCTGTCACTACACACCTGTGTAAAAAAGCCCTACACCATCTTACTTGTAGAGATTGAAAGCTGTTAGAGAGCCTCCAGGCTGAGCCACACCAACAGGTCTCAAGCCTGTCAAGGTCTCTGTGGACAGCCTCCTTTCTCTGCAGCATGTTGACTTTACCACACAGTTTGGTGTTGTCAGCAAACCTACTGAGGTTGAGTTCAAGTCCACTGTCCATGTTGCCAACAAAGATGTTAAANTGCTCCAGCCCTCTGATCATTTTAGTTGCACTCCTCTGGACACTTTCCAGGAGCTCATTATCATTCTTATGTTGGGGAATCCATAACTGGACACAGTACTGCAGGTGGGGTCTCATAAGTGCAGATCAGAGGAAGAGGTAGAATCACCTCCCTCAACTGACTGTCAATGGTTCTTTTGCTGCAGCCCAGGACACAGTTGGCTTTCTGGGCTGCAGGCACACACTGACGGCTCATGTTAAACTTCTGATACATCATCACTCCCAAGTCCTTCTCCTCAAGTCTGTCCTGATACATCATCACTCCCAAGTCCTTCTCCTCAAGTCTGTCCTCAATCGTTTCTCCTCCTAATCTATATTTGTGCATGAGATTTCCTCAACCCAGGTGCAGAACCTTGCTTTTGCCCTTGTTGGATTTCATGCAGTTTGTATGAGACCATGTCTCAAGCCTGTCAAGGTCTCTGTGGACAGCCTCCTTTCTCTGCAGCATGTTGACTTTACCACACAGTTTGGTGTTGTCAGCAAACCTACTGAGGTTGAGTTCAAGTCCACTGTCCATGTTGCCAACAAAGATGTTAAATTACATCTGTTGCTCTGCCTTTGCCCACTGAGTTTGTTACCCCACCATAAAAGGCCACCAAGTTTGTCAGGCAAGACTTCTCCTTGACAACTTGGTGGTCAATAAATTTAATTTAGTAATTTAAATTACTAAACATCCTAGCATGCACATAAAAGAAGTACAGACATGGTATACATAGGTGCATTAGTTTCCAAGAGAAAAAATTGCTAAGAATGTTATATAAAGGGTCTGTGAAGTCCTGTTAAATGTTCCTTTGAAAGATCCTTAAACATGCAGACCATTCCAGACTTCTGAGAAAGTGATGTCAAAGCTGAAGGAACTGTTTGCCTACATGCCATTGCATTACATGGACCATATAAATTTGTTAGGAGCCGAAAATACCTATGAATTAAAATAAGAAGCTATCTACTTCTTGCATATCATATATTTCTTTTCCTCTCATCATCTGTGATTACATTAAATATCCAATCTTGTACAGCAATTTGTAGATACAAGACCACTACTTTGGAGTAAAGGTATTTTATAGAATTTTTTTGAATATTCAAGTGACCTCAACATATTTATCACAAAGAAATTCAGCTATGCGGTTATTGTTAATACCCTTCTACCATGTATGTCTACTACCTCCTTCAAAATGAAAGTAGATGAGTGAAGGAAAGTTACCTGGTAAGACAGGCATGTTGGTTAGAAAAAGAATTAAAAACCTCCAATGTAGCCTGTAAATATGAGCTATTAATTTCTTTCCTCTGTCTCTTTCCTGTAGGTCATGTAATTTCATCACCACTTTTTAATAAATATTTTCTCTCAATAACTAAAAAACAATTACAATAGTAAGGGTTCTTAATAACCTAATTTCCTCAATTTTATTGTCCATCAATTTCAGTTTTGAATTCCCTATCTCATTTAAAGTGCATGCTTGCAAATTCTGAACTACTTGTAAAATATCTCACAGCTGTCCAGTCTTACTGCATTGATTTCCTTCACTTAAGAGAAATTTTAGTACATGGAACCCAGTAATTGAAATTCCCAGTGATTTATTTATCTTATTTTTCCACAGATATATCTTGCAAGTTGCTTGAAATGAAATGCAGTATATTAAACCAAGATTTTTAACACTCACTGGAAAAATATATGAATGGCTAAAGAAAATTAAAAAATCTAGCACATTTGTATACAATTTTTTTTTAATTTAGTCTTTTTCAGAGGTGATCAATTGAAGGAAAATACAGCAGAAATCATGTTTTGAAATTCATTAATTTTGGGAAAGAATAGTTTGAGCTTGTTTATTTTTTTATTTCTGAATGATTTTCATAAACTAACAGAGAAAAATGGGGATCTGAAATATGAATCCTAACATCTGCTGTAACAGCAGCTCTCCAGCTCTGACATGTACCATTCAGGCTATGTAGGCTTTACTGATGTATAGAATGATTAAAGAGGCTTGTTGAGCATACAAAAAGAACCATTTATAAAACTCTCATTAAAAGTTGTGATCTGTAAGTGGTGTGATGTTAAGTTTTAAAGTGCAAGATCACCAAAGAGGGGAGAGGATCATGTATTATATTTTTCTTATTTCTACATTTTAGGAAAACTAAAAACAAATCATTATTGTACCTGCAATAAAACTGATGTTTCTTTATAATGTTTTCTGGGACCACTGGACATCAAATTACTTTTAGTAATTTTCTCTGATACTCAGCCTTAAGTGAATATTTACTCAAATGAGAAAAAGAAAATTATGCTGTACATTAGTATAATGAGATACAGTTTATGATATCAACTCTTGCTTTGAAGGCTAATTATGGTTCACCTTCTTACAGATATAATGGTTACAATGGATATGTTATACTTGAATATATAAATAAATCTAACAGTCTGAGCTTAAAAAAATGCAGATACTATACATGATCTGGTTTTTCAACAATTTTAAGTTTTTTTACTCCTTATATTTTGTGTGGATGGCAAATTCTTTCACAGGATTCAAGGTGTGGCCTCACTAATGAGTACAGGGTATGATCACCACCCTCCTCCTGCTTGCCACATTATTTCTGATGCAGGCCAGGATGCTGTTGGCCTTCTTGACCACCTGAACACAGTGCCAGCCCCTCATTATAGGAAAGATATTGAGGTGCTGGAACCTGTTCAGAGGAGAGCTACCAATCTTGTGAGGGGTTTAAAGAACCAGTTGTAAGAGCAGGGACTAAGAGACTTGGGCATATTTAGTTTGGAAAAGAGGAGGCTGAAGGGGGATCTTCTTGCCCTCTACAACTACCTGAAGGGAGCTGGGTCTCCTGAGCTTGGAGAAGAGGATGCTGAGGGATGACTTCATTAATGTCTATAAATATGTGAGGGGTGGGTGTTAGGAGGATGGAGCCAGGCTCTTCCCAAGGGCATCTCGTGATTAGACAAGGGAAAATATGTGCAAGGTGGAACATAGGAAGGTTTATATAAATATCAGAAGAAACTTCTTTGTAGTGAGGGTGACAGAGCATTGGAACAGGCTGCCCAGGGTGGTTGTGGAGTCTCATTCTCTGGAGACATTCAAGACCTGCCTGGCAATGTTCCTGTGCAACTTGGTCTAGGTGGCAGGGGGATTGGACTAGATGATCCTTCGAGATCCCTTCCAATCCCTAATGATTCTATGACTTAAACTGTAGAATATTGTTCCATGGAAACATTAAGCAAGTGAGCCTGAAACACACACCTGTGACCTCAGCTGACTGATTTAAACATTCTTTACCTTTTTGGATCACAGAGATAAAACACCCAAATCCATAAAAGTATGTAGACTCCATGCTTTCCTAAAGGCATCATATGAATAAGTAAAAAATTAAGCTGCACTGATTCAGTCACACAATAGCTGCTAAACTGTAAAACAGTAGGAGTTTCTCTGACAGTTAAAGGATAGCTGTATGGTTTATTCATCTTGGCTGTAGAGCTTTCCATATTCAAGACACAGAAAAGTGTTTTCACTGAAAGCCAATTGAAAAGCCAACTTGGCTCCAAGAACCCAAATGGAATTTCAATGCAAATTAAAGTTAAATACTGTAGAGTCTTTCAAGAGTGTCATGGTAATTTCTTAATTAACATACAGAAGCAATGAATTCAGATGATATGAGCACTGGACCAGAAATGCAGAGTCAGACCTTTTCCAGTTCTACCACTAGCTTGTATTTGTATGTTAATTTCCTTTTAGAATTTTTCATGCCTATTAAAATTTCTATAGATTTTTAATGTAATTTGCTCATAAATTTATGTCAAGTCAGCTGTAATATACTATAACTTGATATGTTTATCTAGATAATTATTTTTTATCCTATGACTCAAAACTTATATGGAAAATCAACCTGAATTGAAAAAACAGTCCAGTAAAATCTTGGTTGCCCTAACCATAGTACCTGTAAGTTATTTTTGTTGCATGCATGGGACTATTTTGTTGGAAATACTGGTATTATAGAAACCAAAGAATCCCATGTGAAAGACAGTTCTGCCTATTTGATAGCAAGCCTGGTACAGGTGGTTTCACTTTACATGTGTTTCTATGTCACATTTCTTGATCTTCACTTTGATGACTCCCACCAGATCCTTAATGTGATCCCAAAGAAGAGACAATGCAACTGTGAAGGCTTCAATTTTGAAGTAGGTTCACTGATGATTGGCTATGAACAACAGAAGAAGTGCTGTCCACTGTCTCATAAAAAGGGCAAAACCAATTTGCAGTTATCCAAACTGAAGAACTACTTAAAACTATAAAATTTTTATACAGAGAGATTAATTTAGTAACACTAAACGTCAGCAAATAGAAGTCATGCTACAGCAACCCTTTTCCAAATTCAGAATTTTTCAGGAGGTTTTTTTGTTTTGTAAATAGTATTTGGGTTGGGGTTTTTTTTATTATTACTCTCATGCATCATAAACTACTGGTATGCACTTAACAGGCTATTTCCAAGCTAATTATTGAGTTTTATTTCCATGTAACTAGGATTCCTCTGGCTATTTACTTATTCTGGAAAAGCACCTATGTCTGTTTCATTTTCACATCATTCACCCTTGAATGTAGTCTCTTTGTGAGCTTCTCAGAGCTGTTTTAATAACCTTGTTTAGGAAGCTTCCCACCATTGTTACAATGCCTAGAAGAAAAGCAAATCTTTTGCTTTGCCCATCTACTCAATTTGAAGTTGACTAGTAGCATTCCTTCCCAGTACACATATTTCAAACCAATTTAGCTTTTGTTTATGCTTGAAGCACTAGACACAAAATGGATATAGCTCAAGATCAGCACAATCACAACTTTTGCATCTCACATTGGTTTCATTAAGTTCAGCTATGGACATGGATGTCTAGAAAGAGCTGATAATGAGGCAAATAAGACAGTCTGAACTTGGCGGAGTTATAGAAGTGGTATACTTATATTCTTGTGTTACTTCCACTCATAAGATTGTATTAATACCGAAATATTTTCAGGCCTGGATTTGCCATCTAGTTCATAATGTTCAGTCAGTTCCTATACAAAAGAGAGATGTTTTAACTTCTTGGCATTACAGAAATCAGAAGAAAAAATTTGCCAATACAGTTTTCTGGGTTTTAGATGTATGTTTGATAGCCACTGGCCAAATGAAAAGATTTCTAATGTATTGTTTAGAGAGTTGATACCTTTGTTCACCACTTGTAAAATAAATCCATGAGAAGAGAAAGGTTATTTGTTTCTTAATAATAGTAATGATAAAGTATTGCTGTTAGCAGACAACAATCCTAACAATCATATTCCATAATGTTATGCTATTTGTAAGGGAATCACATGAGAATGTTTGATACACCACTTCTTACAAAAGTGGGTTCTCAGCATGTACACAGAAATTCAATCCAAGCTTCACACAGTGACATTAATAATGGTGGAAGACATGGAAAAAGTAGAGATGTAAAATTTTCTGGCTTTAATAATGATTGAATGAATAAGGCTTCAGGATACTGTTAAATTTATTAATGACCATATTTGCTTTGTACTAAGAAATAGTTCTTAATCGGTTAAAACTTAGCTACACTGTTCTTTTTCTAGCTGTTCAAATTAGTGAAAGATAACTGTATTTTCTATACATCACTAGTATTTACTACATAACATTCTTAAAAAAGCTTTGCAATGCTCCTTAAGAAATGCAAAAGAGCTATAAAGTTTTGATCTTTATAAAATACTCAGTTGTAGATACCATTCCAAAGAAAAACATTTCACAAATACTAATACAAAAATTGTTAATATTTTTATTTTGGTCATTAACAATAAGTGGTCTCATCAACATTGCTTAAAGTTACAAATATATTTAGCAAAATTATGTTACTTTTGCAGCAGCACATATAAATAAAGAATGTGATATATTTAACTTTTTGGCAGTGAGTGATGCATTTGTTTCTATTCTTTTGCTTTCTTTTTTATTTCTTTGGTGACACAAATCTGAATTTGATAGTGGATTTTTCTGAAGTTTATCACTATTATTAAATGCAGAGCAGAATGCTGTGCAAATATTAGCCTCTAAGTGGAAGGAGGATGATATAGTTAACATATAACATGAAACATTTTAAAACATACCTGAATTTCATAACTGCGCACTCCTCTTTGGAAGGTGGTTGCTGACCTTTACATTCATGGGTGATCATCAGCTCACGCCAGCCGCAATCACAGAATTATCAAGGTTGGAAAAGACTTGTAAGATCATCAAGTCCTGGCTATGACCTAACATCGATGACACAAAGTCCACAGGAAAAAAAAAAAAACCAGAATCACTCTCCACCCTCAACTTACCTGAAGATGCACTTGAAGGAGGGAAGTGGTCAGTCCATTTCTGTCATTTCCAAGGAGGCCAAAAAAAGCATGCTATGAAGGGACTGAAACAACATTAAATGCTATTTAATTCTCTAAGCATGTGGGGGTTTTTTGTCTGTGATAAGCACTAAGTTATAACGTTTTGTCATTTTGCTTCATTCCCACAATTTTGGGTCTAATCTAGATTAGCATAAAAATACTACAAATATTAATCTTTCTGTTACCTGGAAGACTCTGCTTGAATCCAAGGATTTACATTTTAAAATAGAAATTAATATGGAATATTACTGAATATTACTAAATTGTTTCCATTATATAAGTAATTTTGTTGCAAGCAGACTCCTGAATTGTTAGACTATCCATCATTACTTTCATAAAACATACAAGCAGACATGCTGGTTAAAAAAAAAAATGAAAGTTCATACTCATTGTACCTTGACCTTGTGTTCAGTTCTGGGCCCCTCAGTTTAAGAAGGATGTCGAGGTGCTGGAACAAGTCCAGAGAAGAGCAACTAGAATGGTAAAGGGCCTGGAAGGTAAGCCCTATGAGGAGAAGTTGATAGAGCTGGGTCTGTTTAGCCTGGAAAAGAGGAGGCTCAGGGGTGATCTTATCACTGTCTATAACTATCTAAATGTGGTTGTAGTCAGGCAGGGGTCCGTCTTTCTCCCTGGACACTGGAGACAGGACAAGGAGTCACAGTCTTAAGCTCCATCAAGGGAGGTTTAGACTTGACATTAGGAAAAGGTTTTTCACTGAAAGAGTGATCATATTTTGGAACGCGCTGCCTACGGAAGTGGTTGTGTCGCCATCTCTGGAGGTGTTCAAGGTTAGTCTGGATAAAGAGCTGAGTGGCATGATCTAGATGTCAGATGTTTAGGTTTACTTGGTTTACTTCGATTTATGTTGGACTGAATGATCTTGAATGTTTTTTCCAACCTTACCATTACTGTGAAACTGCGAAACTGTGAAACAACACAATAATCTGAAAATCATGCATTGTAACTTTGCTCTCAGAAATCTGCCTTTAATGAACCCTCAAACAGAATCTCAGAAAAAAAGTTCATAAATCAGCTTAAGAATTCCTTTCTCTCTACCTTTCTCCAATTTTTAACATATGTTGATGATTGATTTCATATATTATTTATACTTTCCCACAAAAAAGAAAAATTATGTGATTTTTTTTTTTCACAGCTATGTGTTCAGTATTGTGCTTTGGTTAGTTTCAGTATTGCACTGCTTGTTCAGCGTTTTATTTCTAGAATGTATGGCTTTAAACTACATTATATTTTTCATTTTACACACTCTGCTACACAAAATTAAGTTATCCTAGATTATAGATATATAGTCCTTAACACTATTAACAAATTCAGAAGTATCCCTGTGAATGTATAGTACTTCATTTATTTCTGGGCCCATTCTTTATAGACATAGATAATGAACAAAATATAATCAAAAGTACATTTTCACTATCAGTGAAAATACTCAAGCCATGCAGTCAAAATAATTTACTTTCATGATGGAGTCTTCAGAAATGAAAATATTTTTCCCCTTGAATGTTTGAAATAGAAGTAACTCTTACCTACTCTCCCAGACCTCGCCAAATTAAGAGCTTCAGCAAATAACAATTTTCATGCTCTCTGCCATTCATAGTATATGTATCATCTAGTCCAATCCCTCTGCCACAGCAGGATCACCTAGACCAAGTTGCACAGGAACACATCCAGGCTGGTGGTGAATATCTCCAGAGAAGAAAACTCCACAACCCCGCTGGGCAGCCTGTTCCAATCCTGTGTTACTCTTACTGTGAAGAGGTTTCTTCTGATACTTACATGGAACCTCCTATGTTCCATCTTGCACCCATTGTCCCTTGTCCTATCACTAGATGACCTTGAGAATAGCCTGGCTCCCTCCTCCTGACACCCACCCCACACATATTTATAGTCATTAATGTGGCCATCCCTCAGCCTCCTCTTC
>VZRI01010025.1:0-21486 GCA_013397515.1 Upupa epops
CCCTTTCAACCCCTAACGCTCTGCGATTCTGTGAAAACCCAGTTGCAATGGCACTGACTCGTCTGCCATCTGGAACGTCATCGCTCACCATCACACGAGTTTAACTCTGTCACAGGGTACAGCGGCTCTGTCACTCCTGGCAGGTGGGATGGCCACGCTGGGATACGTCTGGGCACCCCATTCCTGGCTTTTCCCCAAAGGCACAGGGCTGTGCATGTCCCAGCGTGCTCATCCCTCCTTTCCAGCTGTCCAGGCAGCAGGATACTCCTCCTGACCCAGATAGGTCCAGCCCTGCTCCTCCCCAGGGCACTGCCACTTAGAATTTGCTAATTAAGTGCTGTTAATGAATTCCCTCCAATGTCTGGTCACAGCACATTTGTGCTGCCCTTCTGCCAGAGCTGTCACCAATCCTCTGGCTGTCGGGAACTTGTCTGAAATGGGAGGGATGGTGCCAATGATGCCCGTTTCAGCTTCACAGTCACGAACCCTCACGCCAGGAGTAGAGCTTAGCATTGTGCTCATCCAAGGCAGGAGCAATCACAGGCTGCCTGGGACGACCTCTGCGGCAGGAGAACAAGAATATGACACGTGAGTGTTAGGAAGAAGTTCTTCAGTGTGAGGGTGGTTGAATACAGGCTGCCCAGAGTGGTGCTGGAGGCACCAACCCCGGGGCCATTCAAGATCAGGCTGGCTGGGGCTCTGGGCAACCTGGTCTGGTGGGTGCTGGCCCTGCTTGGTGTAGGAGGGTTGGCCTGGGTGCCCTTAGGAGGTCACTTCCAACCCAGGCTACTCTATGATTTCACAATCCAATTCGAACCAGGTCACTTCATGGCTACGAGAAATCTCAGCTCCCAAGCCACTGCCTCCCAAGCCACATTACAGATCAAGAGCCCCTGGCAAGAATGACCCAGCTCTGGCAAACGCACAACCCATCCACCCATGAGAGAAAAACAAGCAGGGAAGGTGAATGATGTGCACAGAAGACCACCCAGCCCTCCTGACGTTCTCCACCACCTCTGTTGGGCTCACACGCTAGCAGAGGAGCAGTTCAGACACTCTCTCAGATGACACTGACTGTGCCTGTTCCTTAGACACTTCTTTTCATGCCGAGGATGTCTCAACATCTGAGCACAGCAATTCCCTAGTGATTAACTTCTTTATTTATTTAAGAAGAGTAGAGAGGTTTTCAGAAGCCCGACTGTCACTCGGCATCTCTCACCAGCAGTGAGACAGGGATGATGTGTGACAAACGCTCAGAGCTCACACTGGGTGTCTCCTCCAAAGAGGGGTATCCCCTGACTGGGGAAGGCTCTTACAACCCCTGTCTGCAGTAACAGCTCCCAGTTAAACATTACTTAAGTGTCTGGGCTGTTTCCCTCACTCCAAACACAGACCCAAACCCAAAATGCACATGAGGAACTTCTCCACAGGGAGGGTCCCAGAGCACTGGAACAGGCTGCCCAGAGGGGTTGTGGAGTCTCCTTCTCTGGAGACGTTCCAGACCTGCCTGGCTGTGTTCCTGTGCGACCTGGTCTGGGTGATCCTGCTGTGGCAGGGGGATTGGGCTGGATGATCTTTCCAGGTCCCTTCCGATCCCTAATGATTCTATGATTCTATGAGGCAGAGCTCAAGCACCTGAAGGACGGATGGACACAACCCCACAGCGGTGAGATGCAGCAAATCCAGAGCATCCCGCTGAGACAACCCTCCATGGAGCCCCAGCCTGGGAAACTCTCAGCATGAGAACCAGAGAGGAAAATTTTCAAACACCATGGAGGCAACAGCAAAGCCTTCCCAGAGGGTGGCCAGGGCTTCTCCTAAGGAGAATGAGAAGGAATGAGAAACACTCCTGCTTCAAATGAATAAAATATGTCACTGCTGATCTTGTAGCTATTAAATCACTGGCTATACAATTACTTAATTATGTAGCGGCTAAAGAAGGGGGGGTTGGGGGGGAAGATGGTATTTTTCCTCCTGAAAACTTCAATTTGCTACCTCAAGAAAATAATTACTCGATTCAAACATTAAATAATTGAGACATTCATTAGGAGCCCTATTGTACGATTAGCACAAGGAAGGTACCATTTAAGCACTGAGAAATTGATTCACCAGGGAAAACCAAAGGCAGCCTTAATGGGCTGAACGGGAGTGTGGCTGCCTCGGCGCTGGATTCACTCAGGGACTCTGTCCAGGTACACACGGCCTCCCTGTCTGCACATCAATACTCCCCAGATCAGGATTTGCATTGAATGAACCCTTTGAGTCCTTCCCTATGGATGCTGCCTCTGCATCCCACTGCCCAGGTTGCTTAGGTGTCTCCAGGAAGCCCCACGTCCACTCAGACACATCCTCATCACCTTCATTCATCGCCTGGAGAAGACTAAAAGCTGCTGGTCCCAGCAACTCCCACCTGAGCTGCATTCAGAGGGAGCCCTGTGTGCATCCACTGCCGCTGCGGTGCCAGGCACCAAATACCTCTGCGTGGGAGTTGGGAAGCAGGAACTCTTTATCCCTCTAGATGCAATCGAGCAGTTTACAGTGGCTGCAAAAAAATCCCCCTTGTGAAGGCGCTGGGGCTCAGTGGGAGTTGGGGAGAGAACCACACAGGGCGAACAGGGGAGAGCAGCACCGGTGAAAGCAAGAGGGCAAAGGCAGCACCAAAGGGGAAGCAATTACGAGCAATTACTGGCAGGGGCTGCCATGTGGAAATACTCTCATTGTTTAAAATTTGACCCACTGTGAATATCTTTCTTAAAATGGTTATAGCCTTATTCTCTCGGATCTAAATAGCTCTCTCCACACTTGGCTGCTCTATGGAAGACAGAGCAGCTCTGAGCTGGGGAACACACGCAGAGGATTTTTGGTTGGTTAGTCTCTATTTCCATCCTCCTGGGGTTGGGAGGCTAATTGGAGGCTCAGCACTGCCCCAACCCCAGGCAAAACATTCCTGCCCCATCCCACCTACTCCCCGAGCGGGTTCACGCTGGCAGCACAGCTCTCCTCCAAGCGCTACCTTCCAGGGAAAGGCCACGGCGAGGACAAGTGTTTCTCAGCTCTTCCTACAGAGAAGCCATGTGGGCAGGATGAGCACGGAGAGAGCTGAGCTGCTGCAAAAGCCACCAACTGCAGGGCAGTCAGCACAATCCTTCAGCAGCCCCCCTCTTATTCCCCTTTAACAAGCAGGGAAATGGGAGACTTTGAAGCCCTAAACAAGTTATTTAGCCTCTATTTTAAGTGTAGCATTGAAAATTGCAATGATGCAGCTTAGAAATGAGGGTTTTATAACTGGGATCATAGAATCAGAGTAGGTTGGGTTGGAAGGGACCTCGGAGATCACAGTATCACAGACTTTTAAGGATGGGAAGGGACCTCGAAAGATCATCCAGTCCAACCCCTCTGCCACAGCAGGATCCCCTAGATCTAGTCGCACAGGAACACATCCAGGAGGGATTTAATCATCTCTAAAGAAGGAGACTCCACAATCCCCCCGGGCAGCCCCTTCCAGGGCTCTGGCACTCTCACTATGAAGAAGTTTCTTCTCCTNATGCTCCACTCCCTTCATCATCTTTGTGGCTCTGTGCTGAGCTATTCCCAGCAGCTCTGTGTCCTTCTGGAACTGAGGGGCCCAGAACTGGACACAAGATTCCAGATGTGGTCTCACCAGGACAGAGTAGAGGGGAAGGAGAAGCTCTCTCCAATGCTCCCCTTCTAATCCACCCTAGGATGCCACTGGCCTTCTTGGCCACAAGGGCACACTGCTGGCTCATGGTCATCCTACTGGCCAGCAGGTCCTTTTACCCTATGCTGCTCTCCAGCAGGTCAGCAGATCACCCAGTGCCAACCCCCTGCCGTGGGCAGCAACACCTCTCCCCAGACCAGGGTGCCCAGAGCCCCATCCAGCCTGGCCTTGGACACTTCCAGGGATGGAGCAGCCACAACCTTCCTGGGCAACCTGTTCCAGGGCCTCAGCACCCTCACAGGGAGATGAGATCATTTCTCTTCTGAGCTGACACTGTGCAAATGGGGAGGGAAACACCATCACACACACAAACATGGGGTTCCCCAGCGCTGCAAAGGAGTGACTTCATCTCACCGTGGAATCCAAACCTCCACCTGTCACCGCAGCTCCAGGTTCTTCCCAACAGTGTTTAAAGCAGCTCAGAGCCTCTTCCAGCTGAGCACGAGCTCTTGTGGCTGTCTTACCAACCCCCCCGCAAAGCAGCATCAACATCATCTCCGAGTGATGCCACTGGCATGAGATCTCAGCGCGAGACGGTGCCGTATTGAACTGAAACGGAACAAAAGTGGCCGTGCTAATCGTGTCTCCATTAAAATATAATAATGGATCAAAGTTTGCCAAATAGAAAAGGACAAAATCAGCAGAGAATTGCTTTAATTATTACCTTCCAGCTTGCAGAAAGAAAGAAGAAAGGTCTGGCAATACACGCAAGAAAAACAATAAAGGAAGTGCTTGACAGTGCCCCTTTAATTAAACTGCTCTGAATACCATTAGCAATGGACCTCTGGAATTGAAAGCCAATTATAGTCTAAATGCTAAAGTTACTGGCTCGCCAGAAAGCTTATGCAACACCTTTCAGAGGTGGGCTGGGTGCTCGGGGAAGAGCTTTCCCCTTGCAAAGCACTTTCATGCAAGTTGGGCACCTTGACAAAGAGCGAGCGGATCCCTGGGCAGGCTGCAGTTGTGGGTTGGAACACTGATCCATGCAGGGGTCATCAGCCAACAGATGATGGGGCTCTTGACTTGCAGGGAAGTCGTGTGGGGCTGCCAAAGAGCCAAATATCAGGCTTACAGCGGCTAGAGTCTGGATTTGAGTCCAGCTAGGCTCAGGATGTGCCACTTGGTGCTCCTGGGGCTGCACACCAGCTCAGGAGAAACTCAAGCCACCAGAACGAGCTTCCCATCATAGTGTTTCCAGATGAGACTCTCCACTGCTCACCATCCCAAATCACTACGGGAAATCCTTTCCTTTGGAATCACAGCACAAGCTGCAGAGCTCTGGCACTGCCAGGGATGAGGGTTTGCCTACAGCAACACTTGGGGTGGTGTGATAGTGCAGCAAGCCCTCTCTCCCGCACAGAGAATGGTTTTGGATAGAGAAGACCTTTAAGGTCACTGAGTCCAACCGCTAACCCCACAGTACCACCTGGTTCACTGCTCAGCCATTCCCTGCTCTCTCCACAGGCAGAAGTAGGTGGGTACCTACCTTCTGTGATTCTGTGCCTGGGATAACAGGAGATGATGACTGCTCGCATGGAAACAGCTCTTGGCGTGAGAGGGCAACTCCTGCTCCACTGGGGTTCTGCCCTGCCACAGGATTTGGAGGGACAAGGTAAAAGAGACAGCTCATGGAGTGAAGCACCTCACAGGTCAGAGCACAGCAGGGCCAAACCCACACCTGGGAGAGTCTGTGATGTGCATGGGGCTCAGAGCAGCTCTGACACTGGGAGACAGGACCCCAAGTTCAGGTCTTAGGGAGAAGGGAAGGGACCAGGAGGCAAAGACTTTGCCTTTCCTTGTTCCTGTTGTCATTAAAACGAAACAAGGACTAAAGTTCAACACTCTTTATGGAAAAATCCTACAGAGTGACTACACCAGAGTTTGACTTTCAAAGCGCAATGGGGAAACATCTCCCTTCGCAGCTTTCAGTGGGACAGTGACGACGAACCCCACAGAAATATTCACTGCCATATGCTGCACAAGCCATTCCCACAGACGTTCATTAATATCCTCCCCATGAAACTCCACAGGATCTCCCTGCGAAGGAAGCGGCAGTTGCTAATTAAACTCACAGACGTCACCCTGAGCGAGGAAGGGGATGCTCTACAGCTCCGGCTGAAAGACCAAGAAAGGGGAGAGGGATGAAGCAGGCTGCACGTACCCAGCTTCATCCCTACCTGAAGTCCCAGCTACTTCAACTCCTTAGAAAAACAGAATAATAAAGACTTCTACAAGCTCCATATGTCTGTGATTGAGGGTGGGGGATCCCTGGAACCCCTGCCCAGAGAGGGGGTGGAAGCCTGCAATGGGTTGCCCAGGGAGGTGGCTGGGGCCCTGTCCCTGGAGGTGTTTAAGGCTGGGCTGGATGAGGCTCTGGCCAGCCTGCTCTAGGGTGGGGTGTCCCTGCCCATGGCAGGGGGGTTGGAACTGGATGATCCTGTGGTCCCTTCCAACTCTGCCCAATTCCATAACTTCTTCCCAGGGAGGGTGACAGGGCACTGGAGGGGGCTGCCTGGGGGATTGTGGAGTCTCCTTCTCTGGAGACGTTTGAAATCCACCTGGACTTAGTCTGGGTGATCCTGCTGTGGCAGGGGGATTGGACTGGATGAGATCCCTTCTGATCCCTGATGATTCTATGATTCTATGATCCCCTCAACGTCAGGCTGGCTGAGGCTCTGAGCAACCTGGGCTGGCGAGTGCTGGCCCTGCTTGTTGTAGGGGAGTTGGACTGGATGCCCTTTGTAGCTCCCTTCCAACCCAACCCGTTCTGTGACTCTAAGATTCTTGCACAACTTCACTCATGTGAAGTTACTAAAATAAAACTCAAGCAGGAAAAAGAACACCCTGAAAAACTCAAGGCAGCAACCCTGTAATTAAAACAGAAGTACCACAGGCTGCTACTTTGCTCATGGTATTTAATACCAACGTTTCCAGTTGATTTATTACCTAATTGCAGGGCAGCTGAGCATCTTGAGGGGTTTGTGTGCAGCAGAGCTGAGCAGCACCGCTCCTCTCTGTCACCCTGTTCATGCTTCACCTCAGCTCTGGTCTCCAGCAGACGAAGCTGCTGCCAGCCAGAAGCCACAGAGGCAGCCAGCAGCAGCTGTCTCAACCTTGGAAAAGCTTCTCCAGACAACCTGAAGGAGAAATATAACCCAAACCTGGGAGACTGATGGGCCTAGAGGTGCCACAAGAGCTTTTGGAAGTAGAAGAACTAACTTGTGATGGAAAACAGAATTGTTATTCCAAAGTTGCCGGCTGATCACAAACTCTCAGAGCCCGACACAGCCGTTCAGAAGGGAATTACAAGTGGGCTGATGGCTTTTCCAGACAATTTCTTCCATCCTTAGGCAGACTCCCAGAGGAGCAGCACAAACAAAAGAAAGGCAGCAGCAGCAAGAGGAGGAGGAGGAGGAGGATGGAGCCAACATCACTGCTTAGACACGATGACTGACTTTGTCATCCTGCAGCTTCCAGCCTCCCTCCAGGGCCCAGCAGACACCTCATCTACCCACTGTGAAGTAGGCTTTGCTCTTCTCTCTCCGAGAAAGGAGCATGACCCCTCGATGGGAGCACCGGTGGGCTCCGTTGCCAAATTGTTCCTGACTTGAGCACAATTTTGAGCTTTGCTTTGCTTCTCCCATGTGGAAAAGGAGCCCTCAGCAAATTGCTCCAGGAGCCTCGGGAGGAAACGAGCGTCACAAATGCCACTTGGAATAATTTAATCCTTGCAGTCCTGCAGCTTTCCCGTTCGAGAAGCTCCCCACAGAGCTAGCTGAGGGGCAGGAGAACACAGTTATTGGGAGGAGATGGATAGACAGGCACGAAGATGGGGCTTGACAGCGAGCAGAACCTTTCAAAGCATCTCAGCTGTTGAGCAGTCATCCATCACCCAGCGCAAACAGCAGCCAGCCAGCGCTCTACAGCCACCAGAAACTATTTAACATCTGTGCTCACCTCAGACTGAGAGCTCAGTCGCATCGCTTGGGCTGGGGCCCCAAATCGGCCTCGTTGCCACGGGAATGTCAGCAGGGCCATCACGCTGGATTTCACATGCAGACAGCGAGGTGACTTTATTCTCTAATGCACAGAAATGCACCCATTACGCAATTCAGCTCCACTTCCACACCCGGATTCATCCCAGGGTACAAAGCATCTCACACAAACTGAGGTAAGTGTTGGCATGAGCTCATCAGGCTTTGCTGATGGGGAAACTGAGGCAGGCTAAGAGCAACGCGACCTGCCCAGACTCCTGAGATGGAAACACACAACTTAAAGCCCCAGTCTCACCGCTAGTCAGTGAATCACACTGCTTTCCTGCTGGTTTTTCCCCCCCTCTGACCCCAGCTAGGAAAGCAATTTATTTTTGCCAACACAGGCTGAGCTGAAGCCCTTTTTGGGAGACCCCATAGGCAGCTCTTCCCTGCAGACAGCACCACGATGCTGAGGAGCCAACAAAGACCAGGCATCTGTTCTCCCCCTCCACCTAACAAAGCAGGGAAGCACTGGAGGATGTTTGCTGGTTTTAATCGATATGGGAAGAAAATGGTCCTGTCTGTCCCCTTCCAAGAGAGGAAAACCTGCCCCTTCTGCTAAGGCACAGGAGAGCGCTGCAGAGTGCAGTGCTCAAGGGAAGAACCAAATTCCTGAGTCTTTCTCCAAAATCAAAGGGAAAGTAGTGAACAATACTCTTCCTTCTTTTTCTCTCGCTGCAGCAGCCCTTACAGGCTCCCAACCTGCAATTTCCCAAGCAACACCCAAAAGAAACCGCTAGTAGGGTCATCCCAGCCCTGACAGGACCCCCACATCCACAAGGATTCCGAGCCTCTGCTCAGGGCAGCTCGCTATCCACGAGGCTTCCTGCAGCCCAGTCCACCAGCAGAGAGCTCAGTGGGAGAAATGGGTGTCCCAGAGGTGACCCACAGCCCTGACACCCGCAACGTTGGGGTGCACAGAGCTGCTCCTGCCCTTAGGCCAGGTGGGATGGGGCTCTGGGCAAACCGGTCTGGTGAGAGGTGTCGCTGCCCATGGCAGGGGGTTGGCACTGGGTGAGCTCTGAGGTCTCTTCCAACCTAAACCATTCTATGATTTTCTGTAGCACCCATGGAAAGAGGGGGGCTGAAACACTGGCTTTAGGGAAGGAACAGGAAGGGAACAGAAGGATCTGGCAGACAGGCGAGGATACGGGCTTTGCAATCTGGATAATCCATCTGAAACTCAGAAAGCAACGGGGAGAACGGAAGGAGGGAGGGAGAAAAAGCGATGAATAAAATACAGGGGAGCAAAAACGTGCCTGCAGATGTTCCAAGCAGCAGTTTTACCTCCCGTGGTCCAGCAGGACCTGAGAGCTGCCCTAGTAACTGCTAACGCATTCCTTGGAGCCAGG
Organism: Upupa epops; assembly: GCA_013397515.1. Classification (NCBI taxonomy): domain Eukaryota; kingdom Metazoa; phylum Chordata; class Aves; order Bucerotiformes; family Upupidae; genus Upupa; species Upupa epops. Next base: position 9,126 of record VZRI01010025.1, read on the forward strand.
GGATAGTCAGGCTCTTCGGGTAATCTCATCCAAGCACAGAATGTACCCACAGGCTCTGGGAGTGGGAAACCTGCATAGGATTTTAATCCTGCTTTGATGATCCCTTCTGGGACACCCCACAGAGTGATGGCTCCAGGGGGACATCACTAACCTGTGACCCCTGAGCTCCTGCACGCCCCAAAACAGCTGCTTTCAACACCCGTCCTCCCTTGCTGGCCAAGGAGGGAAGGGATGTGTCTGAATGGAGAGATGGACAGGAGGGAGAGGCAGCAAGAGACTGCTAACAGATCCCCCTGTCTCACTCGACGAGGCGCCAGGAACCTCTCATGGATGGTGATGGGAGCTGGTAAACGCATGGACAGCAAAACCTTGGGGTTTCCTCTTCTGCCTGGTGTGAGAAACCCAGAGCAAATACCAGATGCTTTGCTTTCCTAAACACCTTTCCCAGAGTTAAACAGGGGGGAGGCTGGAGGAACTGAGAGCAATTTCCCACCCACGTGCTGCTGTCAGGGCTCCAGGCAGTGCAAGCAAAATGGACACCGCAGCTGGAATCAGAGGCAGAGCAATTACCTGCCTCTGCCTTCCTCCTCTGCTGCAGAGAGGAGCAGGAAGAAGAAGGAGGAGCAGCCTTGGGATCCCTGAGATCTCCTTCAGATGCCAGGGCACAGGATGCTTTGGCAATGCCCTTTGTCTTGAAAACAGGGGCCACTTGAGTCATCAGGATAAAGGAGCCTGGCAGCACTCGACGCTTCCCATCGATGCAAACCCCCTATTTTTAGGGGCTTTATTAAATTAGCAAAAGCCACTGCACATCCCTTACACGCAGGGATGCTCCATCTCCACCACAGTGTTGGGATAAAGATCCCGACACTGTCTTGCAGCTCAAGAAGAGGCTGGCAAAGGGCTCCAGGACTTACAGACACGCTGAAGTACAAAACAGTTGGTTTCTCTCTCCCTTTCCCATTCCCAGAGCCCCTCTGGGTCTACTAAAACCCTGGTAAAATCCACGAAGCTGCCTTCATCCAAAGTCGGAGCCCAGAGGTATAACCCCGGCAGGTATAACCCACGCAACGCCAGCCCAAGGATGGGCTCTGCGCTCCGTGAGGAGCTGCTACTCTTCAAAAGAGAAGCAGACTTGAACCAGGCAACAGCAGTAACTCAGCTCAGGCTTAAAAGTGAGTCAGGACTGGAAAGGCAGAGCTTCTCCTCCCAGCCCACCGAGCTCGCTAGGCACCACGTGCTGCCTTTGAACTTGGATAGGAGGAGGTGACGGCGGAGCTGAGACTTGAGAGGGGGAAGCCCCGCCGTGCAAGCTGGTGCCTAAAACCCGATAATGAAGTGGGCACCTTTTGAAGACGGCAGCACAGGGTTCTTCCCAAGACAGCAAGGTTAGGGAGCTATTCGATGTGGTTTTGTTTTCTCTGAGAGATGGGTCTGTTGCAGTCTCCGCTGTGGAAAAGATAACTGATCTCCTCAGATCACAGAGTGTTTGAGTTCACAATTAATTTAGATAACTCCAGACAAGCCAGGTTATTATGAGGGGGAGGGGGGGAAATATATTAAGAGAAATTTGGAGATGAAGACTTATAAATCTGCAGGCTTTAGGGAGAATTGAATTCTTTCTTATACGGATGTAAAATCAAGTCTCCTTTTATATGATTCAATTACAGATTGATGGGAAGGCTCTGCAACATGGATTAATGATCTTTTCTTAAAGGAAATATTATATAAGGGAAAATAAAGGGAGAGTCATAGAACAGACAAAGTAACTACTCCCCAAACCGTGATTAAGGTTTAGTAGGTTACGTTCAGAACAGCGTCAAAGGGAATTTGTGCATTCCCAACCACATTAAGGGAGCATAAACGGAGATAAAGGCACCAGCATGGGGCAGTAAATTATCAGCCCTGCTACAGGGCAAAGCTGGGGGACTCAGAGTGCTCTGGGCTGCAAGCACCCAGTGCCAACCCCCTGTCATGGGCAGTGACACCTCTCACCAGACCAGGGTGCCCACAGCCCCATACAACCTGGCCTTGGACACTTTCAGGGAGGAATCAGCCACAGCCTCCCTGGGCAGCCTGTTTTAGAGCCTCACCACCCTCACTGTAAAGAATTTCCACCTCGGATCTCATCTAAATCTCCCCTCTTCCAGCTTAAAGCCATTTCCCCTCACTCTATCACTACAAACTCTTGTAAAAAGCCCTTCCCCAGCTCCCTTATAGCCCCTTCAGGAAGCAGCAGGCCAGGTCAGAAGAGCCACTGATTTTACACCAGGATGGAGAATGGGGTTTAACAGACCCTGGGAGCCATCTGAAGCATCGAAGAGGCTTCTCCAGACATGGTGAAATGGCACAAACGGTGATGGAGCTGGGCTCCACTGATTTACACCAGCCAGGGCGGGGAACATCAGCTTTTCCTGGCCAAGGGAAAATTCTTCTGATGGGGTCTGAGCATCCTAACACTGTCACCCCACCGTGTCTCACTCAGCCCAGCCACCCTCCCACTGGAAAATAAATTCAACCTTCTTCTACCCAAACCCTCACTCCAGCCCATTCCTGGAGCTCTTCTCAAACTCCTGATACTTCAGTCCCCAGGGAAACATCACAGGGTTAACACAAAAATAAGCACCTTCAAAAGCCACGAGGCACGCGGGTACCACAGCAACAGGGGGTTCAGAGTACCTGAGCTAATTGGGCTTCACGTGAGTGTTCCTCTAAGGCTCAGTCCCACCCCGACTCAGGGTGAATTAGCAGCCCAGCACATTGTTAGCTGGGCTTTGTCCGAGGAGAAAGCTCTATCTGCATCACTCCTTATCGGGGGGGTTGCTGTGCGAGAAAACGTGGCCCCAGTGTCGACTGACCGGGCTCTGGAGATGAAAGCAGTAAAAGCAAGAAGAGGGTGAGATTGCTAGCGAGCAGCTCTGTGAGGACTGCAGTGAAGGGGGAAGGAGGCGATGCTGGAGCTCCTGGCGACACCGAAATCTCATTCACACCTCTTTGCTGGCTGCCCCTTCCCTTCACAAGTACTGGGGAGGGGGGGGGGGGAAATAGCGGAGAGGATATCAGGGTGGGGGAGAAATCCTCCTCAGCTGGGAGATGGAATTAGCATCCAAATAAATAACCGTGCAGCTCACTCAGGAAAAGGCTGCGTCTCACGTTTGATACCCGCTCCACCAAAGCAATTAAAAGGAGAATGGATTCCAGCAGGAGAAAGAACAACTTCCCCCTCTTCACAAAGGTCTTTCTGACGAGACAAAACCTTGACTTCTCCCGTCACGGAGCAGAGCGAAAGGCCACGGCAGTATTTAAACCCGCAATTAATTCCCAGCTATTCCGAGGGCTGAGATCAGGCGCCGCTTTAACTCAACATGAGCCCCGAGCACCAGGCGGGGACAAAGGTGCTTCCGAACACCAGGTTAAACCCAGACCTCTGCAAAGGTGAAGGAGAGAAGCGAAACCTGGGTCAGCAGGCCTGTGAGGAAACCTCAGCAGAGTTTTCTGTTGAGTCCTGTAGTTTTGTTGGGGGTTTTTTAGCTTCCTCTGCTGCTACTCACAGACACTGCTAATGGCAGCTCTTTTGTCTTCGCTCCCAGGGAGTTTGCTCTAGCACTTTCCCCCGCAAACGCCCAGGCAGCCTCAGTGCTCTCCACCCCTGCTTCCATTAATTGATTTGTACGGATCCTCTTGTCAAAGAGAACCGCCTGAGAAGCCCAAACCCTGAAGGCAGTCACAAATTTTTTAGAAGCTGAAGATTTCGTGGAACGGTAACAGCCGGTGGGAGACGGCGGACGTTACTGCTTCACCTCCCTGTTTGAACATTAAGGGTCTCAGGTTAAATCAAAGTTTCTTTCTCCCTCTAATAAGACGACAGCCCAGACCGTTCGACTGACTGCTGAGACACCGACTCCTCGCTGGCTTTACATTACTCAAGTGCTCTGAATTTAATCTCAAACGGCTGCTATTGGATTTTCGCTTGGACTAGCTGGATGATGGGTGCAGCGAGACAAACCAGCCCCTACGAGCCCTGCAACCTCCCAGCCATCCCGAGCCTGACAACCTGCTGCTGCACGATGCTCTCGCAGGAGCTGTTTGCTCCAGCTCCTTCCGGGAGGGAACAAGCACAGCTCGGGGGGAGGAAAGAAAACAGCGGTTATCGTTTGCTCAAGACAGGGGCTGCGTGTCCCCACACTGCTTCTTCCACACAGAGGTATTAATGGTAAGCAACAGCAAGGAACTGCGCGAGAAGTGATCCCTCCAGATGCGCTGAAGCTCACGGCACGGCGAGGCAATTCTCCAATGTACACACGTACCTCGGAAGGGTAAATGTTTCCCAGCTTCTGCCGGCGTCTTCATGTCATTTACACAGCGCCGTCAATCACTGCTCTCCCAAGAAGGGGAGCCCTGTAAACTTGTGTTTAATGCCAGACTTACACACATTCCTATTCACCCCTAAATGAGGCTGTTCCGCACGCTGTGTCAATCGGTTCCGACGGTCCTCGCTCGTTGGTGCAAGGGAAGTATGCAAGGATGTAGTGCTGGACCTACCTCCTGCTCACTGGGCATTGCCCCATGGCAAAGAGCACCCTGACCTCTCCCTTGTGGCATTAAATTTCTCCTGGCCACAGACCATCTCAACTTTATCAGCTGATCCCATCTCTGCTCTGCAAACTTTTCTCCCTGACCTGTTGCACTCCACAGGGAGGGATGTAACTGCATCACATACAGACCCACATACAGACCTACAGGAGTATGGTGGGGGTGTAAACGCTCGCTCAGGAAGACTTTAGAACCAAGTGAAGTAAAACTCAGCCCTGCACTTTGCTGGGGGCAGGTACAGCTGGTCAGCACAAGCAGGATGCTGTCATCCACCCCCCACCAATAGCACCAGTATATTCAGCTGACAAGTTGATTTGCCATCACTTTCTTAAAAGTCCTTCTCATCGTGTCTTGCCAAAATGAAGTAACCTTCCTCACTGAAATTATCCTCTGTAAATACCCCCCAAGGAGTTAGCAATTCCTTTCTCCAGGATGACTCATCCTCCTACACATCGGACCATGAAAGGAGCAATCACGCTGCCATGTCAGTCTGCAGCAGAATCCGGTGCTCCCCCCTCTGAATCAACTTTGTGAGTGATTAGAGCCAGAGCTCTACCTGTATCAGCCACCCCCCCCCAGCAATGTCCACACTGCTCCCATCCCCACCTCAGAGTCACAAAACATTCAGGGTTGGAAGGGACCTCTAGGGATCATCCAGTCCAACCCCCCTGCCAGAGCAGGATCCCCTAGATCAGGTCACACAGGAACAGCCAGGCTGGGTTTGAACGGCTTCAGAGCAGGAGACTCCACAGCCCCTCAGGGCAGCCTGGGCCAGGGCTCTGTCCCCCTCACAGGGAACAAGTTTTCCCTTCTGTTTCCATGGAACCTCCTCTGCTCCAGCCTGTCCCCGCTGCCCCTTGTCCTGCCCCTGGGCACCCTGAGCAGAGCCTGGCTCCATCCTCCTGACACTCACCCTTTCCCTATTGATAACCATTCACAGGGTCACCCCTAAGTCTCCTCTTCTCCAGCTGAAGAGCCCCAGCTCCCCCAGCCTTTCCTCATCAAGGAGATGCTCCCCTTCCTCCCTCCATCATCCCTGTGGCTCTGGGCTGGGCTCTGTTCAGCAGTTCCCTGACCTTCTGGCACTGAGGGGCCCAGAGCTGGATCAAATATTCCAGATGCTGTCTCACCAGGGCAGAGTAGAGGGGGAAGAGAACCTCTCTTGATCTGCTAGCCACCCTTCTTGTAATGTAACCCAGGATGCCACTGCTCTTCTTAGCCACAAAGGCCCATTGCTGGTTCGTGGACATCCTGCTAGCCACCAGGACCACCTTTTGGGCTTGAGCAGTGACCCAGGATGCCACCCAAACAAGGGAGACGACTTGCAGGAAAGATCTGGGTAATGCTCCTCTGACTTGGGTGCTTTGCCTTCATCAAAATGCAAAGCAGCACCTTCTGAGGCTGGAGAAAAGGAAGATGATCCTTTCAGGGGTGGCTTTTCACAGCTCTCCCCTCCTCACCAAGCCAAGCAGAGCCTTTTCTCCGTAATTAACAGCTCCAGCCCACGTGTTGGCTGAGCTCCACCAGCATCGCGGCAGAGGCAACGACCTCCAAGAGCAAAGCCCTGGATTCCAGCGGAGCCAACGCTCCGCAGCACCCAGGCCACACCATTACAAAAAACCATAATAAAAGCAGCCAGGCTGCGGCTGCGAGAGGCAGCAGAGCCATTCAAACCAGCCACGGGCAGTTTAACACAAACGGAGCTTCAATCCAACATTAATTTGCAGCATCCTGGGCTGAACGTTTCAGATAAGCAGCGCTAGAGCCAGCGAGATGACAGCGTAAAGCTTGTGTCTGGGGCACATCCGCGTGAGCACGCAGCACCTCACCCCGCTCCGTGCTGCTGACATCCCATATAACACATCCCAGGGGGTCTCTGGACCTCCCTTCTCCAAACCCCTCAGCTATAATAATGCTTCTTCCTCCCTGCAGGGCTTAACACCTCACTCACCCCGCTCCAGCGATTCTGAAAGGGAATTTTTAGTGCCTCGCCATAAATTACACGAGCGTCGGACATAAGCATCATTTCTGCTCGAATCACTGTTCCCTAGAACAAAGCGACCATCAGCCTCCTGACAAAACACTTTTTAGCAGGATTGGCAAATGAATAAAGCCGCCCGCCCGGTGAATGCCGACGCGCGGCTGCACAGCTCCTCCTCGTTCTAATAGAAAACGAGCCTTTTCCTATAGGATTTTTGGAACCGGCTTGTTGAATTTAATGGAAGGGTTTTCTATTCTGGTCCCCAATTATGCAAGAGTTAAAATACCTCCAGAGACGAGGAGATTATCTATTTCGTTCTATAGGACTGCGGAGTCATTTCCATAGAATCCTGTTATGTTTCTATAGAGCCTGACAAATTTAATCCCTATTGAACTTTACAGGGACTTTTCCATAAGGGACAAATAGGCACTGACATCTGTTAGCTGCAAAATGAGTAATGCTCAGAAAATAGAGGCCTCACACACCACTGCTCTACTCAAAATGGTCGGGAAGATGTCTTGAACAAGCGGCTTAATGGGGAAAATGCATTAAATTGGTGTCACATGGCTGCATTAGGATGGCTGTGTCGCAACATTTCGCTGATAGGCGATGTCATTTCTACAAGCAACCCTTTTACAAACTGCATTTGCTACCAACGTGCACTTGATCTCATCATCCCATGCTGGGACTTCCCCGGATCAGCACCGAAAGAGCTGAGAGCGATCGAGGGGGAAAACGCCAGTTGAAAGCCAGGAGCCGTGCGCATTCCTCTGCCCTAACGTCGCTAATCAATGCAGCGACTCCCAATCTCTCGCTCATTGCACTCCGCTGCCGAGCTGAAGGAGGGCTGCACTTCTCTTTCACGCACAACACTCCAGAAGAAAACACTCAGCTGAGCTGCCTGGAGACCAAAGCCTTTTAAATGTGACCATCAGGTAGTTAGAACACGGAACAAAACGAGCGGGGACAGCCTAAGGTTCGCTACGCCAACACGTCAATTTGTCCTAGACTGGTTGGAGGAACAAATGAAAAGACACGACAGCCCCCATGGCTCTTTTCCCACCTTCCTCTGGTGTCAAACACGATGTATGTTTGCAATATGGCTGTTCCAGCATCACCCACTCATCCCTCACAGCCAACGATTCCTCAAGAGCCACACACTCGCTCGCAGAGATCCTAATTTCGGATGTGGAGTTGCTCTGGTTCTTGCTTAGCCCTTCCCACACCCTTTCAAACACCGGTTCAGAGGTGCTTGAAGCTCACCCTGGATGAAACAGAGCCTGAGTGGCCCGAAGCCAGGCTGAAACCCCTCCCCTGTGACAAAGAAGTACCTACAGAAGGATCAGTCGCTGCAGTCACTGCAGCAAGCCCTTGTAACACCATCACACAGCTCTAACCGTTAGTAAAGGCCAAATCACATAGCTGGCACTGACATATACCCTGAACTGATGTAAGGGGCCACGTAGAGAGCAATATTGACTTAAGACCCCTGGTTTGTGTGTTGGCAGTGGTGGAGCTGAGGGGACCAGACAGTACTGGGCACCCGGAGCATCGTGTTGGAGGCCACTGCAGACATACCCATGGCAACGAGAAGAACAAGCACCTCCATATGTTTCCCCAACTGCATTTCCCTCCCAAAGAAAAGGACAACGTGGTAACTGAGCAAAGCACTAAAAAAACATAATAATAAGATGGCTCTAATATCCCATCCTTTGCCAAACGCTTAGCGGGGTGCGGATGGGGGTGCGGGGAAGGCTGTGGGTTGGGTTGGCTCATTTTCCATCTCCTGAGCTATCTGCAAGGAATAAACAGGCGCTTCAAGCCCTGTGTTTGCAGAAACCAAACCCACCTTAAAAAACACAGACTAGCACAGACAGAATCAGAGAATCACAGAATTACTGAGGCTGGAAAAGCCCTCCAAGCTCATCCAGCCCAGCCCAGCACCTAACATCACCACATCCCCCAGACCAAGGCACTAAGGGCCACAGCCAGGCTGTCCTTCAACACCCCTAGACATGGGGACTCCATCGCTACCCTGGGCAGTCCAGTCCAGGCTCTGAGCACCCTTTGCCTGAGGAAGGGCTTCCTAACATCCAACCTAACCCTCCCCTGGCAGCTCCAGGCCCTGCCCTCTCATCCTCGCACTGGTTGCCTGAGAAGAACCCGACCCCCACCTGTCTAACTTTTCTTCAGGGAATTATAGAGAATTATAAGATGCCCCCTGAGTCTTCTCTTCTCCAGGCTAAACACCCCCAGCTCTCTCAGCCTCTCCTCATCAGCCTTTCCCTCCAGTCTCTTCCCCAGCTTCGTTGCTCCTCTGGACTCGCTCCAGCCCCTCAATCTCTTTCTTGCAGTGAGGAGACCAGCACTGCCTCCAGGACTCAAGGGGAGGCCTCCCCAGTGCCCAGTACAGGGGGAGAATGGCATTCCTAGTCCTGCTGGCCACACTAGTGCTGATCCAAACTAGGATGCCACTGGCCTTCCAGACCACCTGGGCATCTTGCTTGCTTCCATTCAGCTTGTTGTGAACTAGTCCTCCCAGGTCCCTCTCTGCCAGGCCACTCTGCCCACCCAGCCTGTCCAGATCCCTCTGCAGCATCCTCCTCCTCTCCAGCAGATTGACACTGCCCCCAACTTGGTGTCATTTGCTGTTGGAAAAAGCATTTGTATTGTTTGTTCAAAAGCATTTGTATCTGGAAACTATAAAATCACAGACTGGTGGGGTTGGAAGGGATTCCTGGAGATCATCTAGTCCGACCCCTCTGCAGAACAGGAGGTTCAATATAAATATCAGAAGGAACTTCTTCCCAGGGAGAGTAACGGAGCCCTGGAACAGGCTGCCCAGGGGGGCTGTGGAGTCTCCTTCTCTGGAGACATTCCAGACCTGCCTGGCTGTGCGACTTGGTCTGGGTGATCCTGCTGTGGCAGGGGGATTTGACTGGATGATCTTTCAAAGTCCCTTCTGATCCCTAATGATTCTATGATTCTATGACTCTAAGGCTGGATGAAAGCTGCTCTCTGATGACCAGAGAGAGGACCTGTCCAGAGGTGGATGAGAAAAGGCTGGGAACCCATGCATGTGGTCAGACTGTTTTAGGTTGGACTGGATGATCTTTAAGGTCTTTTCCAGCCTTATCATTACTGTGTGATACTGGACCAAGCCTTCTCAGACACCCTGTGACTAAGTGCTCACATCTCTCACAAAGAGGATGGAGACAGCAGGCAACAGCTTTCTGCACAAAGCATGAAGGAAATGTTTCTGAAAGGTGGGAAACACCTCTGGGATTGTCAGCCATCCCAGGGGAGCTGAAACAGGTGGTTACTCAGAACAACACGGTTCTTCCCCATTAACTTGCCAGAAAGCCAGGCTTAGCCTCCTGACCTCCTGCCAACCCAATGACCTCCTGCCAGCCATAAGCTTGGGCAGCCGTGCCTTAAATTGCAGGGTACAAAAAATACTAAGATAAAATAAAAAATAGTAACTAATCACTTAAGAAATAATTCCAGCTCTAGGGATAATCCCAAGCTCCAGGTGGGCAGCCCAGGAGCCAGCGCAGCTCAGGAAAGGCAGAGGCAACAGCAAGAGGGGGAACCAGAGCTCATGACAGCCAGGCTGTCATCCACCCTTCACTTCTCATGTCCTCACACCACAAAATCTGGTCACTGCAGCTGGTATGTCACAGGGGAGAGGACCCCTTGGGTCACAACAACCCCATCCTGACAGCTTTGCAGTTGCCAGTGGGAGCGTTCTAGCATCTCCTCTCATGAGCAGCACAGCGGGATGACACAGTGACACGGAGATGCAGCTCGTCAGGGCTGGAAGCATTTAAACGAGGGTCCCATGCTGGGTAAGAGCCTGATCCCCCACAAGTGGGACCCCCACAGCACACTCCTAGCAACACCAGCACATTCACATCCATAAGAAAGTCATTGCAGCATTTAATCCAGCATGAAATCAAGCACAGAGACTTCACAGCACAGGGCAAAGGACACTCTGCCCCTAGCTCTGCTCTTCAAATCCCCATCTCTCAGCAAAATTTCATCCCAAGGGTTAGGAAGGTCCATCCAAGAGAGAAGGCACCATCAGCACAATCTGGTTTTGTTAATAGTATCGTGACACCGATGTCATGGGCACTGGGCAGCCTAAGGAAATGCTCTGCAAAGCAACAGCATCCCCACAGCCCGCAGGCTGGGCTCTGGTGACCAGGACAGCCTGTTCTGACCCAGCACCAAGCTGACTGCTCCAAGATCAGCTACTGGGGCAAAATATCACTGAAATGATGATTCGGTGAAAGATTCTGCAGGAGAAAGCTTCATAGAACCATTAAGGTTGGAAAGGATCTCCCAGACCATCAAGTCCAGCCTTCACCCAACCCCTCCATGACCAACAGACCATGTCCTGCAGTGCCACAGCTACTGCCTGTTGAACCCCTCCAGGGATGGGGACTCCCCCACTGCCCTGCGCAGCCTGTTCCAGTGCTCAACTGCTCTTGCACTAAGGAAATCTTTCCTCATTTCCAATCTGAACTCCTCCTGGGGCAACTGGTGGCCATTCCCTCTGGTTCTGTCTGCAGTTCTTGAGGAGAAGAGGCCATCACCAGCCTTCCTACAGCCTGCTTTCAGGAAGCTGTAAAGGGTCTCCTCTCAGCTTCCTCTTCTTCAGGCTGAACAGTCCCAACTCCCTCAGCCTCTCCCCATCAGACCTGTTCTCCCATCCCTTCACACCTCAGTGTCTTTCTTGTGCTGTGGTGCCCCAACTGAACCAAGTTACTCGACGTGGGGTCTCACCAGTATAGGGTGACTATAGGGGCACCATCACGTCTCTACTTCTGCTGACCACTCTGATGCAAGCCAGGATGCCATTGGCCTTTGTGGCCACCTGGGCACCCAACTGGCTCCTGTTCAGCTGCTGCCAGTCAACACCCCCGGGTTCTGTTCTGCCAGGCAGCTCTCCAGCCACTCGTTCCCTATTGGGGTTGTTGTGACCAACGTGCAGGACCCTAGACTTGGCCTTATGCAACCTCACTCAACTGACCTGAGCCCATTGCTCCAACCTCTCCAGATGTCTCTGCAGGGCTTTGCTGCTCACTCCTTGTTCCTCCCTCCCCACCAACGGTCCATGGGGCTGCCCGGGGCCAAGCCTGGGCTGGTGATTTGCAGTCTGCTCAGACACAGCCGTACATCAGCGGGGAGAATGCACCTACAGTTTTATAAACTATTTATTAGCCCTGTCCTGCAGCGCTACATCAATATGGCCATCGGTGAAGCAAGGCAGGAGCTATAAAAATACCATCTATCCAAAATAAGCTTCATAAAATCAAACGGAGGCCGGTCCAGCAGAGGATGGGATTGTGGTTTGACATATAAAGGGCCTCTCAATCTTGGAGATAGACCATTAAAATCCTCAAGCCCTTTTGGTTCACAGAAGTCTAAAACAAAAGAGGAAAAATAATGACCCCCTTTTCTGGTGGAGCAGGAGACGGCAGCGCGGTGCTTGTGCAGCACCATTTGTTTCCAGAGAAGTCAGACTATTCCCCTCTCCCAGCGAGACAACGGCCAAGTCCAAAGTAGAATAGAAAAGAAATAGCAAAATGAAAAATAGAATAAATGGAAAACAGAAAATAAAGGCAATAAATACAAAATGATGAATGAAATATAGTAAATAAAATATAATAAATAAAATATAAACCCTTAATGATTAATAAATTAAATATGACAAATAAAATATAATAAATAAAATAATAAAACATAACAAAAATATAAAGTAAAACTAATAAATAGAAATAT
>VZRI01010025.1:29359-51713 GCA_013397515.1 Upupa epops
GCAGCAGTTCTCCAAAACAGGGCAATTGAGACCTGGAGCTATGGACCAAGATTCCTGTGTCCCAAGGCTCCTATATCCCAAGATTTCTAGGGTCCAAGACTCATAGGGACTAAGAAACCTACAGATCAAATCTCCTATAGACCCAAAATTCCTTAGCCCAAGTCTCCTAAGGACTAAGACTCCTGCAAGCCAAGTTTCCTACAGCCCAGTCTCCTACAGTCCAAGAACTGTCCTCAAGGGGACACTTCCCAAGGGCAGGGAACAATAGAATGAGGGGTCCTGGTTTGAAGCTGGAAAAGGGCAGAGTGAGGCAGGACAGGAGGAGAAAGTTGTTGCATCTGAGGGTGAGGGACCCTGGACCAGGCTGCCCAGAGAGGGAGTAGAGGCCTCATCCCTGGACCATTCAAGCTCAGGCTGGCTGGGGCTCTGGGCAATGTGATCTGGTGAGTGCTGGCCCTGCTTGGTATATGGGGGTTGGACTGGATGTCTTTGGAAGTCCCCTCCAACCCAACCCAACCCATTCTATGATTCTAAGGCTCCCATGCCCCACTCAGGTGCAGGAACCAAAGGATCACCACTTTCTTTCTGTCTTTTACATCTCCCTTGTCATCCTACCTCTGACTTGGTTTCCCTCGCAGCAAGAAATCTCAAACAGCAGCTCCCTCGCAGAGATATTGAGAAGCTTAACAACTGAGCAGCGTTTTGAGAGCCTTTGAAGGAGCGGTGTTATGTCGGTACAATGGTTCACGCCGAACAATAACATGTTCTTGCTCTTGGTGCTGGCTCCCGCAATGACTGTCCTCAGCACAACTGTCAACTCAACTCCCATTGAAAGATCTTTATTATTAGTGATGAGCTAAGAAGCTGGGTGAATGCAGCTTGATTTAGCAGCTCCAGCAGTTAAGGAAAAGAATGAATCCTGTAAGCCTGTAATCGGTGTTGAAACCACGGAGTAAGAGTAAACGTGGAATCCCATCAGGGAACATCTTGCTTTCAAGTCTGTGTTTTCCCTTGCTGCTCCCTACATTCCTCCTGCAAGGGGAGCACAGGAGAGACACTGACTCGTCTTCTCTCCCCTGCCAAAGCCCCTACTGTATAATTTGTACCATTTACATCCGTGAATCACTTCCTACACACTTTGTAAACTCTAATATGCTCTTCAGGAGTTTTACGCAGTTCCTCTCCGATGCTCATAAGCATAAAACCTTCCAGCGACGGTCATGAGAGGCGAGCTCAGATGACAGACTGATGTAGCGCTGCTCTTCCTAACAGCTTGCAGGAATTAGAAGTAAATAGGAGGTCAAACAGCTCAGAAGCAATTTGACATTGGTAAATGTGGCTGAATTAGGTTCCTCCTTTATTCGGAACACCCGGGTCCTCCCTTCACCTGAGTGCTCAGCAATAGAAAGGTCACTACCAGCTAAAGATCCTCCAAGAATAACACTTTATTTTTAACAAGAGCCGGGTATTTTAAACAGTTGCCTGTGCAATAAAGTGGCGGCGCGCTACGGTGCCTGGAAATGGCTTAAAATAATAATAATAATAAAAACCCACAAGTGAAATTGGAAACACAACAAGTCACCAGGCACGGCTCTTAAAGCGATGGCAGTCAGCTCAGTAAAACCAATGCTGAGACATCAGCGAGCATGAAATTCAATACAAACACCCCCCCCTCTGCTCACTCCAGACACCAGCAGCAGAGAAAAGGGCGGACCAGGAGGAGAAATAAATATACAATGAGCTTTTGTATAAATCAACAAGAAAGAAACAAGAAGATTAAAAAGAAAAAGGCAAAAAGCTGTCCTCGTTAGCTACAGCATCGCTGGGAACCAACCCATCCAGCTCTCGTCTGACTTGAGGTGCTTTGGGGATGTTGATTACGCCTTAATTCTCTTTCATCAAGACCAGAGGTAATTAGGGACAAAATAACTCCAGTAAATGTCAACTGCCTAAGACTCGGGAAACTCAACAGAGGCAAAGTCATACACAAAGGCTTTGAAGGGAATAATAAATGAATTATGGGCTCTGAACAATTAGTTTTGAAAGTATCCCTGATGTAAACCAAGCAGATACCCTGGGTGAAGAGGGTGAGAAATTGCCTTGACAGGCCACTAATTCCCTAGCTGCAGATCCCTTCTGTGAAGCGGGGATTATCAAAATAAATAAATAAACAAAGGCAAAACAAATTCAAGAGGCACAACATGGTTTGGAAAGCCAAAGCAGCCCCTCGCAGCTGCTCTAAACGGATGCAGCCCTAAAGATAATTCAGAAGTAGCCCCTATTTGAAGGATGGAACGTTATTTCACACGTGAAAACCATGGGCCTGGGGTGTGAGACCCCCACTAGCACCTCACTGTAGAGCATCCTGCTCTCTCAAGGTCCTCATCTCATGCTATGGTTTCCACTCAGGGTCCGTGCGTCCAAAAGAGGGACAACTCTTGCTAAGCCCAAGTCAGTTCCTGAGTTCTCTGCACCTCAGTTTCCCATCTGGCTAAGGGAATAATAACACGGACCCATTTCATGGAGACAGGAGTTTTGCAGAAGCACTTAGATGCCATGGAAACAGGCGACATTACACCCACCCACGCTCCCCCATGCTGGCTCCATTATTCAGCAGAAATGCAGCAGCTAGGCCAAAGGAAACTCCTCTCATGCAGGATGAAGGATGGGCAACAGCACCTGGTAAACCTCAGGGCTGCTCCTGACTCTGTTCCATGAGTGCTGGGGTGTCAGCAGCCACTGGTGGGGCTTTTCTCCCCATGGAAAACTCCTCAGCCCATGCCATCCCACCAGGACACATTGCTGAGCACCCCGTGAGGGCTCTCCCTTGGGTCTTCTAATGGGACCCCAAAGTCTTACATGTCCAAAAGATTCCCACATCACACAGAGATGCTGAAAACCCCAGCAAGACAACTGAAATGGCTGTGAAACGAAGATGCTTCTCTTCTGGAAGCTGAGTTCAAGCCCAGTATGGCTCGAACCACCTTCTCTGCTGCTCTACTCTTCCTCTCCACGAGGTGGGAACCCGTAACTCAGCACACTTCTACTAAGCTGTAAGCAATTCATCATCAAACCAAATAGAACTCTCCCAAAAAACCATCCCAATGACAGTTCATTGTGTTCAATGCTGTTCAGCACCAGCAGACAAGCTCCCTGGTCACAGCAGAAGACTGGGGCAGTGGAGAGCAATTCTGAGCCATCTCTGCCAGCCGACCCGTATTTGTCGCTCCCTTGAGCGGCTGCCTCAGACAGGCTTTGCTGTATTTTCGACCTGACATTACCCAGCAGGCAGTGAAAACTGGATCCTCATTAACTTTGCTGAGATGGGAGCAGCTCCTCTACGAGGTACTGAAGCCATTCCAGCACTCAGCGTGTGTCAGTTAGCAAGACACGGGGCTGGGCCGTGTCCCTCTCGCTGTTTGCCTTTTCCCTTCTCCTCCAGTTTTATTTTCCACGCGGTGACATTTGGAAGAGAAAGGCGCTGAAAGCGGCGATATTGGACACTCAATTCCTTCCTGCTCCCTCACTGTCACTAAGCAGAAAACATTCAGAAATGTAATATCTGATCTCGTTCCATCCTCCTCCTTCCCTTTGATCGCCTCCTATTTGCTCCTCCATTACTCTTAGGACAAAGATGCTTAATAACAGGGAGAGATGGGCTGGGGAGGGAGCTCCGGGCGGGATCCAAGGCAAAGGCATGAATCAGATTTACAAATTACTTGCTACCCAAGATTTTGGCAGAGATGTGGAGAGATTTGTGTACTTTATGCTATTTCAGGCCAAACTACCCGGAGAGGGACTCTTGGCTGGTTAACGGGGAGTTAAACAAGAGGCAAACAGTTAGCAGTTAATGGATTGCCCACCACTCAGCCAATGAGCCAGCACTCAGCTCATCGCCATAGCGTGGAGCCACTCGTAGCAGCATCTACTGATGGATTGATACCAATCTCCTACTAATATCTGCAATATGTTTCTAACATCTGCTAACCACTTATTAACTCTGTACAGACTCCTGAAGAGCCATCCATAAACGTAACTTGAATAAGAAGGGTGAACCCGTTGCTAGCACAGGAACCTCGTGAAATCGACTTGTCACGCTGGGCTTCTCTTCTCTGCCAGAAATCTCATGAGAGCATCAGGCAGGACCAGAGCAGTGGGTTCAAGATCAGAGAGTCCCTAACCAGCCTTGACCTAGGAACTGCAAAGCCCCTACCCCAAACTTTAAGGCAGTAATGTGCATCAGGCTGCATTTTGCTCTGATCTCCTCTGTGGCCACTATACAATTGGTATTCAACTTCCAGGGATATAAAGAAGTTCTTAACGAGACCAAGTGCAGTGACCTCATTCTGCATGCGGCAGCTTCATGTGTTCTAGCAGATATTTTACTCTTTCTTGATGAGAGGTGAAAAGCGTGTGTTCAGGGGAGGCACCACAGTAAGAGCCACCGGGAAGGACGACATGGAGGTCAAACTTGTTTTCCCTGAAGGAAGTCATAGATTCCTAAAATGGTTCAGGTTGGAAGGGACCCTAAAGATCAATTAGTTCCAACCCCCCTGTCATGAGCAGGGATACCCCCCACTAGACCAGGGTGCTCAAGGCCCCATCCAATCTGGCCTTGAACACTTCCAGGGAGGGAGCATCCAAAACCTCCCTGGACAACCTGTTCCAAGTCATCCTCCTCCTCCTCCTCCTTCACAGCCTGCTCTCCTGCACACCCTGAGGCAACTTCATGCACAAGAAGAGGAAACAGCTGCCTTCCCCTTGCTGATGGTCCCTCGCTGGCACTCTGGTGTCAGCATGTCACTACACACCAACACCACGTGTCCTGGTGAGCTGCTATCACACGTCACATCGTGCCGCTGCACGTGGCTCCCCACGCACACCTGCAGAAGGACACTTCCCACTGTATGGGCAGGGAAGCTGAGGCAGGTCAGTCTGCAGCAGGCAGGTTTCTGATGCCTTGAGTAGCTGCACTCTGCTTCCAGCTAAGCTCTCAAGGTCAGACCGTGTATGCCAGCAGCACTCACACACGTCTTGCAAGCCAAATCGCAACTCCTCCACCCTCTGCAGCTCCACCACCTCCAGAGCCACACACAATCCACGAGCCAATGGATTTGGGTCAAGCAAGAGTCTTGAGATCCAAACCAGCCCAACTGTGCCCCAATGTCACATTCAGAGAGGCCCCAGTGCCAGCTGACCAAGGGAGGACACCCCGTTTGCCCATCGCTACGCTCCATCCAAAATAAATAGGTTTATTGTCAGGCAGTCGTTCAATCAGTCCAAGAGGAGCTACTCTGATGGAAAAAACCAGCCTGCAGCGCGGCCAGTGTCCCCATCCCGCGCTCCACACAGCGGCTGCGGATCTGTCACCGTTTCAAGAGTCACTTTTTGCATCCCAGCCATTCAAGAGGGCTCTGCCAACCTCTACCACCTGCTCTGGCCTCTGCTGCTAGAGCCCTGGGTAGTCAAAAAATGGCTCCTTCCAGCGAGCAATGGGGTTTAGAGCCTCCGCGGCGGCTCCATCAGGCACGGCTGGCTGCGATGCTAATGCAGGGCCGTACTGCCGCGCGCGGTAATGGACATTGCAGCACAAAATTAACGGTGCATCTGCTCTCCTCGCTGCAGACGCCGGAGAGAGTGGGCTGTAATTTCGTCTCCGATCCCCCAAATAATGTTTGTTGTCGTGCTGTAATCTTGGCAATCAATGTAACAGCTGAACAGATCGTTTCGGCTGAAATATTTGCTAAACACGCTAAGACCTTGAAACCACACCTCAGCGTGTGCGTATTGTGTATGGAATTACATACTGAACTAAATAAGGACTGGCAAAGGGGGAGAGATGCTGCGAGTTGCCAGCCGATTAAAATGCAAAAACAAGGGGAAAAAAAAGCCCAACCCAACCCTGTCCTGTTTATCTGCAGCACCTTTCACCGGCAGCATCTTCTCGCGGATGAACCGGCGAGAAACAAAGCGCTTGGAGTCCAAGGCGTCCCCACTCCACTGGGTACGCGTGGCTTTCCAGAGTGGAATTTAATGGTCACGGGAATCAATTGGCCAAACCAGCTGCACGCAGATTAACCTCCCGATGTCCGTCTGACGGAGAGCTGCCTTCACTCATCTGCCTATAAATAGGCTGAGGCACAAAATGGGTTTATTTGAGGAACACAGTGAGAGTCGGCTTTTCTATTGCTGGTTTCAATCTGCTTTGAGAACCAGCTTGAGAATGGGAAGCAGCAGATCTAGCGAAGACAAAGACACTGAGGACTGGGTTGGCCTCGTGGCCACCCCGCTGCCCCAGCTCATGCCTTTCTGCAAGTCATGGCCCACCAATACCTCCCTTCTTGCCCACCAACACCTCCCTTCTATCCCTTCTGGAGCTGTGTTCATCTAAACTAAGGTCCCTGAGTGCCACTGGAGTAACTCGAGTTCTTTGGGGACAAAAGAAGAGGAAAGTTGGCCCTGTTTAGGTCAAATTCTTCTGTTTCCAAGGTTTTGATTTTGTGGAGAGCTGCGAAGGATTTGTATACATTAGGGCAGATGTCTGATATCCATCAGCTCTGACAGGCTCGGGGTAAGGCCAGACTTCTGATCACAACATCCATCATGAGCACTGAGCTATTTATCAACCATTGATTGCAACAAAGAGGGAGCACAAAGCCTTTCACTTTGGTAATTGACATCTGAAGACTTATGAAGCCAACTGCCACCTCCTACAGCCTGCAGGTTGCTCACTTGCCCCCCAAGAGATTACCCTGCAGATCTCCAGAAGACCTGACACTAAAGAAGGAGTAAAACCACCTCAAGGACCTGCTCAAGGCATGACCCTTTCTTCCCCCACCCCCATCGTGCCAACCCTTTGATCATCTTGGTGAAACAGGTAAAGGGGTGAAGCTGGAAGATCAGAGATGCTCTTGATCGAAGGAGAATCTGAGACTCTGGATAAGAGGAGTCACTCTCCTGCTCAGTCACAGCCTCCCAGTGAGACCCTGAGCACATCACTCAGGCTCCTTGGTCTCAGATCTCAGCAGGATCTGGATCTCCTTCAGGGGGGCTTTGGAGAAAGCACATTTGCAAGCCTGGGGTACCAAGATACGACAGTACAAGGGACTAAATCCTTTCAGCGAGACCCAAGCAGCCTTTTAATCCTCCCAGCCCTGCCAGATCGCAGCTGGTGAATCAGAGCTCTTGACTTGGACTCAAAACAGAGAGTTTGGGGTCATTGGGCACCTCCACAGCGACCTGTCAGCCTCGATTCCTTGGCTGCAACATCCCATCTATTTCTAAACTTCTCTTTCAATGGGGCTTCAACCATCTGCGCTGAGCAGGGACTTGCATCTTGCCTGGGCTGCAAATCTGGCATTGATAAATCTGGCTGTAGCCAACAAGCGAAGCCAAAGGGGCAAGGACTCAAAGCCAGGAGAGCCACACCGGAACAACCATCACCTCCACTGGTGAAGTTATCCCAGCACCCGTGAGACCACAAAGGGAGACGAGGGAACTACTTTGCATGTCTTTATCACAGTGCCGACTCCAATCCGGCAGCAGGAGCCAACCTGGCTTGCCTGGATCCCTCGTGAAGAAGCAGCGTGCCAACCTGCTGAGGAGCAAGCGGCTGCCAGAGCTCCCAGCCTTGGCAGCTCTCCCAAGGTGGAGAAGCAATGGGCTTTCCCTGGAGGCACCAGGCAGACAAAGGAAGAACCTCACTTCCTACAAGACGCGCGTGGCCCCTGCCAAGGGACTCGTGTCCCAAACAACTCTCCATCCAAGCACGTGGATCCAAGGGAACTGGGACACAACCTCGTGGCAGCAGGGCTGGTTGCAAGCGCTCTGTGCTCAACATGGAAACTTAAAAAAAAATAAATTAATAATTTTCCACACATTTGCTAATTACTCATCAGCTTTCCTAATGAAGGTGCTGTGCTGGGCGCAGGGAGACCACGGGAGTTTCTGCTAAAATCAAACGTTGAGTAAGTGCTGCCGTTTACCAAGGGATAGGCAGCTTCAAAGCTTTCCCTTCCACTTAGATTTTAAGCACCTCTACAAAAGAGCATTGATTTTGGGTTAAATTGACTGATTTTATTCATAGCTGGTTCATATGGTGTATTCAAAAGACAAATTGTACCAGACTGCAAGCTATGGATCAGCTCTGATAATTCAGTCTTCTTTCCTCTTCTTTTTTTTTCTCTTCTCTCTCTCTCTCTCTTTTTTCTCTCTCTCCTCCTCCCCCCCCCCTCCCGCCTTGTTCTAAATATTTTCCATGCTTATAATTTGCTATTATTTGGCCCCTGCCTGGACAGAAAAGGCATTTTCACAGTATGGGAGCCTTTCTTTGAAGGGAAGCTATTATATTTTAATGCCAATTACGACAGGAGTAAGAATCAGACATCCCTGCAACTCTGTAGAGCCCCTGCATGGCAAATAGCCTCTTAGGAGAGGGGATGTGTGTTTTGTTCACAGACATTATATTTATGCAGATAGTTTATCGACTCACATTTCGTTCCAATCTATAATAAACACGTGTATCAAGCCCTAAACGTTTGTGACAAAGATCAGCTCTAATCCCTCCGAGGTGCACTGCTGTAGCTGTTAAGAGAAGAGCTATATGAATGCTCTTTAAATACATAACATGCCAGGGATGTTTAAGTCCACTGTACCTCATGCTTCTGGGGCACAGCCTGGAATGCTGCTGGCAACCTCTGGACACTGAATAATTAGAGCAGTTTCACACACAGAATCATTAAAGTTGGAAAGATCATCATGTCTGACCTCCAGAACCACTAGGTCATGTCCCACAGTGCCACATCCACTGCCTGTTGAACCCTGCCAGGGATGGGGACTCCCCCACTGCCCTGGGCAGCCTGTTCCAAGGTTGAACTGCTCTTGCACTGAAGAGATTTTTCCTCATTTCCAATCTGAACTCCCCCTGGGGAAATTTGTGGCCATTTCCTCTGCTCCTGTCAGCAGTTCCTGGGAGAAGAGGCCAACACTGGCCTCCCTACAGCCTCCTTTCAGGGAGCTGTAAAGGGCAATAAGGTCTCCTCTTAGCCTCCTCTTCTTCAGACTGAATAATCCCAACTCCCCCAGCCTCTCCTTATCAGACCTGTTCTCCCATCCCTTACCCAGCCTTGTTGCCCTTCTCTGTCCTTGTTCCAACGCCCCAATGTTTTTCTTGTACTCTGGTGCCCAAAACTGGACCCAGTACTGGAGGCGGGGTCTCACCAGCACCCACTACAGGGCCACCATCACTTCCCTACTTCTGTTGGCCATGTCCAAGCTTCTGCCACCCCAGCTCAGGTCAACACAAGTCCCCAAACACACACCCAGGGTGAGTTCAGCCCATCCCAGCAAACAGCTGGCTGCAATGCACACAGGGATGCATCACCTTGCCCCCTAGTGACCACCACAGCAGCAGGCAGGGCAGCTCAACTGCCAAGACTCAGCTTCCCCGTGCCACAAGTGGGGGATGCTGAATGCCACCAGTGAGAGGAATTGTTGGCAAAACACAAGTGAGGTGTTAAGATATCAGCTGCTGACTTCAGGTCTGACTCATCACTCCCAACCCCATTGACTCTGTTATGTTTGACGTTTCCTTGCAGCATCCCCCAATCCCACATCCCACACAGCTGCAAGACCCAGGGCTTTTGAAACTGAACTCTCCAACTTCTCTCTGCAAACACAAAGGTTCGGTGACCCCGAGCGCCTTTCTGCATTAAACCCGCTGCATTTTTTCAAGGAAGGGGAAGAAATGAACCCACTGAAGCACAAAAACATGCAGAGGGTTAGGTTCAAACCCCCCTCCCAGAGTTTCCTTCTGTTTAATGGAATCTCTTTGGGAAGACATTGAAATAGAAGAAACCAAAGCAAACAAGTGGGGTTTGCAAGCGGGAGAGGTTGAGCTTCCCCCTACCCTGCCTTTTTTTTTTAAGAAGGGAATTTTGCCATCCAGTAAATGAGCTGAAAAAGGAGCCGTTCATCGAGCTCTGCTCAACACACCGAGTAATCACAACAAATACAGAAAGGAAAGGAGAAAGAGTGCATGAATCTGAACAGATAATGAGAGCCTGGTGGTGATGAACTGAGGGGGGGTGGAGGACAAACCACCACTGAGAACTGGTGTAAGGAGCAGGACCCGGCGCTGTGCCAGCACACGTGCTGCTCCAACAGGCGCCGGGGACTCAGAAAGCTCCCGCAGCAGCGGGTAACCCCCATTAGCATCTCCAATGAACCTATTCATGTCACACCCCAATATCACAGCTTGAAAAGAGGAGGAAGAGGACACAGACTGCAGAGTGTGAGGGCAGGAATGCTGTTTCTTTACAATCAGAGAATCATCTAGGTTGGAAAAGACCTTTAAGATCATTGAGTCCAATCATTAACCTAATCATTCCAAGCCCACTGCTAAACCCTGTCCTTAAGCTCCGGATCTCCATGACTTTTAGCTAAATTTTATACTGAACCCTTATGAGAGACACTGAGAGCTTAAAAAACCCAACCAAAAGCACATCCCAAATCTCAGAGCCACAGAATGCATTAGGTCGGAAGGGACCCCCAAAGGTCATCTAGTCCAACCACAAGAAGCTCCCAGCACCCCAAGGTGAATCACCACCCCTGGCTGTACTTAAAAGCTGAGGAGATCTGGAGCTTAGGGGCATGGTGCACTGGACTCAACAATCTTACAGGTCTTTTCCAACCTAAATGATTCTATGGTGCTATAATTCAGTTCCCAACAGCAAACCACAATCATTTACTCCCCTGCACAGGAGCTACAACACTTGAGCAGGAGATGACATTTGGACCAACCTGGGAGCATCTACAATTGCTCTTCCCTGTGAAGTCCAACCCTTGAGCATCTCCTCTTCCCCCGCAGGCCAAATCCCACAACCACTTTTCCATGCATCCCAGGCACCTGCTGCCACCGTTTACAGGCTCAGCGAGTGCAGATGCCAGGCACGTCTCCAAAGCAGCCTCTTCTGTCATCATCTCAGGGCATCCGATGCTACTAATTGATACACGCTAATACTCTCATTTACTCAGCGGCAAGCTGAAGCGTTGATAATTGATGGATTGGTTTGCCTTTGATGATCTGCAAAATTAAAAGCCCCAACCCTGCAAGATGCTGAGTACCCCACCCGAGAGACTCCAAGTGTTCAATTCCCACTGCAGTCAAGCAGAAAGGAAAGGAGCTCAGGACCGAGCGGGATTGGACCCTAATTCAATCACTCCCATGACTCTGTGCAACCTGTAGCTGTTAATATGGATTTAATTGTGGTTTTGTCTTTGATTATTGTCAAATGAAATGAAATTAGGAGGAAGGAGTTGCTGGTCCTCCAGAAACAGCTGCATTTCCAGCCTCAGAAGGGCTTTTACTTCTGGGAGAGGGCAAAACCATTTCACCAAGACACCTCTCTGCTAGAAGGTTTGCTGCAAAAACCCCACAAAGCCAAGGGAGCTGCAGACAACTCACTGCACTCTGCCAGGCTCTACAATGTCAGCCTCTCCTAGCAAGTACGCTTTTCTGAGTGGAGGTATTTTGTCATACTGTTATTACTGTTGAGGCTGGAAAAGCCCTCTGAGCTCCTCCAGCCCAGCCCAGCACCTAACATCACCCCAGCAGCCAGACCAGGGCACTAAGAGCCACAGCCAGGCTGTCCTTCAACACCTCCAGACATGGGGACTCCACCACTGCCCTGGGCAGTCCAGTCCAGGCTCTGAGCATCTTTGCCCTGAGGAAGGGCTTCCCAACATCCAACCTACCCCCACCCCCAGCAGCTTCAGCCCCTACCCTCTCATCCTGGTCCTGGTTGCCTGGGAGAAGAGCCTGACCCCCACCTGACTGCAACCTCCCTTCAGGGAGTTGGAGAGAGGGAGAAGGACACCCCCCCCACCCCGAGTCTCCTCTTCTCCAGGCTAAACACGCCCAGGTCCCTCAGCCTGTCCCCATCAGCCTTTCCCTCCACTCCCTTTCCCAGCCTTTGGAATGCTTCATTGCAGCCCAGCTTTCCCAGAACATGGCCTGCAGAATACCCAGTGAAGAGCACACCAGGCTGTCTCACAAGCCAGTCACGGAGCATTTTTTCCCAGCACATTCAGCAAGCTGAACAGGTTCTTACAGAGGAGGGGGGGCACTACCTAGCTACGCTGAGATTAGTCAAGACAGGGTTTCTCTTCTGAGTTTTACAGATTGCTGACCCGACGCTGCCCACACGTCAGCACTGTCAGACTCGTGAGGTCAAGGAGACGTGTGCTTGAGGGATGACAGTTGTACGGCTCCTCTCAGACTCACCCTGTCAGTCAATCCCATACTTTCTCTCAATAGATTATTGCTCCTTCAGAAATGACTCCCCCATTTGCAAGTGATGATTAGCGCTCTAATCTTGGCGTAATTACTCCTGCGCCTCAATTCACACCCAAAAAAAGAACCACCACAGAGAAAGAGGAAGAGCAATGAGGAGTCTCTATCCCACCGTCACGTCGCCGCTTCAGAGCCAGCTGCCTACGAGACAAGTCACGACGGCAGTCCTGCCCAAGTGCTTGTGAACAATGTCACGAGGAACTGAAGAGGACACTGCCATCTGCATATATTCACCTCATTACTGTCTCACCAGCTCGAGTCACTGTGGCTTAGCGGGTTTTAAGACGCGGTAAGGTCACTGCTACCAAAGTTCTCCTATTCATGTCCCAGCATTTGTTCTAGCTTATTTCTACCTCAATTCTGCTGTTATTGTCGTTAAATTATGATAATTTAAGCATCCTGCATTCTGGGGACAGCAGACAGAGATACCCAGGCAGGATGCCTGCCAGAACCACGGGCTGGCTGCACCTTCTGAGTATCTCTTAATTATCTCTTTCACTTTCTAATGGGGAAAGGTCTGAGCTCAGGTGAGTGCTCCTTGCTCTCTGCTATTTGATTCAATTCTACGGCTCATGAAATATGCTCCTGCTTCCTTCGAAGGACAAATGAAATGAAACAGCCTCTTGGAAGGAGACAAACGATGGAGGATACGGGTGAAGACATAATTCAAGAGACTTTGGGAAAGTCAGATGGTGATATTGAAAGGTACCCAAGGAATTCATCCAGGAATGGAAGTAACGAGGAGATGAGTCAATTAATTCACTGAAGCACTGCACGGACCTGTGACTGGAAGTCAGCTGCAAGGAGTGCCTAGGGGAGGTAGAAAGCACGAAGGAGCATGGGGACACCACTCTTTCAAGAAAGGTGGATTTGCCAGGCAGACAACAGGGCACAGATTCAAGACAGGGATCGAGAAGTGGATTTGCCATGGACACCGCGGGGCTGTAGGACTGGCACAGCCCTGAGGTACTGGGATTCATCCTTTTGGCTACCCTGTGCCTTGGGTCAGAAGGGAGGTACTTTGTATGGTGGTAGCTGGCAGCAAAGGTCAGTAACAAGTCTTTAGACATCAGGAAAGAGTTATTGACTGAAAGGTTGGTCAAGTATTGGAACAGGCTGCCCAGGGAGGTGAAGGAGTCACCGACTCTGTGGGTGTTCAAAACATCAGTAAATGTGGCCCTAGGGAACAGGGTTTATTGGGCAGGGGTGGGGTTGGGGTGACGGTTGGACTTGGATGGTTTTGGAGGTCTCCTCCAACCTACCTGCAAGGTCCTGCAGGTAGCTGCTGCAGGAAAAAGGGATCTCTATGAGGTCGGAAAGGAGCCAGGCACTAAGCAGCATGGGTGCTGCAAGGCTGATGGAAGGAGACAAAAGACATTTGGCAGAGAGGTGGGTGGACAGGTGGAGTGTTTTCAGGGCAGCTGCTGTGAGCACCTCCCACCCATGGAGAAGTCCTTCACGAGCATTAAGATCATCACTGAGGGGAGGAAAAAGCAATACCTGGGGTCAATGTTGGCCAACTCTTCTTCCCGGAGACCCTGGGGCCAGCAGTGGGCTATCTCCAGCAGCACAGAGCGGCAGCCCTTGCCAGACATTTGAGTGGAGACCACTTTAACTACCCTTTGTTTGTTCTTTGAGGTTATCCACGGCCACAGCAGGGACCGCAGAGGATGTCTATCTAAAGCACTGACTGAAGCCGGAGGTAATTAAATACAAGGGGCCTCCCATTGTCAGCATTGTGACTCTGTTTTGGCAGCCAGCTCCAGCAGAGCAGAAGAGGGAAGATTTGATTTTAATCACAGAGATTTCAGGTTTTATTTTGCTCATTAAAATTTCTGATAAGGATTTAGTCTGACATTATGCAGTATTTTGGAAGAGGATGTGTGGCTGGGGAGGGGGGGGGTGATGGAAAGGACTGTGTTTCCTCGTGATGAGATGATCTTTCTGCCTCCCCATGACAGGCACAAGGATATGAGCAGGTGTTATTTCAAAGAGAAAGGATTTGGGGGGGAAAGAGGGGAGCAGGAGGGAATCATCCACACCAAATGAAGGATCTAAGCCTTGGATTACAGAGAAAAAAGGTCCAAAGGCTGAGATTACATTCCCCATTTCAGAAGCACCTCCCAGAAGTCACAGATCAGACCCTCTCCTAAGGCATTTGCAGGCTCCATCAGATGGCAGTGAGAACTTTACCTGGCAAAATAAAACCCGAGCTTTCCAGAACCTCCCAACCTCCCCACATCCCTTAACAAACTGCTCCAGAAACAGGCTGGCACTGACCACACAGCTGGCTCCTGGAGAGGGGAAAAACAATGGAGCATAGGAAATGCAATCATCAGGATCCCACTTCTTTCACAGAATCCCAGTGTCAGGGATTGGAAGGGACCTCCAAAGATCATCCAGTCCAATCCCCCTGGCAGAGCAGGAGCCCCTAGATCCAGTCACACAGGAACAGTACAGGTGGATTTTAAACTCCTCCAGAGAAGGAGACCTCATAACCCCCCTGGGCAGCCCCTTCCAGGGCTCTGGCACCCTCACTGGGAAGAAGTTACTTCTCTTCTTCATGTGGAACCTCCTCTGTTCCAGCTGACACCCAGTGCCCCTTGTGCTAGCATTGGGTGCCCCTGAGCAGAGCCTGGCTCCTTCCTCCCTTTCCATATTGATCAACATTCATAGGGTCACCTCTCAGACTCCTTTTTTCCAAGACAAAAAGACCCAGCTCCTTTCTGGAGCACCCTCAGACACTCTGGTGAAGAAGGAACCATCAGCGCTTGGATAGGGGATGGAGCTTGGACAGGGGATGGAGCAAATCGCCAGTGCCCTGGAGCCCCTGGTTTGCACGTCAGCTAGGATCCAACAAGAACCAGCAGCTTGCTCCTGTTCCTTCAGGCAGCTTTACCCAAAGACTACGTGAACACCTCCTGAGTGCTAATCATCAAGAACACACAGTCTGCGTGAACCCGGAATCGTCTGAGCCAGAGACCGAATGAGCAATGGCTGCGTTTCACCCCAGCCAGCTCCTGCCAAGCCCTCAAATTTGTACCCGTAAAGACAAAAGCGTCTGGAAATGAGATGGATTTCTCTGTCCCTGGAGGATGTGTTGTTCTCCTTCCAATAAGCCTTAAACCAACCGAGTTCTGCAGCACGAACTGTGCCGAAGACAAGCTGAGCTCTAACCGCCGTTCCCTGTGTACCCAGCGCCTAGAAGCCAGATCTGGGGAAGGAACAGAAATCTGCGGAGCAGATTGAAACAGAATCTATGAAAGACCCAGCAATTCCCAGCAAGCCCAGGGCAGCCACAGTGACAACAGCAGCAGGTCCTCAGCCAAACATTTCAAGCATAACTGAAGGACTCGTGCCAGGAAAGGATCGCAGAGCTTCCCATGCACCCAGCGCTGGGGAAAAGGAGGCTGAGGGGAGACCTTATTGCTCTTTACAGCTACCTGAGAGGAGGGTGAAAGAGAGCTGGGGGTCACCCTCTTGTCAAGTCTCCAAGGACAGCACAAGAGGAAATGGCCTCAAGCGGTGCCAGGGGAGGGTTAGGTTGGACATCAGGAGAAATCTCTTCGCTGACAGAGTGCTCAGGGGTTGGAACAGGCTGCCCAGGGAGGGGGAGATGCTGTCCCTGGAGGGGTTCAAAAAACAGATGCAGCCCTAGGGAACAGGGTTTAGAAGGCAGGGTGGGGTTGGGGTGATGGTTGGATCTTGTAGGTCTCTTCCAACCTCAGTGGTTCTGTGATTCTATGGCTAAATGCCACTGCAAAAGGGTTTGGCACTGGCAACCACCCCACTGACACACCATTCTGTCAGTAGTCCCCCCTTGGCCCTCTCCTTGACAGAGACCCTGCCACAGCTCTGTGCAAGGTGCTGCAACTGCTCTGCTCAAAAGGTCCATTAAATAAAGGGCATCATTCATGGTTTTTTACTACTTCTAATGGGAATCAGCAGCTGGGAGTGAGCAGGAGCATAGGCTCTAAGTGCAGCCACCTCTCTAGGGCCCAGAAATTCATCCTGGTGCCACTAAGGGGACCACTTCATTCCAAATGCTGCCAGCACTGGATCCATTCTTCCCACTATGCAGCCCCAAATCCATCCCCAGTGATTCCCTTAATGCCCCAAGCAGCAGCAAGGGCCTCGTGCTCATCATTCTTCATGGCCTCATCCATCAAACAGCCCTTCCCCAAATCCATTAAGGGAGTAAATTCCAAGTGAAAAATCAATGCTGAGACCCCACCTGTCCCATCGGGGGGGACTCAGTGTAGGAAAACAGAGTACTCTGCATCCCACCCATCCAAGACTCAGGAGACATGGTGGGACCTGCCCTCCCCCCCAGCACCCTCTACAGTGCTGCAACTCATTTATTAGACATCTCCTCTCTTTTCTCTCCCACCTTCCACTGTCTTTATTATCATTTTTTTTCTTTTCCCCCAACCAAAGGGAAAGGAAAGAAAAGGAAATCTCTCCGCCACAATAGCGTGTCAGGCTCCTATCATTTTCAAACCCTCCTCTCCCCTCCCTTTCAACTCTCCTTACTTAGCAGAGAATTTTCCTTCATTAAAATTAAGCCTCATTTCAGGCTCATCTTCTTTTCTCTCTCTCCTTTTCTCCAAATTGAATGGAACGTGATCTCCATCAACTTGGCCTCCCCTCCCTCTCCCTCTTGCTTTCAGAACCAAACCTGCCTCACCATGTAAAAAATTACCCTGCCAGCCGTCCTCCCCACCCTCTCCTCCTGCCTCTTGCTGAGGGAATCCAGCCCTGCCCAAGGCACTGGTCCTTCTCGCAGAAACCTGTACAGTTCCCCCCTTCCCTCTCCCCCCTCATCTACTACTTGCAGCTCATTCTCTTTAATTGGGAAGTATTTTCTCCTACATAATGGAATGAGACCTTTGCCCCTCTATCTTCTCTCCACTGTCCTTACCTGCCTGGATCCGCTGCCTTCTCCCCTGGGAATTAGCAGGCATGGAGCTGGGGGACCCTTCATTGAACCCCCACCCTGCACGAAGCCTTGGCGCACACCAGCCTTGCTGTGGTCTTGTAGGAAAAGCAACCAGATGGTGTTAGTGGGACTTGCTCCCCCCTCCAGGTTCCCAGTAACACACGGCACCACTGCATGGTCCACAGCCCCTTGCATCCGCTTTCAAAAGCAACTTGGAGAGGATCCCCCATGTGATGGGAACATCCTGACAGACCAACTGGCCCTTTGCTCCCTGACCAGTGCTCACTGGGGACAACTCCATCTCACCTGCCAGTTTCTCCTGTCTTTGCTCTTCTCCCAGTACCCAGAGATGACCTACAGGAAAGTCGGGGACAGCTTCTTACAAGGAACTCTACAGATATGACAAAGGGGGATGGGTTCAAGCTAAAAGAGGGGAGATTGAGATGAGATCGGAGGCAGAAATCCCTCCTTGTGAGGGTGCTGAGGCCCTGGAACAGGTTGCCCAGGGAGGTTGTGTCCGCTCCATCCCTGGCAGTGTCCAAGGCCAGGTTGGATGGGGCTCTGGGCACCCTGGTTTGGCGAGAAGTGTCACTGCCCATGGCAGGGGCACTGGATGATCTCTGAGCTCCCTTCTAACCTAGACCAGTCCGGGATTCTTCCCTCTCTCTATCCAAGTACCGTTTGCTCTCCCTCACTGGAGTTTTTTCCTCCAGCAGGAAACATACTTAACATTCGCTGGAGCCCAAGGCCAGGCGGCTCGTTAGCTCTGCTACACCTGGATCAGGATCTGGAGACAAATTGCTGCTTCATTATAGGAGCTGAAGCTCTAATCCATTTTTTTTCAGGCTGTTTAACTTGTAAGGACAACAGATGGATACCGGGCTGCATAATGCAGGCTCCTTAAGATCCATCACACAGTCTTGGAAGTGCAAAAACACAAGGCTGAGGAATGTGAAACCAGAGCAGATCTTAGAGCGGTCACCTCAAATTAGGCACAAGGAGAGACTGTGCCAAGACTAGAACTGGACCAGAACTGCCAACTTGTTTTGCTGAAGATTAGAGGGGAAAAACAACCGCTTTCCCCACAAAGTCGTTTGAGTTTGCTGTTTCTCTCTTTTCAGGAAAAAAGAACGAGGAGAAAGAGCAGTAAGAAGCATCTGAGGAAAGAACATTTTGCTGGAGTTAGGATGGATGGAGCAAGGACAACAGCCTGGAAAACATCAGGTTTGCTGATTTTTCAACAGAGACAACTGAAACCCCCCAACCTTGCAAATCCTTCTGGTGGGTTCATTCACTTTGGACACAAAAACGCTTTGTGCTGTTGGAAAAATAAATAGAGGCTTTTCTAGCTCCACAAATGTCTGTCGTGATCTTCCCATTGGCACTGAGCATGTACAAGAGCTGCAGAGGGAATGCTCTGTGGTTGGACAGGTCCTCTGCTCCCTGTTGCCCCTCCTAGATGTGCTCCCCTCTGCTGGTCCCAGCAAACCAGCCACTTGCTTTCTCCTTGAAGAGTCCCTGAGACTTTGAAGTGATAGAACCAGCGCTGTGATCCAGCAGAAGTGCAGGTAGGTACCTCCAGGGTGAGTCTGGTCACTGCAGGAAGTGGTTCCCTCCACCCACAGAATCACAGAATCATCAAGGCTGGAAAAGACCTTCAGGATCATCAAGTCCAACCATCCAGCTTACACCTCCCAACCACTACTCCATCTCCTGCCTGACTGTTGAACCCCTCCTGGGACAGTGCCTCTACTCCCTCCCTGGGCAGCCTGTTCCAAAACCTTCCCACTCTTTCTGGAAAGAAGTCTCTCCTCAGATCCAATCTGAACCTGGCACAGCCTGACCCCATTTCCTCTTGTTCTATCACTAGTCCTTAGGGAGAAGAGGCCAACAGCCACCCTCGGCACTCCTGGGCTCCCTTACACCAGAACACAGTGCCTCACGCTGCGAGCATCCTCTCCTTCCAAGACTGGGGAACGGTGCCATGTAGGTTGACTGAATTTCTGAGTCATCAAGCCGTCAAGAGGCATTTTCACTCCTCCATCAGCTTAACTGCTACCTACCAGCCGCAGAAGGTGACTGCTGACGACCCGGGAGCGCTCATTTTCCTCCACCGAACGCAATTGTTTAGATGACAAGCCTGAGAATGCTGCAATTTCTCAGGTCTTCAAACACTTAATTCATCCTGGAGCTGATACTGGAACAACGAGGCTGGCATTTACCCGGGTACCGCAGGCTCCTCCCCATGGAGCCACTGCTCCAGCCAAGCACAGCGGCATCCAGAGCAGAACAGTGCCCAGCAGGACTGCTCCTGCCCCACGGCAGTGCCCTCCTCTTGCTGGAGAACAGAGTGGGGACATCTGCATCGAAGGGGATGGCTCCTGGGGTACCAGCAAGCCCTGCCAACAGCATGGGCATGGGCAACGTGTTGTTCAAAGCCTGCAAAGCCCCACCTGTGCAGAGGAAACCTCGGATGCCCTTCCCAACACGTTTGCTGCAGGTTTAGGGATTTTAATGCGGACAATGGCAGGGACAGCAGCTCCTACCCACGGGCAGCAGCTGAATGAGCCCAGGTCTTGGCTATTTAAGGCACACAATGAACATCCCCTCTGCCAGCGTCCAGGGTCGCTCAGCGTTTGTTCACGTTCCCCGCTTCTTGGACTCTCTCCTGGTCCCTCTCACAGCTTGGAGGCAATAACTTGCCTTCTTATCTGACCCAGAAGGACAGCCAGCTGTCAGCACACAAACATGGCCTTTGTTTATCCTTAAATGAAAGCTCAGTTAATTAAAACCAGAAATCACTTTCTCTTATCTGCAGCCTCTGGCCCGTGTGCGGTGGGCAGGAGGCTCCCTGGCCACGCTCACACCCCCCCCCACCCCAGGGCTGCAGACAACAACCCCAACACATGGTGTTCCGATAACCCTGCCCGCGCCTGTTGCATCCTCCTCCAGGAGGTGTTCCTGGGAGATGGGAATTTGTAGGGCAGCCAAGAGCATCTCGGTGCTTGTGGGCAGGTTAATGCTGCTCAGCGCTTCCCCACTGCCTGACTGCTGGGCTGCAGACCCCTTAGCTGAAGTGCAATGAGTTGAACAGCATCAGGGCTCTGGGTTTGCAGTCCTGGGGCGGGGGATAAAGCTGTGCTGCCACAAAAGCCCCCTTCACAGCCTGCCACAGCATTTTGTTCATCGTGATACAGAGATCATAGATTCACAGACCAGTTTAGGTTGGAAGGGACCTTAAAGATCACCCAGTACCCATGGGAAGTAACACCTCTCACCAGATCAGGGTGCTCAGAGCCCCATCCTACCTGGCCTTCAACACTGCCAGGGATGGAGCAGCCATAATGTCCCTGGGCAACCTGGACACCCTCACAGGGCGGGATTTCTGCTTCAGATCTCATCTTAGTCTCCTCTTTTCCAGCTTAAAGCCATTTCCCTCATTGCATCACTACAAACTCTTGCAAAAAGCCCTTCCCC
Source organism: Upupa epops (assembly GCA_013397515.1). Taxonomy (NCBI): domain Eukaryota; kingdom Metazoa; phylum Chordata; class Aves; order Bucerotiformes; family Upupidae; genus Upupa; species Upupa epops. Next base: position 50,128 of record VZRI01010025.1, read on the forward strand.
AGCTTCCTTACAGCCCCCTTCAGGTACTGCAAACTGCTCTAAGGTGTTCACATTGCTGCCTTCTCTTTAGGCTGAACAGCCCCAATTCTCTCAGACTCTCCTCAGAGCAGAAGGGCTCCAGCCCTCTGAGCATCTTCCTGGCATCCTCTGAACTTGCTCCAACAGCTCCTTGTCCTTGTATTCGGGGCTCAATAACAGAACTCCAGTAGGTTCTAACCAGAGCAGAGTGGAGAGATCCCCTCCCTCACCCTGCTAGCCACACTTGTTTCACCCTCTTCTCTCCATCACCCTGCCCCTCATAGCCACTGGTGCTGACTGTCACCCTGGCAGGCAGCAAACAGGCAGGAACCCATCACTGAGGCTGAGAGGCTGCTGCTCACATCCAACCACCCCCACTACCAGGGCTCTGGATGTGCTGGAAGCCCTGGACAGCAGCAGTCATGGTTATGCAAGGCAGCAGCCTGACAGAGTGCTGGTTCTGCATGCTGAAAATTGAAAGCGATCGACTTCACCTCACGCATACGGCAGAGAAAATCACATTCAACTCATTGAGAGGCTTCAACAGCAGAAAGATTGATCAACTTGATGAGAAGTGACTCTCTCTGTCTGACATCCTCCTCCCCCCTCCTCTCGTCCTCCTCTCCTGTTGATACCAGGTTTGGTGCAAACAAGGCAGCCACCGGCCAGAAGTCCACTTGTTGCTGGTTGGGGAGGATGGGGGTTGTGGGGCTGAGATGGTGCTGGTACCCAGTCACAGAATCACAGGATGTGAGGGGGTGGAAGGGACCTCTAGAGATCAGAGCAGGACCCCCTAGATCAGGTCACACAGGAACAGCCAGGCTGGGTTTGAACATCTCTGGAGCAGGAGACTCCACAGCCTCTCTGGGTACCCTGGGCCAGGGCTCTGTTACCCTCACAGGGAACAAGCTTTTCCTGATGTTTCCATTGAACCTCCTCTGCTCCAGCCTGTTCTTGCTGCCCTTTGTCCTGTCCCTGGATACCCCTGAGCAGAGCCTGCTCCATCCTCCTGACACTCACCCTTTCCACACTGATGGGGTCCCTACCTGGTGCCAGCACTTCTCCTAGAGCCACTTCCAGAGCCCATCCACTAGTCTTGGCCAAGCCTCTCTGACTGGGAGGAGCCTGGTTTGGGCAACTCACAGCTCCCAGGGGCACAAATAACTCAATAGCCAAAGGGGTGACACCACAGGGTAGTGGCAGAGCTCACCATGTGCATAGACAGTACCCAGCCAACCATGTCTGAAACCAGTAAAGACTCCCATCCCAAATCAAAGCTGCCTTCATGCCACCATCACACATCAACCTCACTGATCTCACCCAGATTAAGCAGCAGCAAAGTGTTTTATCCATCCCAGTACCAATTCCCTGCCAGACTGGGCCGTCGCAGCAGTTTGAGCTGTGCTGAACCACAGAACCCATCTGGTGACCAACACGAATCACAGAATTGTCGAATCATCCAGCTTGGAAAAGACCCTTGATGTCATCGAGTCCAACCAACAAGCCAGCTCTACCAAGGTCACCACCAGACCAGATCTCTCAGCACCACATCTAAACGGTCTTTAAAC
>VZRI01010025.1:67861-86983 GCA_013397515.1 Upupa epops
TATTTTTCTTTCCCCCTTTTCCTTTCTTTCTTTTCCTTGTTCTTCCTTTATCCCCTACCAGACACCCAAATTTCCCACAGAAGGTGAACACTTCCCATGGAAATGTTGCTGCTGCTGAAAACCCAAGTTTCTGTCAAAAAAAACCACCCCCAGCCCCTCCTTCTTCTTCCCCCGTTAAATTTTCCACCAACTCTAATAAGTAACAATAACACTTGGATCTGGAGTGCCCCTGGCTTCGTTTCGTTGTTTGCAAACCCTGCTGGAGGCTTTGCCCACCCGTAGTTCTGATTTCATTGCTTTGTTCCTGGCTGTCAAACTCCATCTCTATTTTTGAACCTTCACGCCATATGTTTCCTAATGAAAAACCTCTCCATATTCACACCTGAAATTAGAGTCTGCTGCAAGAGCTCCTGCGCCGAGCCCTCACGGAATTTCACTCAAGGAAAAAGAAAAGGTGAGAGAGGGGGGCCTTGAAGAAGACACTTTTCTTCTCATCTCCCTACGACTGTCGAGCAGAAGCTGCCCTTGACGTGAGGTCCCAGGGTCAGCTGGATGGAAAGTGGAAATTTCAAAAGGAGGAGAAGAAAAGGGCTCGGGCAGCGCTCAAGTCGCCTGGGCTCTTCCCCTCTGAGAGAGAGAAGGGTGGGCAAGGTCGGCAGGGCTGTTTCTTCTAAGCCAAGGAACTCTAGCTGTTAAAAAGCGCCCAAGGGCCTCTCAGTCTTCGCTCCTTTTGGAGGTGACCTTGCTCTTTGAGAAGGTTCCCCTTCAGCATTCAATTTACTGCCTCCCCTTGTGCTTCTGAAGGGCTGAAGAGCAGATATCACCCCCTACCCAGCTAAACCTCTAGCCATGGGGATGCTGCTCCTGCAGGCAGCTCTCCTTGGTGGTGGGTACCACTCATGCAGCATCTCTGCAAAAAAGCCCCCCCAAAGCAGCACCCAGACACAGGCTGGGCAGCACCACAGCTCGTCAGAGCCAATGAGGATCTGCACCAAGGATGGGAAGTTTCAGACCTTCCCAAGGAACCCTGACAAGCTTTTGCAGAAGAATCCACAAGGCACAAGGCCAAGTGCAGGGTCCTGCACCTGGGACAGGGCAACCAGAGGTATCAATACAGACTGGGAGAAGACCTGCTGGAGAGCAGCCCTCTGGAAAAAGACCTGGAGGTGCCAGCAACCACAGCGCAGAAGGTCAACTGCATCCTGGGCTGCATCAGCACAAGTGTGGCCCTACATGGAGAGGGGGGATTCTGCCCCCCTCTTCTGCTCTGGTGAGGCCTCACCTGGAGCCCTGCATCCAGCCCTGGAGCTCCTAACACCAGAAGGATGTTGACCTGTTGGAGCGGGTCCAGGGGAGGCTACAAAAATGCTCAGGAGGCTGGAGTCCCTCTGCTCTGGAGACGGGCTGAGGGAGTTGGGGCTGTTCAGCCTGGAGAGGAGAAGGCTCTGTGGGGAACCTTATAGAGACCTTCCAAGTGGGCTGTCAGAAGGCTGGGGAAGGCTGTTCCCAAGGGCAGGGAACGATAGGATGAGGGGTCCTGGTTTGAAGCTGGGCAGGAGGAATCTGAGGGTGGGGAATCCCTGGGACCTAGAGGGGTTGGAGGCCCCATCCCTGGAGCCATTCAAGGTCAGGCTGGCTGGGGCTCTGGGCAACCTGGTCTGGTGAGTGCTGGCCCTGCCTGTTGTCAGGGGGTTGGAGTGGGTACCCGTTAGAGGTCCCTTCCAACCCCATGCGTTCTCTCTAAATACATTTCCAAGCTGGAAAAGCAGCCAGCACACTGCTTCCACCAGAACTTAAAGTCCACCCAAGTGCACAATAGATGTTTCTTTTACTGCTTGTCTGCACAGCCAAGTGGGACACAGCTCTGAGCAAGGGCTGGGGAGAGGGGCTGTGGCTGCTCTGCATCCCTGCTCAGCACACATGGCACCACGCAGGGAGGAAGAAGCCCGTCACTGCGTCGGAAACGCATTTTGCCATCAAGCTGTGCTCAGCCATGAGTCATCTCCTCGGCCCCTGCTCCTGCCAACGACATCTCAGAGGTCAGGCTGACAAGGCTGTCAGCAAGGCTCCCTCTTTACTCCGAGCAACCACTTAACGAGCCACTGCACTGCTGTTTAATTAAACTGCGCTCTGCACGTTTGTCATCCGGGGGTCTCAGGGATTCGGGCAGAGCTGGAAGAGGCTGATGTGAGCAAACAGAGCTCCAGCCAGCCCTTCTGGCATGGGAGGCACCCAATTGCTGAATGTACTGGGTTGGAAGGGACCTCTAACGGGCATCCAGTCCAAGCCCTCTACATGAAGCAGGGCCAGCACTCACCAGACAAGGTTGCCCAGAGCCCCAGCCAGCCTGACTTTGGATGGCTCCAGGGATGGGGCCTCCACCCCCTCTCTGGGCAGCCTGGTCCAGGGATCCCCCACCCTCAGATTCCAGACCTTTCTCCTCCTGTCCAGCCTCACTCTGCCCTTTTCCAGCTTCAAACCAGGACCCCTCATTCTATCATTCCCTGCCCTTGGGAACAGCCTTCCCCAGCCCTCTGACAGCCCCTTTCAGTGATGGAAAGGTTTCTATAAGGTTCCTCCCAGAGTTCTTCTCCCAGAGCACCCACATTGTTCATGGCATCTCACCACAGCCCCAGAAATACTCTGCATAGGGGATCCAGAGCCTTCCCTGTCTGCTGCCATTCTGCACCTTTTCCTTCCTGCTGGGAACATGCAAGCCCAGGGCTTCATAGAAGAACTCAAGACAATGGGGGCTGCAGCATCACACTCCCTGAAAAGCAGAGGCAGCAGCACCGAGGAGGAAGAGCAGCAGCCTGACAGCAGAGCAGAAGAGAAAATGGAGCTGCTGCCGAGGAATTGCAGGAGGTGTTTAAGCCTTGGCCCAGGTCCTGCAGGGACCTGCTCCTGTTTTGACAAGGAGGATGTGCAAGGTGGGAAACTACGATGGGTTTTTTTGTAATCACACCAGTTTCAAAGCCTCAAGCAGAGGTCACCTCGAGGTGCTCAAAGCGACTGCCACAGCCCCCAGAGGGCACAGAGACCCTTTGCTTCCCACCATCACCATGCCACCAGCAGCCCACGAAGACTTCGCGCAAAAACTGCCACCGTGATGTCAAGGACAGAGGAAAAACAGGTTGAAAACACATTTGTGTTTACGTGTGGGCAGGACGACTAGGGAAAAGCCTTATTTAAGCTGTTAGGAGAGGTGTAGAGCCCCCTTTCCCCTCCTCCATCCACTTAGCAGCAATCAGGCTCTCTCCTACCCAATTCACGCGTGACAAGAAGCTCTTTCTGCCTCCCCCTCATCACCTGAGAACCTGAAACGCAGAGGGAGACCCACGTTAAAGAAGAGGGTACCCAGCTTTGGGTGCAGGGCTCTGCCTGCCCACCCCTGCTGAGGCTGCACGGGTTGGAGCTGCTCTCCTGTCACACTGGGAAAGAAAGGATGGAGCAAGGAACAAAAAAAGACTGAAAATTGGATCCATTTATTTTACTCCAACCTTCACCAATAGCTGCTGGTTATTTACCATTATCTCTCCTTGCAGTGCCAGTGTTGAGGCGGCCGACCCTCCGCAGGCTGCTCACAGCCTGTGATTACCAAGTCGCGCAGCTACTCGCTGCAAAACCACCTCAGAAAAGCCTCTCCGTGTCAGAGCCAGACAAACACCCTCCTGAAAGGGGCAACGGGGAGCTATGCAAGTGCTGGGATCTCACTGGGAGCACAAAGGGATGGATCCTCCTCCCAGACACTCAGCAAGGACACCCCAAGCACCCACTGCCATCAGTCTGGAGATGCTATGCAGAAGTATCTCCCCCTTGGAGGAGTCTGCCCAACGCAGAGCTGCTTCTCTGCTGCACACCACAGGGATGACTCACTCTCCAGGTAAAGGCTATTGCTGCCTATGTCAACTGGCCCACAAGCTTTACTTGTCCAAGACAGGATTTCTTTAGCCAGGTGAGGGTAACAGAGCACTGGGACAGGCTACCCAGGGGGGTTGTGGAGTCTCCTTCTCTGGAGACATTCCAGACCTGCCTGGCTGTGTTCCTGTGCCACTTGGTCTGCGTGATCCTGCTGTGGCAGGGGGATTGGACTGGATGATCTTTCCAGGTCCCTTCCAATCCCTAAGGATTCTATGATTCTATGACAGGAGGGGCCACATGCAGCATCTTTTGGTTTATAAGACAATCCTGTGCCTTAGGAAGAGCCTTATCTAGTTTGTACCATCAACTGTGGATGAAGGAGCACTGGGAAGGACCCACTGCATTGCATTTCACAATCAGTCTGGGATTTCCTAGATAGATTTCACCAGCAGGCTGATGCACTCCCCTACCAACCTCAAGTGCTTCAAGTGCCATTCCTAGGCAGGAATTTCCACACCTATTCCCAGGAAAATACCCCTCCTGTCTACAAGTAGAGAACAAAGACAGCTTGCATGGATCCTCCTATAGACTGTGCCCATTACTTCCACCAGTCCACACCAGTAATAAATGCCAGGCTAATAAGTTAGACTGGGAGCAATATTTGTCCCCAAAGCTGCAACCTCTGAGGCTGAGAAAGCAAAACTGACCAGAAAAGTTAGAGGGGGTGGGGGGCAAAGAAAAGGGGCTGCTGTTCAGGTCTTGGTCTTGGTTTTCAAGCAACCCCTGGCTTCTGCCTCCAGGTAAGCACAGCACTGCCAAAGCCAAGCCTATCCCCTGGGGATGTCCAGCTGGGGATGCCCTGTACCTTAAACCAGATGCAGGTCACTGCTCTGTCCTCCTCCCTACCCATCCCCACAAAGCAGAGGGCTCCGCAGGGAGCTGCAGGTGTCTTCCTAGATTTATGGCCTCTTTATTTTATTGATTTTTAAGACCTTTTAAAGAAAAAAAAAATGAGACAGAAAGCACAACGACTGCCCTGCTCCCTGGAGAGCTGGCAGAGATCAGTGCTTCATGCATCGTGCCCTGGGGACTCCCAATCAGACCCTCAGGCTTGGGTGAACCCCCCACATGAGCAAGCCCCAGCCTGAAGGTGAAGGTGAGCAGCCAGCATGGGACCACAGCATCACCCCCAGGGAAGCAGGTCCTGCACGAGCTCCCAGCTTGCCCAATAGGTAGTCCCTCAGAAACCCTCTTCCTTAAGCTTAAAGCTCAACAGTTATGGCAGCCTGGCTGTGCTTCAGAGTAAGTTGTTGCAATGATTAATTACCCTCTCTTCAAAAATTGGACACCACTTCTATTGTAAATGAGTCCAGCTTCACCTTTCACCACCAGATCACGAGATGCTCTTTGCTGCTAGATTAAATACCTGTCTACTTGCAGCAACTTCTCCCCCACAGAGAAGTACGTAGAGCGCAAGCAAATCACATCTTAATCTCCCTTTGATAAACTAACCAGGCACAGATACTTCCTTCGCGCTCCAAGAGACACTCACAAGCCGCAATTTACCCACAGGTTTGGTTTTAAACCTTCTGTGCTTTGGGTTTGTTTTTTTCCCATCCATCCTCCTGTGAAAAATGCTCCTGGAGCTGCACCCAGCCCCTCTGTAGAGGTGCTGCTTGTCCATACAACTCTATCCAGCAGTCAGGCTGAGAAGAAGTTGCATTTCCCACCTCTCCCATCAGCGCAATCATCCAGAAACCCTTGGACTGATGTCCACAGGCACCTGAACCCTCCCTCCAAATGGGTTCACTGAAATCACCCAATCATCTAGTCTGGAAAAGACCTTTAAGATCATCCAGTCCAACCATGAACCCAACTGTCCCAACCCACTGCTAAACCCTGGCCCTGAGCTCCAGATCTCCACGACTGTGAAACTCAGCCAGGCATGGTGATTCAACCCCTTGCCTGTGTGATGCAGAATGAAGGCAGAGGTACCCTCTCATACCAAATCCTTTGAAAAGCAGGTTGTGATTCCCCTTGCACTCTTCAAACTGGACCCAGCTCTATCTCCCTCGCTGGGTTTGCAGAGCTCATGGCACTACCTCAGAGTACAAGTCCTCTGCAGCCCTCCCTGCCCCATCTCCACCAGAACCACCCTTATGCTCATTTACCATCTTCCCGGTGACTCACAGCTGTTTGAAAAGGCCTGATTGGCTTTTCTTAGCCCTACCCAACATCTGGCTCCCCCCAAAAGCTCTCAGTAGCCAAACATGCCGGAGCAGCATGACAGCCAGCAGAGACAGCAGCCTCACTCCAGCTGGGTGCTGAATGAGCACCACCACATCCAACTCCCGGCAGGAGACTTCCGATAGCTTCAGCGATTAGCGCAGCCGTCGTAAGCAGGTTTTTTCTCCATGCTGCCAAGTACCCATGGCCAATACGGTTCTCCTCACTTCCTTTGACACAGTCCCACTTCATTCTGCTAAGCTGCCGATTAGGCAGTCAAAGGAGATGAAGAGACACCCTGAGAAGCAGCAACGCTCTGCTTACTCCTCTCTGGCAAGCTGATATGAAGATTCCACTTGCTAACCCAGTTAAAAAGCAACCGGTCCGGCCCAGCACATCAAACCTGCTCTCTAATTAACTTCAGATTGGGTTTTTCTCTCCCCCTTTCTGCCTTCTCTTCTTCTTCCCTTTCCCTTTTTTTATCTCCCAGCATCAAGAACCAAATTGAGATGCAGGTGAATTCATTTTCATAAACTATCAGTTTCCATCACATCTATCTAATCCATCTCTCTCTCTCTCTCCAAAATCCCTTAAGCTGAAGATCTCGCTCCCACTCTGCCTTCCACAGCTGTGTGAGCCTCGCGGAGCTTGCAGAAATACCAGGCGTGGGTGGCACTACAAGTTCCCAGCTCTCTCTAGATGTGAATATCACTGAGCTTACACGTCCTTGCCGTTCCGTCGAAAACATATGGCTTTAATGTATCAGCAGTCACTTCCCATCAAGATCAAAGTTTAAATATATCTGCGGACTAGGACAGCAACAGCAGGTGCTGCTCCTGGGTCTGGAGGAGCAGCAGCACAAAGGGATTGAGCTGGGATGGAGAGGAGATGCTCCACAACTGCAGGGAGACGCTGGGGATGGACAGAGGGAGCAGTGCTTGGGAAAAGGGCTGAGTCAGCAGCTGCCCTGAGAACAAGCACTTCTTGGTCCCCCTCCCTGCATGGATATGGTGCCGCACCCCAGCGATGTCGGTGGCCAACTGTGAGCACACCAAGGCAGTGAAACACCCCACACATGAGCTAAAACCTCACAACCTGCAGCCCTGAGCAGGGCAGAAAGTCAGCCAGCCCTGTCTTGGGTTTTACAACAGCTTTTCTACTAACTCCAGTTTGCACCGGTCCAACTTTCTACCAGGCAAGATGTTGGCAGTGAGCGGGATTAGGGCTGGGGAGGGAGGGGAGGAGGCTAGAGGAGCCATTCTGGTTATTAAAGCATCACTCAAACGTATTTATCAGGGCCACACACAAAGGTACTGGCTGCAGATTGAATGCAGTTCGTGGCAAGTGTTTCCCAAAGCTGCTGCGAGCTGGAGGGCTCATCAGAGAATCTTAATTGGTTTCCTCTTAAAAAACCCCAAATGCATAAATTAAAGCAAAATAACAAACCCCTGCCTGCTTTTCATTATTAATAATATTAACACAGCAAGACAACACGGCAGAGCAACTTTCTGCAAATCCTCTGCCCCAAGACGGAGCAGCCAGGAGTGGAGGAAGCTGCAGGAGGCTCCTGGGGCTGAGGACCTGGAGGAATGAGGAGAGCCTGACTGAAAGGAGGATGGAACTGCATCTGCTACAACTCCTGCTGGTGTTCATGGCTTGCTCCTAGCTGAAAGACTTTCATTTCTCCCTTCTCCTCCTATTACCCCCTTCCCAGCACAGGAACATGCTGCTCTCAGTAACTTGGTTCCTCTCTGCTTTGTAGAAGGCTCTGCCTTTTCATCATGGCCTCGGGAGGCTCCAGCGAACATCAGAGTCTCACCTGTCCCCACCCTGGACCAGGCAAGGCAAAAATCAAAGGCAGGAGACGATGCTCAGGCTTCAGTTCTGATGCCCATCCCAGCCACAGCCCAACATCCCCCAAGCTGTCCCAGGGCCACGCCAGCCCTCATGCCAGAGGGTGATGAACCTTGCTGGGATCAACCAGAGGGAAGGTGGGCAATGGACCTCTCGCACTTGGCCACAACTACAACGGCAAGCCCAGTTTTTCCACTTCAAAGGAAGTTTCTGTGGTTCCCTGATGCATTTCAGTTTCAGCTCAACACTCTTACCAGTCTCCAGTGACTTGAATCTCCTTTTTAAGAGCTCTGTGAAGGCCAGATTGGATAGAGCCTCGAGCAACCTGGTCTAGTGGGTAGTGCCCTGCTCATGGCAGGGGGGTTGGAACAAGATGATCTTTATAGCCCTGTCCAACCTGAACCAGTCTAGGAATCTATGAATCCATGAATTTCCAACCCAACTGTCCCAACCCACTGCTAAACCCTGTCCCTGAGCTCCAGATCTCCCTGACTGTCAAACACAGCCAAGGATGGCGATTCAACCCCCTCCCTGGGCAGCCTGTGCCAAGGGCTGGGGGCCCTTTCCAGGAAGCAGTTTCTCCTCAGAGCCAACCTGACCTTCCCCTGGGGCAGCCTGAGACCATTTCCTCTGGTCCTGTTCCTTGGGAGAAGAGATGAACCCCCAGATCTCTCCACTGTCCTGTCAGGCAGGTTCAGACAGCAGTGAGGTCTCCCCTCAGCCTCCTTTTCTCCAGACTAAGCAGCCCTAGCTCCCTCAGCTGCTCCTCATGAGGTTTGCTCTCCAGACCATCAACCTTGTTGCCCTTCTCAGGACCCTCTGCAGCTCCTTGATACCTTTCTTGTACTGAGGTGCCCAAATGAACCCAGTACTCAAGGTGGGACCTCACCAGTGACCAGTACAGACAGCCAACCACTTCCTCCATCGTATAAAGAAGACACAAGGCAGAGCAGCCCTTGCTCTTTTCACTCTTGGATTCCTTTTTGCTTTTTCCCCCACCCCAAACCCAGATTATTTATATTTTAATTAAACCGAGCAAGCTCTGCACGTGGGTTTGGCCATGCAGCGCCGTCTCAGCTTGGGTTGCAAGATAAAACCATCTCCGATCCTGTCCGCGCATCCCTTCGCGGAGCAGCGCGGGGATCACGCTTACCATTCATCTTCAAGCGTCGCGAGATAATGCCCATTAGAGAGGGGGAGAGAGCGGGTGTTAATGAGATGAAGCGTGAGAATGGGGGGGAGAGAGATGAATAAAAGCAACGGCGTGAATAGCACATGAGAGGCAAACGAAATAATTACTGCGCTCACCACTGTCGCGCCGCTGCAATCAATTCAACTCAATTCCTAAAGGCCAACCGGTTGTCTTACTTGCTGCTTCTTTCTTTCCATTCCTTCCCCTCGCCCCCACCCCCCCCCTTTCACTTTTTTAAGTTCCTTTTTCTCCAGTTTCAGAATTATGCTTTAATTAGCATAACATTTAAATTAGCGAGCGGAATCTTAATTAGCTGAGGAAATAGACTTTTTGTTGGAGTGGCTGCTAAAACAAATAAATCCTCTTCCTCTTTCAAGAGCCATTTGCTTATGGCACATTTAATAGCCCAGTGTACCATAAACAATCGGAGACAAGGAGAAGTAATTAAATTAGAAAACACGCCGACACAAGTACCCCGGCCTGGCCTTCGCCGAGCTACAAGAGGATAACGGAAGCCTTCCTTCATCACAAGGAAGTGTCCACGCTGGGACCGTTCAGTTCTTGTTCGCAAAATCTCCAGCTGCCCGATGCTTTGGTTTCAAGCCAGGGGTGGTTGATCCCGGACACGATGCGCTCAAGCTTGAAGGAGGGTTCTCAAAGGATCCCCCAGGAAAGGGTTGTGGGAAGTTCAGCCAAAAAAGAAAAAGCCCTGAAGCAGTGATGTCTCTTGGAAGAGTGCCCTGCTGGAGAGAAAGCCCACAGTGATGAAGGTCTGGGTGCAGTGGGGAAGAGCAGGACTGGAGCTGCAATGCCAGCGCAAACTACTACCATTTGAGGGAGAGCAGCTAAGACACAAGAGATCCGGGTCAGGGACTACCTTCTTGGTTTGATCTAGCTCTGCTTCTAGCCTGGCCCCTATCTCCTGGGTAAGAAACATCTCACCCAGCTTTAGCCACCAACAAGCCGAGCACCAATCTTTGAAAGAAGCCCTTCAGTGCAAGGAATCGATCGCCTGGAGAGGCTGTGGCTGCTCCTTCCCTGGAGGTGTTCAAGACCAGGGTGGATGAGACCTTGAGCAACCAACTCTGGTTGAGAAGCATCGCTGCCCCTGGTTGGAGCAGATGAGCTGTGAGGTCCCTTCCAACCTCAGCCAGCCTGGGATTCTATGAGCTAGGACACAACAAAAATAATAGTCCAAACTCTCCCATGTTCCCAGCTCTTAAAGAGGAGCAGTGACTGTCCACTCTCAAGAGCTAGGGGAGGACTGACCCCTATGTCTTCCCCTGCCTTGCAGAGAACCAGAAGACCATTGCACCCAACACATCTTACAGCTGAGGAGCAAATCCCTGGGTGGCCCCATGTGTGGGAACAGCTCTCCCCAACGTCCTTCTTCTCCAACACAACCTCAGCAGCTGAAGACGGAGCGTTTCCAGCAGCAGGGCCGCTCTATCCCGCTCCGGCCAGGCAACTGCAGAGAGCAATAAAAGTTTAATGGCTCCCAGCGGGTCGATTCAGAAAGAATGAAAACGCTATAAATCCAGCATAGTGCTTATGTGGAGCTTAAAAACAAACTGCTCCAATCACACTTAGCAAAGTCGTCCAGTCTTCACCGAAGACGGGGATGAAAAGGAAAGATTTAACCTTAGCCATGCCTTGGGCAGCGTTCAGGCTGGGCACACAAAGAAATAGACATTGGGCTCACTGGGAAGATTTTCTTGGCTTTGCTTTTACTTAGCGTGATGTAAAGCCGCGGACGTGCATCCCTCACGCACGGCCTCGCGCTCAAAGGCATCGCCAGCACTGACCGAGCTGGTACGCGGAGTGAAACAGGAGAAATCATCAGGGATGAAGCAGCACACACCTCCTTGATTTCCAGGCAAATTAGCCACGCTGAGAAGCCCTTATTAAAAGCTTGACTGTATGAACGTTTCCCCAAGCAAACCTGTGCCATACCCATTGCTTTGTTTCTCCTCCTGCTGCATTGCTACTGCACACTGAGGATTTCCAGTAACAGCCTCTCTCTCTCTCAAGGAAGATGCCCTATCACAGGTCTAACTCATCCCCAGCCACCACTCTCCATCTTATCTCTTCCCTGCTTCACTACACAGCTGCAGAGTATGGAACCAGCTTCTTGGGAGGACGAGAAGAGCAAGAGTCTTTGGTAATCACCATCTCTCAGAGCAAAAATGCCTTCAGAGCTGTGTCGATCCCCACAGACCTCTCTATCCTGTATCCACCTGTGGGCTAACAAAGCAGGGGATGTAGACGACTACAAGTAATAACCAGCCTCTGCTCCCTACTGGCGAAAATAACCAAACCCCAGCTTTTCCCACCCACATCCTCCTTCTCCAGCAGCAGTGTCAGTGTCATCCTTGGGGTTCACGAGTTATTTCACACTCCTCAGCAAGATGCTCTGCACTCAGCAGAAAGAGCTGCTGTGTACCAAGGGGAGGCCAGCAGAGCAGCATTTCACAGGTTCACCAATACATATCTTAACCTGACCTGACAGCAGGGTGTCTGCAGATCCTCCACAGGGCTTAGAAAACCTACATCTCAGACAACACAACCGGTTACCCATCCCAAGCCGAGCAAATCCTTCACTACGGATAAGTTATCCAGCGAGTCCAGACCCTTTCCCACTTTGTCATAACCTAATCTCTGTTTTCTCTTTCCTCTGCATCCATCAGCAGCATTCGCAGCACCAGCCCACACTGCCAGCTCTATCTGCTCTATCTATACTGCTCTATCTGCAGTGGAGGGTTGATAAGTCAAATCTTACTGGTTTCTTGTATTTTGTTAAGAAGAATTTCTTCACTGAAAGGGTCGCTGGGCATTGAAACAGGATGCCCAGGGCAGTCATGGAGTCCCCATCCCCTTAGGGATTTAACCCAAGTGTGGATGTGGTGCTTAGGGATAGGGTTTAGGGGTGAGCTGACAGTGCTAGATTGATGGTTGGATTTCAGGTTCTTAGAGGTCTCTTCCAGCCACTGAGATTCTGTGATTCTAATCTCCAAGAAGGGATCTTAAATATAAAGAGGTTTTGACACTGCTGGGATAAGGGGATCCAGACTAAGGACACGCACGTTGAGCATCTCCCATCCACAGCTCCTCCTTAGGGACCCCAGTACCCAGTAATGCTCTCTGATGGAGACCAAGGCAAAACCCTACCCAACTCCTTCCCTCCTTTCACAGCATCCAACCAGCTTAGTTAGATCTTGGAATTGTTTAGGTTTCAGTCTCCTGGAACCCAGACACCCCAAAAAGGCCCAGTTTCACCCCCTTAGCCATTATTTCAGCAGTATTTATAGCCTTCCAAGAACAAACAAAGCCAAAGGCAGCGTGGTAACGGCGCAGCCTCGGGATAGATGACTTTGGGGAAATCACTGCGGCAAGCGCTGAATGATGATGGATGGCAGAGGAAAAGGGGGGAAAGGCTAGAAAAAAACAGCCGTCTGCAGGAACAGGGGGACAATTTGCCAACTTGAGTAGAGTCACACCTCCTTGCTCCAGTGACAAATTTGCTCCATTAGGCCTATAAACCACATTTTGCCATCAACCGCGCTGCAAAGTACCGGCTCGCGCTCCGTAATGGGGCTCTCAGGCAAACGCATGCCCAAAGCAAACGCTTTCCAAAAAGCCTAGGAACTCCTGGGTTTTTTTCCCCACTGCAGTCAAACGTGAACTCAGATCTTTTCTTCCACCTGCTGCAAACCCCAAAAACCCGATAAAACCCTTCTGCAGCATCCCTGGGCTGCACCAGCACTTTGGGGCTTTCCAACCCGTGCTGCAGCCTGTTAATGCTCAGCACAGTGATGTCTTTGCTGTACTGCACTGATATAATGAAAAGAGAAGGGCTGGTGCAGAGCTGAGGGGACTCAAGACTCCTCTCCATTCCCCCATCTTCAGACAAGTGATGCTTTCTCCCCCTTGTGCCCCATTTCCCGCAGTAAGGACTGAGGATCCTAACCCCAGTGAGGATTCACACACACTGGAAAGATGCTGTGGGTGAGGGAAAACGCCCTCAGATCAACCCTGACATCCTGCTCAATCCTCATCTGCAAGAGGAGCATCACACCTTGGGATCTCACCCCACATTATTAAAGCCCTCCAGATGGTTTTGATCGGGAAGAGCTATGCACTGTGGTCCCCCAGACACCGAGCTGACATCTTAGCTGCAGCAGAAACATCACAGAGTAAACCAGTTCCCCACCAGAGTGTTTGTGCAGCAAGGGGGAACTTGTGAACTGAAGCAGAAAATCCTCCACGACTGCTCCAGACTAATAATTGCCCAAACACCGGGTGGTAGCAACAACCACAAAAATCCCCACTCACAAAGCAATGCCTGGCACTGCCACCCACCCTGCTCCCCACCCCACGGGCTCTAGCTCTGCCATCACCCTGAGCAGTCGAGCAAGCTACAGGACATGGTGTCCAGCAACAAATTAAATGCCAGCAGAGACAGCTCGCTCAGTCTGGGCAGCCGGTGGGCAGGCAAGATGAGTTTGCTCTGGTACTTGCTCCTCTGCAGCCCCCTCCCCTGCATCCTCTCCCTACATCCCCACCACCCTTCCCCCTGGCACACTGGAGTGCACAAAGGCAGCTGGAGTCCACCTCAGGCTAGAGAGCCAGGCAGGTTGCTCATGTCATCGAGATGCCTTTGCACTGGTGACAGGCAAGAGAGCAGGAGGAGAAAAGCAAAGCTCCTCCAGCTGCCAGCATGATGCTATGGGATGCTTCTTACCCTGATGCTGGGAAACATCCCACTTCCTCATGTTCAGCCCAGTTTGAGTGGGAAGGGGGAGCTGCCACCCTCTATCCATGCTCTGGGAAAAAAGCTGTCAGGATGGTGAGCAGAGGGACACAAGGAAAGCTGCTGGTGGAGCCTGAACGAAGGGAAAAGCTGAGCTCTGGCATCAGGAGCAGGCAGTCACAGCAGCCTGACCCTCAGTCACTGCAAGGCAGTGGCGCTTGGCTGCGGAAGAGATAAAAGGGATCACTGCAGCCCTTCGCAGAGCAGCAGCATCCCAGGTTATTACCAGGCAGAGACTCAGCACAGCGGGAGAGCTGTGAGAAGTTCTGCTGCTCAGGAAAGCACAGCCTGGTGAGTTCTGAGCTGTGCTGGCACAGTATCCCTCTAGCTCACCCACGCGTGGAACTGCTGCCTGGAGTCCTTGACCTCACCCACCCCTCACCTTTCAGCCAGGGAAGGGTGTTCCATAGGTGCAGCTAACGAGGCTGCTCATCTGCTGATGTTCCTTGGCAAAAGGCTGCAGAGCTGGGGCTGATTTACACCAGCAGAGTCCTACCCAAGACATTAATTATCCTTCTGGATTTTGGGCACGCCTTGATGACTTAGGTTTCCCCTCCTCCGCACACTGGACCGTTTCCCCTCTGCATCCCATCCCACTCCTGCCAGCACAGATGATGGCACAGGGAGAAAAAATAATAACTGGGACTAAATGACTTGGTAGAGCAGTGCCAGAGCCACATTCTCCTTCCCTCCTTCCCATGGGAGATGAAAATGGACTTCTCATGGCATCACTCAACTGTGGGACAGAGAGATGCTTTGCTAGCTAAGAAAACCTGCCTGGAGAGCTGCAGATGGAGCTGGGAGGCAAGAACATTGCTGGAGAAGGCACCTAGGAGTAGAAGACACTGTTAAGGTTAAATGAAACTCATCTCTAGCCAAGAGCTCCTGTCTGGGCCACCCTGCTGAGAAAGCTCAGCTGCTTCTTTATGCTTTACTGAGGGCCACCAGAAGTAAAGCAGATGAGTGATGCTCTCACAGTCACAGCAGCACAAACCACAACCCTTCTGGAATAGGTTTGTCCTTATTCTTATGGGTCACTTTCCCTTTTGAGAAGGCCCGGGGCTTTGGAGAACTCCATGTTCACAGCTCCCCATGGGTGAAGGACCATCCCACCATCCCACCACCTGGCAGTTGGGTATCCAGCAGAATCAAAGAATGACTGAGGCTGGCAAAGCCCTCTGAGCTCCTCCAGCCCAGCCCAGCACCTAACATCACCCCAGCAGCCAGACCAGGGCACTCAGGGCCACAGCCAGGCTCTCCAGCAATGGCAACTCCATCACTGCCCTGGGCAGTCCAGTCCAGGCTCTGAGCACCTTTTCCATGAGGAAGGGCTTCCTAACATCCAACCTAACCCTCCCCTGGCAGCTTCAGACCCTGCCCTCTCACCCTGTTGCTGGTTGCCTGGGAGAAAAGCCTGACCCCCACCTGACTACAACCACCCTTCAGGGAGCTGGAGAGAGGGAGAAGGTCCCTCCTGAGTCTCCTCTTCTCCCAGCTCAACACCCCCAGCTCCCTCAGCCTGTCCTCATCAGCCTTTCCCTCCAGTCCCTTCACCAAGGAGGCCAAACTTTCATTGTTGGGGTTCTCTACCTTCCACTACAACCCAGATGAAGACTAATGACGATGGTCCCACCCTCCGCAGCACACAGGAGCATCTTCTCCTTGAAGGGCAACAATAGCAAGATGCAGACAAGAGAGGGCAACACCATTTAAAACTCTATTTCCTCTGCAAGCCAAGTCCACGTCCGACCCTGGAGCGAGACACCAGCTCAAACTGATGATAAGAAAAAGAGCAGACCAGGCAAATTTAGCGAGACTGGATTATGGGAGAGCAGGTTCTCCATCAAAGAAGTACAGTCAGGAGTCTGCGGTGAACTGTTCCAATGAGAGACAATAATTGAATTTGTTTTCATTTAATTTGAAGGGCCTTTAATTAAAAGCCAAGCCTGTGTGTGCAGAGAGATAAAGCCGAGCACGTGGAGACCAGGGGTAATTTGGGTGCTGAATGCAATAATTAATTGTAAACGTGGAGGTCAGGAGATGGGCTCTATCTCCCTGCAATCAGCGCCGCCGCACTGGCCGGCCCGATGGAATGGGCTCGCAAGCGCCGGAAACGCTTAAGTGATTTTTGAAGCCTTAATAGCAATTATAGAGCAGCGTGGAGGTTAATTTGCAGAGTTCATTAATCAGAGAAATAAACACGTCAGCGATCGCCACGGCGAGGGGAAGCAGAGGAGCCTCTGAGATGGAGACGGCTGACCTCAGCATCGATGCCTTAGCGAGGGACGTGCTAACGGCGGTTTGTGTCCTCCACTTGGGGTGAACCCTGGCTTTTCACACTGAACCACCGCTTGTAAAACCCTCAGCTATTCACCCTGCTGCTCCTGCTAGCCAGAGCTAAATAGTGCTCAGCTCCGTGAGGTGTTAACTGGTTAACAAGACCACATCATGCACCAGCTAGTGACTCTGGTCCTCTCAGTCCTTCCGTTCCCCTGCCATCTCACCTTCTCATGGATTAATCTTTTATTATCACTGAGAAACTTCTTAGCTTCTCAGTAACCCTGGCCACCAGCCCTGGCAAGTTACAATAACCACCCCCAATATGACATCTCATCCCTAAGGCTCAGCCTTCCCAGGAGCATCCCATCCCCAAAGCCAATGCTTTAACACAGCTCCTTCAATGAGAAGTCCTGAGGACACGAAGTGGCTGTTGAGGGAGAGCACGTAGAAAGAAGGAAAGAAAGTGGCTTGAATCCTGGCTTAGGGCACTGCAGTACAGGGAGGAGGGGCTAAAGAAGGGGCAGAGAAGGGAAACTGGGCTGCTCAGGGGGCTGGAGAACAAGTCTGATGGGGAGAGGCTGAGGGAGCTGCGGCTGTTCAGCCTGGAGGAGGCTGAGGGGAGACCTCACTGCTCTCTACAACTACTTGAAGGGAGGTTGCAGTGGGGTAGGAGCTGGCCTCTACTTCCTAGGGACTGGTGACAATAGGGTCAGGCTGTGCCAGGGGAGGGGCACAAGCCTGTTGTGAAAGATCTGGTCCAGTGCTGCACTTGGTAGAGGAGGGTTGTTGGTTGTGCTCGATGATCTCAAGGGTCTTTTCCAACCTGAGTGATTCTACGAAAGAACTTTTGCAAGACAAGGCTGGAGACCTTCATGGGGCTCTCCTGTCTTACCCTTCCCTTTTAGCTCGTGGAGAGGTGACAGGATGGGGTAAGGCTGCAGGGAGATGCTCCATGCTCCCAGGGGAGGGTTCTGCAGGAGCTGGGTGGCCTTTCCCATACTGGCAGATCCTCTGTACCTGCTGCTGGGAGAGCAGTGGGAAGGGAGCTGCAGAGGATGCAGACACAGGGAGAGGCGTTTCAGGGAGCGGAGCACCAACAGCTTTGCTCAGGCTGGTAATTGCTCCCTGGAGGAAGGCTCTATATTGCACTGATTTATTTTTTCCCCTATTTCCTTCCCCACAGTCTATTTCAGGAACTGGTTTCTGACACTTCTTTTAAATAAAGCCATGGATTTACTTGCCTGGAAGACCTGTGCTCCTGAGTCCATGAGTCCCAACCCAGCACAGACCAGTCTTGTCTGGCTGCTGTTCTTTCTGTCCCGGTACAATTAACAGCAGGCTATTAGCCCAACTCTTGCCTTGTCTCTCCTGCCACTCCAGGCAGTGTCATCCCTGGGATCTCCACATGGGAAATGACTTTTGTAGTCCTCTACACCCTTCAGGGAACTACTTGTTTTTTATAGGAGCAGCTGTGTTCTTCCAAATAGTAAAGAACATCCGTGACATTAAGCAAGGAAAAACACCAAGCTCAGCACCTGGCATAGAATAATCCCTACACTGGTACAGGCTGGGAAGGGATTACCCAAGCAGAACAGATGTTGAGAAGGACCTGGAGAGCTCAGTGCGCCTCAGGGTGAAGAGATGAGACACCACTGTGAGAGAAGAACCAGCCTACAATGGCAGAAGATCCGAGGAAGCCACTGTTTCCCTCTCACTGGCACCACCAAATAGCCAACACACATGTTTGTGACTGTGACCACAGTCATCTCACAGAATCACAGAATGATTGAGGCTGGAAAGGCCATCTGCGCTCATCCAGTCCAGCCCAGCACCTAACATCAGCCCAGTAGCCAGACCAGGGCACTGAGGGCCACAGCCAGGCTGTCCTTCAACACCTCCAGACACAGGGACTCCCCCACTGCCCTGGGCAGTCCAGTCCAGGCTCTGAGCACCCTTTCCCTGATGAAGGGCTTCCTGACATCCAACCTAACCCTCCCCTGGCAGCTTCAGTCCCTGCCCTCTCATCCTGGTGCTGATTGCCTGGGAGAAGAGCCTGACCCCCACCTGACTGCAACCTCCCTTCAGGGATTTGGAGAGAGGGAGAAGGACCCCCTGAGTCTTTTCTTCTCCTGCCCTTCCTGCCCAGGACCCCTGCAACTTCACTGCGGGCAGCCTCCCACATCTCCTCCACATCCACCTCCTCCTCTTCCCCCACCTCCACTCACTCAAACTGTGGAAGACTCAGCCAGCATCAGCGTTAACTTTTCTGCCCGCTAGAACTGTGCTTAATTAAACATTTTAATTAAAATCTACAAGAATGATTGCTCCTGTCATCTTCTGAAGGGAAGGCTAATAAAGTCCCTTTTATCCAGTCCAGTGAGCGGCCCAAGGACATGCTGCTGGGCAGCAGTTTTGGGTGGCAGCAGGAGGAATTGTCTGTGAAGAACTGGGTCCTTACCTGCACCCGAGCAGCAACAGCCAGAGCACAGACAGAGCCTGGCATCCACGCAGAATCACGGAATCATTCAGGTTGCAAAACACCCTTGAGATTATCAAGTCCAACCATTAACCTTACCTTACCAAGGTCACCCCTAAACCAGATCCCACCACACCACATATTAACAACCTCCAAACACATCCAGGGATGGTGATTTAACATTTTGGCCGTGGAGACAAGAGGACGGAAACCACCCAGGACAGTGGCAACACTCACTCGATTTGATTTCTTCCAAACATTTTGCCCTCAAGCCTTTGGGAAGAGCTTCAAGACTTCCTTTCATACCACAAACAACCTTGCTTAGCATTAGGGCTGGGAGGACACTTCAGGCCCACCCTGCACCAGCTCCATCCATCCATCCATCCATCCATCCATCCATCCATCCATCCATCCATCCATCCA
>VZRI01010025.1:93173-119836 GCA_013397515.1 Upupa epops
TTGAGAGCTGGGTGGGACCAGCTGGGAAAAAGGTCACTGTGCAAAGCCATTTGGCCCAAAGAGTGAGGAGGATGAGGAGGATTCACCTGGAGTTTCCCAGAAAACGTGGAGTTTTAGTAGGAAACCTCCCCAGTTTGGGGTTCAACCAGAAAGTTTTAAGGAAACTGTTTGAATCACAAAAACTTCTGCAGAAAGGCAGTGGGAGTGGAGAGACTGGGATGGGTTTTTGGCTGCTGGGGTCTTGGGAAATTGAGGAACACTTGAAAATATGGGGAGTTAGGCTTTTCCACCCCACAGAGAGGCATTCCTCGGAGGGTCTCCCTGCTTTAACCTGCACCCACCATGATCCAAACTCCTGCTCACAACCTGCCAGCAAGAAAAAGGTGCTTTCTGAAAGCTTCCAACTCCTTTTTTCCCCCCAGTGTAATTGATAGACTATGAAATAAACATCAAACCCTCAAAAACTGCCCAAGCCCTGGGAACGGGACCTGAATATCTTCCAGCATCCACAGGTTGAAGCTACCAGGCTTCAAATCTCCTCGAAACCCACATCTTTTCCTTCATCTCTGAGTGCTGGACCATGGGTCAGCACAAACTGCCCCAAGACGTTATCGGAGAGAAAAGGTGTTGTAAGCAGAATAAAAACTCAAGTAAAGGGGGTGGGGGGGAAACGAAGATAAATCCATTGCAGCTGGGTTTTTAAAAGACGCAGCTCAACTCGCAGCTGCACGACCCCACGTGGAGCTGTGCAAGCTCAGCTAATGATAATTAAATCTCCTGCTGCAGGGGTGAACAGCAATTTCACACTAGGAGTGATGCCCAGGATGAGATCTATCCCAGGAAAAGCCGTGGGGCCAGCGGGTTGGACTGCAGAGATGCTCCCCGCTCCGTTCCCAGGAAAACCCTGGTGAGCGCCGTGGCTGGGGATGCTCTGCTCAGCTCCTACCCACAAACTGCACTTCTGATCTGCGACACCGAGATAAATAATACATGGCAACAGGTATAAATTACCAGCAGCAGACAATGCAGGCTGAATGCACCACGGCAGCGGTAGCCAGGCTGATTTGCAAGACCCCAGGGGCACAGAGGGGTCCCCGCTGTGGCATCCCCAGGCCAGCTCAGAGAAAACTCCTGAGCTGACTGCAAAGTGGCTTTTTGCATCCAGAGCCAGGGTGTTCCCAGCTATCAGCCTTGGGGAGCAGCTGTGGGGACAAAGTGCTCTGCTCTGCATAGTGTCAGAGGGTTGGAAGACACCTCTAAAGGGCATCCAGTCCAAGCCCTCTACATGAAGCAGGGCCAGCACTCACCTGACCAGGTTGCCCAGAACCCCAGCCAGCCTGACCTTGAATGGCTCCAGGGATGGGGCCTCCACCCCTCTCTGGGCAGCCTGGCCCAGGGATCCCCCACTCTCAGCTTCAACAACTTTTTCCTCCTGCCCAGCCTCAGTCTGCTCTTTTCCAGCTTCAAATCATGATCCCTCATCCTATCATTCCCCGCCCTTGGGAACAGCCTTCCCCAGCCTTCTGACAGCCCCTTTCAGGAGTTGAAAGTTTGCTATAAAATTCCCCCAGGAGCCTTCTCCTCTTCAGGCTGAACAGCCCCAACTCTCTCACCCTGTGAGGCTGGGACTGGAGGACAAAGGTCTTGAACCTGAGGCTGGCTGGGGCTCTGGACAGTCTGGTCTGGGGAGTGCTGGCCCTGCTTGTTGTAGGGAGGTTGGGCTGGATGCCCTCTGGAGGTCCCTTGTAACCCAACACAGTCTATGATTCATTGATAAAGAGCTGTGGGATTCACTGGGAGGAGAGTGCAAATGGTTTTGACTCTGACCTCAAGCTCAGTTCCCCAAGCTTGGATTTCCCTGATGAGCAGCATCAAAGTAAGAGAGAAGCCAGCGTCCAACCCCAGAGAGATAAATAATACTGGAGAGACAACCCAGCTCCAGCCTGGGATCTTGTTGAACTCTTCTACCCATGGTTGGCAATTGCTGGGTGCTTATCTACCCCCCTGAAAGGAGGAGAAAGAGGGTTTTAAGAGAACAATGCCTCCTAATACTGGTGTGCTGTTGGGTGAGGAAAGACAAGGCAGAAGCCAGGAGCTGGTAAAAGCTACAGCTTGTAATTTCACTGCACCTTCCCTACTCAATAAATGGGTTTCAGTCAGAGCATCTCTTCCATCCACCCCAAAAAGGACCTGAAGAGTAAGTTGATTGCATTGATTGCACATGCATTTTCCCGGCAGGGAAAGAGGCCCAGTCCCTCGCTGCTCCCGTCCAAACTATTCCACTCACTTATTACGGGAATATCGCCAGAGACTCCGGGGCCAGCGAGCGGGATGCTACAGGGAATTCACTGCACTCTCAGCTCTAGGAACATTAAGAGAGGAGGCTGAGCAGGGGGGGATGGCAGCGGCTCAGCTCAGCCTCTTCCCCATCACAACCACTGGCAGCCCATCACTCCTGCTACAGGATTTGACAGCCCCAAGGGCTCCTCCTCACAGGGCTGCTGTTAACCCATGAGAGCAGCACGTAGGAGCTAGCCTGAAGGGAAGGCAACATGGATCTGTCAGGACAAACTGCCCTCATGCAGCTCCTGCCTGCCTCACAGCCAGTGCTCAGCCCTGCCAGCCCTCCCACTTCCACCCTCCTCTGCCTCCCCAAGCAAGAAACTTCCTTTTCATCCTACCTGGATCCCTGCATCCCGCTGTGACAGTGCTCAGGCATCCAGTGCCTGAGCCAAATAATCTTCTTTGCTGCTTCCAGCATCCCCACTGCTGCTGCAGAGCCTCCTGGTACCCACTGCTGTCTCTAAACCTGCCTCTCCTCCCTGAGGGATCAGGGAAGAGTGTGAATCTCGGCAGGAAGAATGCTGGACTCGGTACAGAACACAAACTCTCTGGGTAGGGTCAGCTCTGCCACAGGGATGTGCTGGCCAGAGATCACTGCTGCCAGCCACAGCATGGGGTCAGCTGCAGATGGGTCTGAGCCCAAAGTCAGCATCAAACCCCAAAACAGGAGCAAAAGGCTGAGCCCAAGCTCTGTCACACCCTCCACCTTCAGCCTCCCAGCCCTGCGTCACCCCCCCTGCCCCAGCGATGGCCAGGAGCCATCCCGGAGCAGCACAGCAGCGAGAAGCAGGAGACCGAACTGGTTGGCGGCCTCACAGCATCGCTGCCAGTGCCTGGGGAGACGGGGGTCAGGGTACCTGACTTTGCTAATTAACCCCCGAAGAAACCACCTACGGATGCAGCGGCAGCTGCTTTCAGGGAGCTGCTCCGCCGCTGCCCGCAAGAGGCTGAGCCATGCGTGCTCTCGCCTTAGTGTCTTCGAAGGAGAAGGCTATCAGCTCCAAACAGCCGAGACCTTTAGCTCAAATCCATTAATCCTCTTTATTAAACCCAGGTCACCTCTGAGTCCTGGCAAATTAACCAGCATCTCCCCACTGCAAGTACATCAAGAGGAAACGCGCTGTACAGCGCCTGTAATTTTCATGGACCAGGGCTTCGGGGTCAGAGGGCTTCCTGGGCTCCATTCTCTGCCTTTGTCAATTTAAAAGGGAACATCAGCTCGCTCTTGTATAAATTACGAGACAGCGGCAGAGCGGAGCCCTGGGGCACTTGCGGGGCGATCTGCCATTTGCAGCCCGGCCAGTGGGATGACGATGAGACCACGAGCACCCAGTCACCACCCCAAACAGGAAAAAATGGGGTTGGGGCCATCCTGCTAGCACAACCTCCCAACAGCTGGGCGGCCGGGGTACTGGGCTTGGCATCTTCCAGGCAACCCTGGCCATTTGCCTTCTGGCTGCTCCCAATAAACGACTCGGACCCCGTGCCAGCCCAGCTGGGGAGCAAGAGAAAGGGAGACCAGGAGGGCTTTGCTCCAGCTCAGAAGTGGGTGGAAAATTGCTCCCTTGTTGCCTGAAATTTCACCATTTGAAAGGTTCCCCCCTTCCTGTGCTCTCCGGGTTGGAGCCACTCTAGGCTGAATGCTCGCCCAGGCAGCACCAAAGTGGCTCCACTTCTGAAGAGCCAAGGACATTTAGCTGAGCTGGGGAAGACCCGGGGCCAAACCCCTTGTAAACACTAATTATAGACCCCAGAGAAGAGCTCCCGAGCGGAAAGGCAGCCCAGCCTGGCCTGAGGAAGAAAGACCCAGTGTGGACCAAGGGGTCAGGGCAGGGACAGGAGGTCACAGCACCCTCTGTCTGGGCTGGGTTCCTCCTGCTCCTAGAAACAGCATCCTTAAGGCAACAGAGGTTTCCAGAGCCAAGTGAAGGGTGAAGGAATCGACATTTTTCAAGGGGAAAGAATAAAATATTGGGAATATTTCCAAGTGGCTCTGCCAGAGCTGTGAGCATCACTTCTATTCCTCCAAGACAACTCCACGCCACAACACTTCCCACCACTCTCCAGCCTTAGCTCTTCCTCAGGGCTACAAATCTACCAGCTGTGGATGAAGCTGCACTGGTTTTACACCAACCCAAACCAACAGAGACTGAGACCCAACAGCCAGGATGGTCACCCAGTTCAACAGCCCTGGGGTTCTTCCACCTGGCTCTGAGTTACAAGGCCCAGCATCTTCAATCTCCTGACCATCAGCTTCAATCACAGCTTTAGCTTCCAATTAAAACTATCATTTCCTGCTGCATTTAAGCATCACAAGGGTGTTCCAGACACAGCTGTCAGCACCCCAGCCAAGCAACTAGAGGAGCAGAGCCTTCTCCTGATGACCAGCTGAAAGGGGGAGATGCTGGGTTTTGTTTCCTTGTTTTCAGAGGTGCCCACCTTGGTGTGGAGCTGCTGGTGCAGGTGGGCTGGTGTCAGCCCCTGACTGCCTGAGATGGGAAGATGCCAGTGGCTCTGCTCATCGTGAGCCCTGAGGAGAGAAATTGCATCGTTCTCCCGGTGGCCCTCTGCCCACCTCGAACCAATTTCTGCTCCTTTTAATTCAATTCAGCTCCTCCTGACCTTGGCTGGCTGGAGTTGCAGAGTTTCTCTCAACAGATAGCACCAATTACAGAGGTGTGAAAATGGAAGGCTTTCAATTCGGAGAACAAACCCAAGAAACTGGGACTTTATTGACCTGAGAAACAGGGGGTGGGAAAGGGGGAGTGGATGGGGGCTCAGAAATGTTGTCTGTGCTCACTGCAGGAACCAAAAGCTTTGGCTGCTCCCTGGGAAGGGGCTGCCCTGAGGCTGGGATGCTGAACAGGCCTGGGTGCCCAAAGCTGATGGCACTCAGGGACCAAGGATGCAAATCCCACCCACACAGCATCCCTGGCATCACGGATCGCTCATTAGTGACTGCAAGCCGTGCACCCCACAACGGGCTGATTGCAACGTCCCAAACCAGAGCCAACAGATCTGACACCCACTGTGTTTACTTCCCCGCAGCAGATCCAGGCTGGGTGGGAGCTGCAGCATCTGCAGCCCAGTCCAGACCATCAGGCACAGCCAACATTCCACCACTACCAGCCCTGTGGAGGAACCCAGCACTTGGTCCTCCCATAGAGCTCCTCCCAGCCCAGGGCTGCCCAAACAAGCCTCTGGAATCCTGAGAGCCAGCGTGAGCCTGGTCAGATGTGGGTAGGAGGGCTGAGGAGGGATCACTTAGCTGACTCCCTGAGCAAAGATCAACCGCAGACAGTTGTTATCAGAACTGCCTTCCCACCACACGGCTCAACCTGTGAAGATCAGAGAGGCTCCAGACAAAAGCAGGGGATGTTCAGTTCACGGAAGGGAAGCACAGATGAGCCCCTGCCTGGGCTGAGCTCAGTGAAGCTCCCGGCCCAACATACCCTGATGCTAAAAAAACCCTGAAATTAAAACTCCAGCAAGAAGACCTAGGTTAGGAAACAGGGTTCCACTCACATGACACAGCACCACCAAGGATGGTCCCACATCCTCCAGGTATTTATGGGTTGGAAGGATGTAGAAAGGCCTCCCCAAACCTGGTAAATCCCTGCTCCAGGGAGTTAAGGTCTAATGGTCAGACCATCACCATCATCGCTCATGTATCAACCAAGCCCAGAGTGTCCCTTCAATCCAGATGTCTCCCTTCCCCAAGGACAATCTCACACCACCAGGCTCTGCCTTGAGACCAGACTGGTCCCTCCAGCCTGAACTCCTGGTTTCCATGGGGCTGGCACATCTGAGCAGGCTCAGCATCCTATTGTGGAGGCATCCTCCGAGCTGGGGAGGGCCACCAAAAGCAGCAGCTCATTTGGGCTTCCTCTTAAGCTGCCACAACTCGCCAGGACTCAGCTCAGAGGTGGAGGATTTTCAAGCCAGGCTCAGCACTCCTGTATCTCCAAGCCAAGCAGCAGCGGCCGCGGCTCCCCCCAGCGCCTGCCCATAAATCCTCCAGCCCGGTAAACAGTGGAATTACGGCTCCTCGCCATTGCTTAGCTGCTTTTGACACTAATTGCTCTGTGGAGTGTGTGCAACTGGCAACACCTTATTAAAAGTGAAATATATTATACTGTCCACTTACTGCTACTTTATAAAGATAAAGTATCCCGGCGATGCGGAGCGGCTGGCAAAGGCACCGGCTCACGGCCTCAGAACAGCCGGCGGGCGCTGCGGCGACCGCTAAACCACAAAGAGCACTTCCAACCCAAGGGCTGAGCGAAGAGCCTGCTTGAGAGTGTCCTCTCTGCTCACCTCCTGGTTTCAACCCTGGAGATCATCACTCCCAGACTGGAGGCGGAGATGAGCTGCAAAAGGGCGCTGGGATCAAGCACTTGCTGTGCTCTCACCACACTGGAGAGGAGCAGAGGGTGCTGCTCGACTCACAGAACCCAACCAAGTCCTGCTGATCGTGAATTCACGTTCTCCTACCTCTAGCCAACACCGCCTGAAGCCTGGCAGAGCCTTTCCTGCTGGTGACGCTAACCACAACATCGGCAGCTCCAACAGACACTGAAGTTCAAGCCCAAGAGCCCTGTGATGCTCCAGCTCCGTGTCAGCCCAGTGTAAGGATTTTAGAACCCAGTGCACTGATCCCTCAGTCCTCCTCCTGAGTGTGGCTTGAAGGAGGGAGCTGGAACTCACTGTTTCACAAGGCAAAACATGCAGAAAGCTGCACTTCAGATCTGGAGCTACAGCAGGGACACATCTTTTAACACGTGTCTCTGCACAAGCCTTGGGCAAGTCATTTCCCCTCGTCATTCCTTGGCTTCCCTGGCTGCCAAAGAAAAGGGACAAGGAAATTTCTCTTCTCCATGAAGTGTTTTTTAAGACCTGCTGGAAACAACCGCTATGCAAAAGGGAGACCTGATGCCACCAGGCAGCTGTATTAAGTGTTTCGATCCAGCCCTGGTGAGCTCTGCCTCACCAGGTAATTTGGGAAGAGTTTTGGGGTTTATTTGGAATTGATAGGCTATTTCTGCTTGGGAACACACCAGGCAGCAGAGGACGGGAGGAAGGAGGACACAGAAGATGCCATCAAAGGCACTTCTGCAGCCTGTGGGGCTCGCAAGGAGATGTTGTGCAAGGAGGGCACAGAAAACCACCCACATGGGAGGAAAAACCAGCTCCCGGGGACTCGGTGTGGAGTAAATTTGAGATATTCCTCATGTGCATCACAAAAGTCATTACACCTGCATCTCTTCTGCACAGTGGAGAGTAAAGATGTTATTATTTAGCACTCAGTGGTCATTTTCCATACAGTATAGACAACAGATCCACCTCCCACCGACTCCGAGGATCACGGGGCGCAGAACCGCAACCCACATCACGCTTTGATTCCTGGAGGAAATGGCCTGTCCTAAACAACAGATTGGAAATATCCAGCCTCTTTGGTTCAACAAGTTCGAATCCAAGCAGGATCAATACCTTCTCACTCCTGAGGTATCAGCAGGTAATTGGGTATCATGCAGTGATGAGCAACCTAGTTTGCTCAGAAGCTGCCAACTTTAATCTTCATCCACTCCTGGTACATAGAATGGAGAGGGAGGAACAGATCAAAGGAGAACAGATCAAATTCAGCTGCATTTGGGTCCAGATTGCAGAAAAAAGGGCTCATTCTTAAGCAAAACTGCTCCAGCTTCTGAGATCCAACATCCAGAGAGAACTCAAGTGCAATACAACACGCATGAGTTGTCATCGCTCGGGTGCAGTCATCCCAGCTCCATCCACATCCCTCAGCTTTCAGGCTGCTCCTCATCCCCAGCTTTGCACCAGAACCCCCTCGGACTTCACACAGCAGCATCCAACCACCTCAACCTCTGCAAACACCTATGATCTCTTCTGGCTCCTGGATCTCCAACCCTAGCCCCCTCCCCATTTCCAATCCCAGCAAAGGGGCTCCTGAGTGCCCACAGCACTGTCCCACGGCACCAGCCCCGCTGGCAGCTCTAGTGAGGAGGTACTGGTCCAGGCCTTGCAAGCTGCAAAGTCCCACCTAGCTCTAGGAGGTTGCCACTCCAGCGACGATGAGGAAAGACAGCTGGGCAGAGAGAGACGGAAAAGCTCCGTGGGGACCAGCGCAGGCGATGTGACATGTTTCCCTGCCGATCAACACAAACTTTGCTTAGAGCTCGTGACATCTGATTAATTACGTCGTGCTGGCTCCCCTCAGAAGGTTGAGTTTCCGGCAGCCCTGGCTTTTCATCCTGTGGCGTTTGGCGCCCGCATGGTGCCAGCGGAGGAGGGGACAGCGTGAGGGTGGCTTTGCCAAACGTCCTGACCCATCGCTGGGAGGCAGGAGATAAGGAGGGCTGAGGGACGGCCGGGGACAGAGCCCCTTTGTGCGCGGTGCCATTTGTGGCAGGGAGATAGGAGGCGGCTGCCTGGCGCTGACATTTCGGTGACCAAATTAAAATGCGCCGCCACGGAGACTAAATGTCATTAGCCTCATTAGAAGGGATCGTGTTAAAATAAACAAAACCAGCACAAAAAAATAAAATCAAGTGGAAATTAGCCAACAGCGGCAAATAAACAGAAAGAAACGGCAGGGACTGGGCAGCCGATGCCACTGGTGATAGCCCAGATCCCCGAGCTGTGATGGGGCAGAGTGGGAGCATCCATGGTCTCCATGGGCTCTGCTGACTCCCAGGAGTGTGCTGGGACCATGGGGGAGGTTCTCATTTGGGATAAATCTGTGGGGTCAATTGGGATTGGTTCCCAGACCGTTTCAGGAGGCTGGGCATGGGCTGGCTGTCACAGAGTGACTGAGGCTGGCAAAGCCCTCTGAGCTCCTCCAGCCCAGCCCAGCACCTAACAGCACCCCAGCAGCCAGACCAGGGCACTCAGGGCCACAGCCAGGCTGTCCTTCAACACCTCCAGACACAGGGATCCCCCACTGCCCTGAGCAGTCCAGTCCATGCTCTGAGCACCCTTTCCCTGAGGAAGGGCTTCCTAACATCCAACCTAACCCTCCCCTGGCAGCTTCAGGCCCTGCCCTCTCATCCTGGTGCTGGCTGCCTGGGTCAAGAGCCTGACCCCCAGCTGACTGCAACCTCCCTTCAGGGAGCTGGAGAGAGGGAGAAGGTCCCTCCTGAGTCTCTTCTTCTCCAGGCTAAACACCCCCAGCTCCCAAGGTCTTTAAGGACCCATGGCCCCTGGGGCTGAACCCCTGTCAAGACTCACCCCACACGTGCAGCCCTAACAGGGATGGGGTTTTGTGTAGCAGCATCCAAGTTTCTCACAGATGCTTCCCATTCCGTCAGTGGCCAACACCAACCCTCTCTTCCTCTTATCTGCTGTGACAGGGCCAGCACACAAAGTGGAAGGCCTGGTGGGAGAAATGCTGGTTTGTCCTTGCAAAGAGAGGATTTTTTTCCCTCCAACTCCTCTTGCTATGCGAACGCCATCTCCTTTGGGGCGGGAGAAGTCATCACAAGGCCCTTGCAAGATCCTGCTTATGACAGAGCAAATTTGAAAGCCCAGACATCTCCTTCCCACCCCCACCCCCCTTTCCTTCTGTCAAAAATTATAATCATCATTTTCCAGCTTGCTGAACAATCAAAGTGTGGCCTATATTCGCTGGAGCTCCTTCCACACGCCTCGTGCATAGCAACAAGTCCAGGAAACAAAAGCCAGAAGTAAACAGTTGGGTGAGAGGAGGCAATGGGCTGGCAGGGACAGCAGCAGAACGCTGAGAACGCTGCCCTGAGAGCTGGCTCCCCCTCCCTCAGTGTCACCACTTCAGAGCTGCTCTGCTGAGCTGAACCCCCATCCTCGTGCCCAGGTGAAGGTCTCTTACTCTATGATCGAGAAGGAGCACCGAAAGAAAGGTCCCTGGGCAAGCTGGTTGGTGGAAATGGCAACGTCCTGCTGCATTAGATGGGAATCCAAGTCTTGCTGCTGCGGGTTCAGCTGGTCCTCACATGGCTGAGGAGCCACAGGAGCTCACCGTGGATGACGCGATGAAGGATGAAGCCACACCAAGCACAGCTAACCCCAGCTGCCCCCAGGAAGCTGCTCTCCTCTGCATAAACCCACTAGGTCAGCCATTCTGGTCAACACAACAGACACCCACCTTGGGTTTGCTGTCGGGACATTCTGAGCTGATCTGTCTTGGTCCCAGTATCCCATCCAGGAGCAAGAAGCTCACAGGGAGGTCTGCTAGGTTACCCCTTCGCTGCAGTTCGGAGCCCTGCTCAGTCTCCAGAGCTGTCAATCCAGCACTTTTCACTAGCGCTGAATTCACAGAAAAGTGAATCCAAAAATAACCCCTCTTTTTCCCCCTTCCTTGCCTCATCTCACACGTGCCTGGGCACATGACTGCCACACAGGGAACAGGTCCAGCTTCCCCAACCCGCTCCACCTCAGGGGGCTCCCACCCCGTGGGACTCTGCTGGCTGAGCTGAGGTACCCAAGGCTGATGGGTCCAGCTGGGAAAGTCAGTTCATGGAGATGGACCCAGGGCATGAGAACTATGAGAAGTACCCAGTCCCCTTCCCCTGAACCCACTGTCCCCACTTGCTGTGATTATGCAACCACTCTCTGCTTCAGACCATCCTGAGGAGACACCTCCTCTGCCAGCAGCCCATCACCTCCACACAGCTCAAACCACCACCCCAAACCATCATCCCGTGCTCTGTGAGCCTAAGCCAGGACAGATGGAGAACCCACCCGCTCCAAGGTCCTGCTCAACCAAACCCCACAATACCTGGGCTCATCATTTCACAAGGCATCCCCTGCCACTCCAACCTGCCTAGACCTAGGAAAACATTTTACCTGGTCACCCTTAGAGGGTGATAAAGCAGTTCCAGTGCTCTGGAGAAGCAGGTGGGAACTGTTTCTTCCCTCTAAAGCATGAAACGAAGAGGAGTTCCCTGGAAAAACCCACCCACTGAGCAGCAAGTGTCAAAGCCACCTCTGTATCTGCTGTTGCCGCATGGGTTATTATAAAGAGCCTTCATTAGGGAGAGGAGAGAGGATGGGGAAGTAAAGGAGGCAGCAGCAGCAGCACTGTTATTATTTTTAAGTTGAAATAAAAAGGAGAAGTTGACAGCTGAGATCTCTCCCCATCCTGCACGCAGCAGCAGCCCAGAGCATCTGAGAATCACAGAATGTTTGGAGTGGAAGGGACCTCTAGGGATCATCCAGTCCAACCCCCTTGCCAGAGCAGGATCCCCTAGATCAGGTCACACAGGAACAGCCAGGCTGGGTTTGAATGGCTCCAGAGCAGGAGACTCCACAGCCTCTCTGGGCAGCCTGGGCCAGGACTCTGTCACCCTCACAGGAAAGAAGTCTCTCCTCACGTTGAGGTGGAACTTCCCATGTTCCAGCTATTCCTCGTTATTCCTTGTCCTGTTACTGGGCACCACCAAAACCAGACCGGCCCCTTCCTCTTGACACCTACTCAAATATTTATGGACATGAATAAGATCCCTCTCAGCCTTCTCTTCTCCAGACTACCCAGTCCCAGTTCCCTCAGCCTTTCTTTACACAGGAGATATTGCAGTCCCTGCATCATCCTCACAGCTTCTGTTTGACTCCCTCCAGTAGATCCCTTTCTCTCCTGAACTGGGGAGCCCAGAACTGGACTCAAGACACCAAGTGTGGTCTCAGGGGATGCTCAGGCCACAAGACAAGAAGGGATGGGGACCAGTGTCTGGCTTTGCCTAACTAGGGAGGCAAAAGGATGAGGCTGCAGAGTCCATGAGGACCATGGGGCCATGAAGACTGTTACAGGAACCAAGTAGAGCACTGCCTTCCAATCGCATATTCAAGTGTAAAATGCAAAGACAGCTGCTTATGCAGCTCAAAATTCACCACAACCCAATGTTCAGGCCTTTGGGGAAGGCTTTTCAAGGCACTGGTTAAGGCACCCAGATCCCATCAGCTGCCTTTGAAACCTTCCTCAGTTCTTCACAGAGATTTGCACCAGCAGAAGCTCCTCCACCCAGACATCTGCAGCAGACGCTACTCTGAGGAGATGCTGTCACAGAGGAACTGCTGGCAAAGGCAGAGCAAGGTTTGACACTCTGGGGCATCCTGGAAGGCAACTTGTACTGAAAACTTGTGCTGGGGGGATCTGGGTGGACCAAAAGCTATCTGTGCCTGTTCTGCCATCACACACCCTCTTCCCACACTGTTTGGAAAGGAGAGCAGAGCCAAAACCTCCTGTGAAAGGCTGATTCCAGTTTCTCCCTGTCTCCAGAGCCACGGGATGCAGGGATTCACCTCCAACAGGCAACCTACAGCCTCAGGCAGAGCAAGAGCAGGAGGTGGTTTTAGGGTGATAGCCACCCGATGTAGATTTCCCCTTCTGCTGGGACCTCTTCCCTAACTGGTAGGGGATTGATGGCTGCAGTGCGTTACCCATCACTGTCCCTAGTCTTGGGAAGAGCACAGAAAATCCCTTTAAGTCCCTCTCACTCATACAGAAAGGACTCAAAAGTGGAACTAATGTGCTCCAGGTACTTATTCTTGGGTTTAGTAGCAGGAAACAGCATCTCTCTCCCAGACCAGCTTCTCTCACTTGGAGAAAAACACACTCCCATGGCAGGGCCTCCAGACTGGGGAAGGGGATGAAAAGAAGCTCTTAACTCCTGCACTGCCTGTTTCTTACCTTTAGACTTGATTTCCAGGCTCCACCAAAGCCACTGCTGCCTGAGAGGATGCAGCAGGGCATGCACAGCCACAGGCTTTGGGGGATGCAGGGCCCATGCACAAGAGGTGATGGCAGAACACTGGGGGAACTCTCCAAGCTGTGCAGCTCTATCTTGAGCAGAAGAAAACAGGAACATCCCTCTCACCCTGCACTGCTGGGTTTCTGACCTCTGGGAGGAGCCACCATCATGACAAGTTGTTTTGCCACAGCAGCAGTTATCGATGTCTGGGGAAGCTGATCTACATTGATTTTTGCCACCTCTAGGGTCATGATGTCACCCCATAACTGCAGATGAACCAAATCTACTCCACCCACCCCTAACCCACAGAATAATGAAATCATTAAGGTTGGAAGAGACCTACAACATCACCTAGTCCAACAAGCAACCCCACCCTGCCCACTAAATTCACCTTCCAGTGCACCACAACCCACACAGGTCCATCCCAAAACAACAGCAGCTCAGCCCCCCTCGAACTCCAAAGCATTTGCCAGCAGCTTGGCAGTTAAATTACCCACCTCCCTATCCGACAGCATTAAATCCCTCAGCATCCTCCCCATGAGAAGAGCCCACCTCAGGGAGTGACTGCTGTCCAGCAACCACCTCCCCCAGGGCATCCCAGGACAGGAGCATTAATTAAACCTTCGGAATGGTTTTTGGATGGAAAGCTGCAGAGTAAGAGGCTGTGTCTGAGCACTGGGGTCAGGGTTTCATTATTGCATTAACCTTCCACGTCTTTAGATTCCACAGGAGTAAATTGGCAACGAGACAACGTGAGCCCTGATGGGAAAAGCATCTTCCCTACAGAAGAGCTGGGGGGGATGGGTGTGTGTGTAAGAAGAACAAAGGGAGGAGGGAGAGAAAGTAGGGGGAAAAAATGGCAAATAAGCTACTACAGCTAATAATAACTTTGTGATGCTATTTTCTGCAGGAGCCTTTAAGTTGTGACGTTTCCCTTCACTCTAATTACACCTTCTAAGTGCTGGTTCCCTTCTCACTCGAACCACCCCATGCGGAACTCCCGCAGGACGGGGATAAAAATGGAGAGGGGAAAAGTTCACCCTTCACAAACAGCCTCTGCACATCCCAGGGGAGCAGCACCTGCACAACTCACGTGGGATTATGCTTGAAAATACTGAACAGCCCCCAAATAATCCCACTCTGGGAAGGTGCAGGGTTGGTGGGGACCAACCTCTGCTCCAGCTGCCATCCTACACGACTGGTGTTGTGGTGAAACCACAACTGGAATTGTCCCGGTTGGGCAGGGAGGGAAGGTATGAACCTCTGCAAGCTATGGGGAGAAAAAACGAGAGGAGATGTTCAAATCCTGAGGCAGAAAGGCAAAGCACTGAGCAGCCAGCCCAGTGCTCTAGGATATTTCCCTTCCTCTGATGCGGGTTTTGGCTTTGTGGATTAAGGGCTGAGCCCAGCCGGGCAGAGTCCTGGGCTGGTTTGGCTCAGGGGATGTTTAAAGCCAAAGCAGATACTGCTGCTTAATAGGAGTAAGAAGGGAAAGCTATAACCGTGTGAGCATGGATCAAGAAGCCTCTCCCAAGTCCCTGGGGGTTTAAACACACGGGGCTTCTGCTGTGGCACAAACTGCCATGTCCTAAAGAAGCTGCAACAGGGCACCAGCGAGCTGTAGGTGCTCCGTGCCAGGTCTGTGCCAGCTCCTGCAGCTTAAGGACACCTCTTTGACAGCCCACCAAGTCCCACTCGACCTGCACAGCTGCCCTGCATCCAGTCCTTTGCAATCGGAACCCAGAGGAACCTCATCCAGCACAAGGGTGAAAGAGCCAGCGCTCTGCTTGGCTCAGTGGTGGGTCAGGCAAGCTGCCCCCATGCCTGGCACTCCTTACCCAAGGTGATATTTTAACATAAACCCTTTTGCCTTCAGCAAAGTCAGGCAACTTACATGGCCATGTCAGCACCCTCACATGCTGAGGTAGGTGCACCATTTTGGTTGAAGAGCTGGAGGCATCGCTGGCAGAGGTCTCTCACCAGTGCTCCTGGCAGAGGTCTCCCACCAGTGCTCAGCCCACCAACACACACCCCAGGGGGTGCCCAGGTGGGTACTAATGCCCGTTGCATCCCCCCATCACCCCATGGAGCATCAGTGGTACCCAGCCCCACTCCAGGGGCTCTGGTGCCTGCTTGGTGCCCGGGCTCTGGCACAGCTCCGCGGGATGCACAATCCCACAGCACAAGCCTCCACAAGCAAGTTTGAGCCCGAGTCCTCTTCGCGGTTGTCACGACTGTGGGGAAAGGGCTGTTCTCCAGCTGTGCCACAGCTAACCTCTCCCTCCACAGCCTCATCCTCTTCCCACACACGCCAGCCCTGCGCAGCGATGCTCTTGTCACTAAACCGCGGAGAGCTGCTAGAATTCCAGCCGTGCCTCTCCCCTGCCCTCCCGAGCCCCACTGACTGCCACGGAAAATGCACGGAGGGTTAAGATGTGATCTGAGCCCTCAGCACCCAGAGTCCCCATCTGCTCACACAGGGACCGGCACCCTTCCAGCTGCCAGAAGTGCCCAGCATCATCAACCAAACGCCGGTGACTTTCCCTCGGCTCTGCCGTCACCCCCCATCGCTCCCTCCCCGAGGATGCAGCGCAGGGCTGAGCTCACTGCCCCGACCCCACCGAGCATCAGCACGAATCCAGCGCTGGATCTAACCCAAGCATCTCCCCCGCCTCAGCCTCCCCTGGAGCGAGGGGGGATGAGGCCAACTCACATCCCGGGAGCCACCTGCTCTGCTCGGGGAGGCTGCGGCACCTTCACCGCAGCCCATCGAGGTGCCCCCTGCACCCCGGCTGCCCGGGTTGGGGGGGGGGGGTGGTTTTCACTTTGCAAAAAGGAGCGAGGAGCCGTTTCCCGAGTTTTCCTGGCAGGAATGAGGGAAGCAAGATGAGGGGAAGCACCGGGAAT
This sequence comes from Upupa epops, assembly GCA_013397515.1. Lineage (NCBI taxonomy): Eukaryota > Metazoa > Chordata > Aves > Bucerotiformes > Upupidae > Upupa > Upupa epops. Next base: position 109,163 of record VZRI01010025.1, read on the forward strand.
AGCAAGAAACGGAGGGAGGGCACAGGAGATGCCCAACTTTGAAGGGGAAAAATATCCGTGGCCGTTTACAACCAGAGGTAGCCCGGCGTGGCCAAACTGCTGTGGCTAGGTGCCAATCTGAAGGAAGGCTGCCCTGCTAGAGGGCACAGCTCACGGAACCCCACCGTCCGGGAGCACTTGGCGATGCCCTGCTGCAGAGCGACTCGCTGCCTGCGTGCCTGCGAGCCATCGTGCGCAGTGGCCATGAGGTCTGGGGGTCCCCAAGCGCTCGGCTCTCCCACCCCAGGAGCCGATGCCCTCCCGATCCCTTGAGAAAAAAGCTTTAGTGCACTACCTGGGATGAAGAGCAGGGCAGTGGTGGCTGTGAAGACGACCCAGCAGGCAGGATGGTACATCTTGGGGCTGCGCTAGACCCGCAGCTGATTTGCTTGCTGCTTGCTGCTGCTGCTGCCGCCGCTGCTTTCGTCTGCGCTGAATTCTGAGCAGGTTTAAATCCAATGTTTGCAGAGGGAGGGAGACTGAGTTAGTGAGCTAGAGAGAGAGAGAGAGAGGAGAGAGAGGGAGGGAGAGGAGGAGAGGGGGAGAGAGAGAGGGAGAGAGAGAGCGGGGAGCACAGTCAGTGTCTCTGATTCTCCCTTGCACACACACTCACGCACACAACTAGCAGCACCAAGCTGGGTGCACTGGGGAAGGCAGACCTCCTACCAGGCACCCATTGGTTCGAGATGCTGACTGACACTCGCTCACACTCGGCTCTTCTGCGGGGCTCGCTCTGCAACCAGGGAGTTAAATGCAGGCATCGACCCCCCGAGCATCCCTCCAGTACCCGCAGTGGAGGGAGCAGCCCAGCACGGGAACAGGCACCGTCCCACCGACTCCTCACGCAGCAGCTACCAGCAAAGGGGATCGGAAATATTTTGCACCCTGGTTTCAGCCTCTTGGGTTCTCGCAAGCCTCTCTCTCCGTGAGCTCTGCTCTCCCAGCTCAGGAAGCCACCAGCGGCTCCCTACCGGCTGCCAGGAGAGGCAACCCAGCGAGTGATCCAGGCTTCTTAGCATGAGTGGGTGTTTTTCACACAAAATCTCTCAGCCCAAGAAGCAATCTTCTCAGTGCATCCCAGCCAGAGCTGCGTTCTTCCCCTGTAGTGGGCTCACAGAGCCCCAAAAGGATGCTGAACCCAGGGTACCTGCTCCTGCAGACCCCTGCTGGACACCACCCTGTTCCCAGCCAGGCTAAGGAATATTTCCTCAGGCTCCCTAACACAATCTTCCCCTTGCAGGCTGCCATGGTTTCCCCTCACCCCCCAATTCCCTGCTTTTCCTCACCCCCCCACCCCCCCTTAGCATATTCCCAAGCCCTGAGCATCCGACCCAGCTGTATCCCCCCCTCCCAAGGGCATTCCCAGAGCAAAGCAGTTGCTAGCCAGCTCTGGAGTTTGCTGCACTGTAAAGTAAAATATAAAAAGAAGGTTGCTAAGATAAGTCCAAGGGTGGAGAGGTTTTTTTTTCCTAAACAAAAAAGTGCTTCTGATTTCACATCTCTTGCAGCTCTGTTAAAAATAGTGCTTTCCTCATGCTCAAAGCCAAGTGAAAAGGTTTGGCTTCACTCACAACAATCTCATTCTCTCTTTCCCCACTACCTAAAGGTCTCTTCTTGTGTTCCAGCCAGCCCAAATGGGCTTTTAGGTTAATACTTGGGATTTCCAGCCTCCAATCCGTCATTGCCCTTCAGCACCAGTGGTCACTAACTCCTCTAACACTCATGTTTCACCCCAGGGATTCACCATGCTCCTTGCCTTAGTGTCTCTGCCCATCAGCCTGGGCACCATCCCATCACCCTGGTCCTTCAAGACACATCTGTTTCCTGGATTCTTCTCGCTCAAACCCCCTGTTTGCATTAACTCCTCATCTGAGGGAGTTTCTGGAAAAGAAGCTCCACATCAGGATTCCTGGAAGGACAATGCATCCACAATCACTGTGCTGCAAGCATCCCCAAGCTGCTAGAGAGCCCTCCAGCTCCTCTTTGCCACCAAATCCAGCCACAGAACCCCAATAATTTCCTCCCCTGTCATCTTTCTTCCCCAGGTTTTTCCCACCCACCTGTTGCAGCTCAGCACAGACTAATCACAGAGACAGCAGCCGCATCCCCCTCTGTGCACAAACCTCACATCTCACACTACTTCCCTACAAAGCAGCATCAAGAGGAGCAGGAACGATGCCTTTGAGCTTGTTGGGGGGGTACCTTCAGCTGGTGAAGGATGGGAGCCCAGCACACAGCTCCAGGACAAACTTTCTGTGCCTTTTAGCCATTAATCTCTACTCCCTTCCCGCTCTGCATGAATAAACCACACGTTTTTAAAAGCTTTTCACTCTCCCTTAGTCCCACGTTATCTGCTGAAGGCATCAGCCCACCTCCCACATCGTGCTGGAGAAAACGTGCCCAGGGACTTCTTACTTTTAATAGGTGTAAAGTTCTGTTGCTCATGATAACCTCAAGCCCTGCAAAAGCCTCATCATCTCACTAGGAGCGAGCCTGGTGTCTTCAAGGTCTCTTCCAACCTAAAGGATTCACACAGAATGACAGACTGTTAGGGACTGGAAGATCATCCAGTCCAATCCCCCTGCCACAGCAGGATCCCCCAGACCCAGTCACACAAGAACAGTCCAGGCAGGTTTTAAACGTCTGCAGAGAAGATGATTCTATAATCCCCCTGGGCAGCCCCTTCCAGGGCTCTGTCACCCTCACCGGGAAGAAGTTTCTTCTCCTTTTGATGTGGAACCTCCTCTGTTCCAGCTGACACCTGGTGCCCCTTATCCTATCACTGGGTGCCCCTGAGCAGAGCCTGTCTCCTTCCTCCTGACACCCACTCTTTCCATACTGATCAACAGTCAGGGGGTCACCCCTCGGGCTCCTTTTCTCCAAGCTGAAGAGACCCAGCTCCCTCAGCCTTTCCTCATCACAGAGTTGCTCCCTTCCATTCATCTTTGTGGCTCTGCACTGGACTCTCTCCAGCAGCTCTGTGTCCTTCTGGAACTGAGGGGCCCAGAACTGGACACAAAATTCCAGATGTGGTCTCACCAGGGCAAAGCAGAGGGGAAGGAGAACCTCTCTCGATCTATGCAGCTCCCAGCCCGTGAGCTGAATCCTCTCTCTCTCACTCCCCACAGCCACACAGTGGGCTCTAAAGACGCTCAGGGCAAGAAGAAATATTGTTATCCTCGAGGAATTAAAGGAAATGAACAAAGAAATCCTTTCTAATTAACGGAAACGTTTGATGGGCTCCGAACAAACATGTTGCTCTGCTTTCAAATCCCAAGTTGAAAAGCTGCATTGGGCAAATTTCAAAACAACATCTTTTTACCTTATTTCTACACCTCTACCCTGTGTTGGGGTTCTTTCACCCAGCAATGATATTCCCCCCTCTCCAGCACACACTCAGCTGCTTCTCCTTCCACCTATTCTGGACAATTAGGGTGGCTGCCGCTGTGGCAGAGCGTGGCTCCAAGGGTGACCTCGGGCTAGACCTTTGGCACCCTGACACCTCTGCTTTCCCATCTGCAAAATGGGAACATTGGGCTCTGGGCAGGCAAACGTATCTCCCACTGCTTCACCAGACCAACAGGGCACTGGTCTGGTGAAAGCTGGAGAGAGACTTCATACCAGACTCCAGTGGTGGATGGCTTCAGGCTAGAATACAGGAGGTTCAGATGAGATCTGAGGCAGAAATCCCTCCCTGTGAGGGTGCTGAGGCCCTGGAACAGGTTACTCAGGGGGGCTGTGGCTGCTCCATCCCTGGCAGTGTCCAAGGCCAGGTTGGATGGGGCTCTGGGCACCCTGGTCTGGTGAGAGGTGATGCTGCCCAAGGCAGAGGTTTGGAACTGGACAATCCCTGAGGTCCCAACTCAAAACCACTCTGTAGTTCTAGGATCTGTTTGATTTTCAGGATAAAAACCAGACGTATAAATATGTATTGAGCTGGTGAAGCCTTTGTGGGATATTATTTGGGGTTGTTTGTTTCTCGATATCAAGCAGAGAATCTAAAATGCATATTTCAATGTGACAGGCAGCACCCAGGCTGTGAGGAGACACAACGGTTCGCTGGGCACATCCAAACCTGATTTTTGTGTGTGTTTTCAGAGGGTTGGGGCTTCTTGTTCCCCAAGCTGTCTCCATGCATATTCACAGCTGGGACCTGCCTGGTCCCCGGGGTAAATAACACCGAAGTTTCCACGAAAGCAGAGATTCCCCCACCCTTACATTGCAGAGCTGGGGCAGAACCCCCAAGAAGCAGAGTCACCCCTCCCTCTGTCTGTCCATCCATCTGTCCACCACTCCATCCTTCCTCTGGCTCCCTCCCTCCTTCCTGTCCCTCCTCCTCTCGCTGTGTGTGTGCGTGTGTGTCTCTGCCTGAATGAAAGGCTACCCTTTTCTCCTTGACATCTTGTTAGAGTGGGAATACAACATCTATTGATTTGCATTTCATGCAAGGGAAGGGAAAGGAAAAAAAAGGAGCTTTTTGAAAAATAAAATAAAAACCAGCTTTTCTGAACTCTGAGCTACGGGAGGAATGAGCAGGAGATGCCTGAGCTGCACTCTAAGCAGGACTCTGCTCCCCCAGCTCCAGACCTGATTGAAGGCACCCAGTGAAGCCCATGGAGGGCAGAAGGATCTGCTTGAGCAGAGAATCATAGAAACACCCAGTTTTTTTGGTTGGAAAAGATCTGTAGGATCAAGTCCAGCTGTTCCCTCAGCACTGCCAGCTCCCCACTAACCCCCTGATGCTCACACCGCATCTCCAATGGCCTTGCAACCCTGACAGGGACTATGGGCAGCTTGAGCCAGGTCTGGACAACCTCTGTGAAGCAGAAAGGATTCCTCAGGGCCAACCTCAAGCTCCCCTAGTGAAGCCTGAGACCGCTTCTGCTTGTTACTTGTGAGAACAGACTGACCCACAACTCACTCCATCCTCCTTTCAGAGAGTTGTGGAGAGCATGAAGGTCTCCCCTGAGCCTCCTTCTCTCCACACTAAACCCCCCTAGTTCCTTCAGCTGCTCCTTGGAGCAGTTGTGCTCCAGACTCCTCCCCTGCTTGGTCGCCTTTCTCTGGACATAAACGTCACCAACCATCCCCAGGTACCTCTACATCAGGCAGCTGCATCACCCTCCACAAGTACTTCTTCAACCCTGCAGCCACTGCCAAGAGCCCACGTGGCCAGGTACTCAGTTCCACAGTGAAGACCAAGCAAGAATTAAGCTGGACAAGGTGACTACACTAGCACTAAAGCAACGTGAGACGAGGGCTGGTGTGGGAACGGAGATGCCTCTCTTGAAGCTCCTGAGGTTTGCCAGCAACCTGTTCTCCTAAGACCCCATCTAGAGCACTGTGTGCAATTCTGAATCCCCCAACACCAGATGGACCTGGAGCTGTTGGGAGCAGGTCCTCAGGAGGCCATGAAGATGCTCTGAGGGATGAAGACTCTGTGCTCTGGGAACAGGCCAAGGGAGCTGAAGAGAAGGCGGCTCCAGGGAGACCTTATGACAGCTTCCAGCATCTGAAGGGTCAGAAAGCTGGGGAAGGGCTTTTTACAAGAGTTTGTAGTGCTAGGATGAAGGGAGATGGCTTTAGGCTGGAAGAGGGGAGATTCAGGTTAGATCTGAGGAGGAAATTCTTTACAGTGAGGGTGCTGAGGCCCTGGAACAGGTTGCCCAGGGAGGCTGTGGCTGCTCCATCCCTGGCAGTGTCCAAGGCCAGGTTGGATGGGGCTCTGGGCACCCTGGTCCGGTGAGAGGTGTCACTGCCCTTGGCAGGGGGTTGGCACTGGGTGAGCTCTGAGGTCTCTTCCAACCTAAACCAGCCTGTGATTCTAGATTCCTGGCCTCCAACAGGTCCCCAACATAACGCAGGTCCCAGCCACGGTGACAAAGATCCCCAGCTGCCCTGCCTGGGGGAGACCTCCCCACTGCTCAGAACCAGGGCAAGCAAACCCAACAAGCAGGGATGGCTCCAGGGAGAGGAACCCAGTGGCAGAGCACCAGAGATGGGTCCAGCATGAGTGGGTGAGGGCAAACAGCCCCTCACCTACCACAGCAGGCTGCTGGGAGGATTAACTAGTGTTTGTAAAGCACTTTGAAGATAAAGGTGGCTGCAGGAGAGCTCGTAACCGGGAGCGATGTGGAGGTGGGGACTGGGAAACCCAGTTACGGCAGGGTTTCTTATCTGGTGTGCAGGCTGCAGCCCTGGCTGGGCAAGCAGGTTCAGATGAAAGGGAGAGTGGGAAAAGTTCCGCAGCGGGGAAAAAAAAGAGAAATCAAGCACTTGCTGCTTGTGAAAAATGAGTGAGAGAGATGAAAAGATGTGATCTAAGTCTCTAAAAGCTGGAGAGACCTGCTATTGATTCTGGCTTGGGAAGAAGGGGCCTGAACAAGAGCTGGTGTGTCGTTAAGTGCACTTATCTCCTCTTGTTAGATGGCAGAAAGGGGCCAGATGGACAGGGTGCTAATTCCCGTCAAGAATCATTATTAGCATGAGGTACCTCCAAAGACTGGCTCTGAGCAGCGGTGAACGTCGAAGCATCGTGAGGCCAGGAACCCCACAACGTCCCTGGGCAACCTCGTCTAGTGTTTGAGCACCCTCACCCTCTCAAAGCTACACTCCTGCATTGAAAGAGCACCTCGGACTTTAATTTGGGCTCATTGCCTCTTGCCCTCACCCCTGAGAAGAGCCTGGTGCACAGCCTTGTGCTCCCAGCCACCCCTCGAACCTCCCCCAGTATCCAGAGCAGCCCATCTCCTGGGAGAAACCCTGATGGGAAAAGCCAGCAATGAAGTTGGCTCCCTCCTGCAGCTGTCAGGAGGTTGGTCCTGCTGCAGAGAGCAATGAAACACAAGATACCCTCACACGCTGATCTTTGATCATAGTAATTATCCCTTGTTGCCGCGTACAAAACATTATCTCCACGCAGGCATCAGGCTCCTGCGGTACCACCCCTCCACATCTCCTCACACCCCATCCCCTGGGCTCCACACACCCTTTCCCTTTGGCTTCAGACACCCCATCCTTTCTGCTCTGTGCACCCTATCCCTTCAGCTACACAACCCCCATCCCTTCGGCTCCACAGCCCCCATCCCTCTGTGCTCAGACACCCCATCCCCTCAGCTCCCCACACCTCATCCCTTTGGCTCCACACAGCCCATCTCTCCAGCTCCGCCAGGCAGCACCAGGGCAGGATTGTCCCTTCTCTTGGGGAAAGGAGACTTTTGTTTGCCAAGCTTTGATCAAAACGACGGCACGTCAGGGGAAAGAGAAGAAAACAGGGCAGAGACGCTGCATCCTGATCCGTAAGCAGGAGATGACGGTTCAAGGATAATTCAGGCAGCGCTCACTGGCTCTGTGTGTCTGGGGGTTGGGTTTGCTTTTCTCTATTTTATTTTTTTTTTTTCAAGAACGAGAGAGAAAGAAAACATTTTTTTAAAGCTTTGCTCCCTTTCATTTTTCTCCGAGTTCAGTGGCTTTTCCTCGTCAAGCCTCTGTAGCTCAGGTAAGAACAGAGGGCTCCAGATTAAAGAGAAACACGGCAGCAAGCAGAAAGCCGTCGAGATAACAGGGAGGACAAAGTCAGCAAAGACAAAAGAGGGAAGTCTGCTGGCTGCAAGATTCCCCACTTCGGGCTTTTATGGAGATTACTCCAGAAATGGGGACCAAGCTGCATGTTGCAGACTCCCATCCCAACTCTCTCAGCCTGGATGTGAGGAAGAGCATCAGGAGCCCTGAGCTCAGCAGCCGGGGCTCGGCGTGCCCAGGGCTCTCAGAGACATTTAACACAGCCTGCATCCTCACGGATATCTGGGTGGGTGGACAGACAGACAGCATGCTAGACTGACAGCTCTAAATACCTCCCTACGTGAGCGTGGGCAGCAACCAAGCGTAGAGCCTCCTGCCACAGCATCTCACGTGCTAGTGAAAAACGCAGTCATGCAGCTCGCTTCAGCCCTCACTACTCTACAAGAGCACCCAGCAGGGCATGAAGGACATGGTTTCATCACTCCCCATCATCCAGACAAGGGCCCATCAGCTGCTTCCAGCATCATCACCCACCACAGCAAGGCTCCCGCAGCCACCAGGTGAAGGGAGTAGGGAGGTGGCCAAGCCCAACACTTCTCCTTGGGACCAAAACCAAGCTGCACATTGGGAGGGGATGTGCCTGGAGCCACCCTGCCATCACAAAGCCAGGCTCCCCGCAGACCGAGGGCTCAGCAGGGTCCACGTCTCCTTTGCAAATGACTCTGGCAATGACATACTGCCAGGGTCCCGTCAGGCTCTGCTGGGAAGCCTTCCCTGCTGTCTTGTTTATAGATCTATTCTTAGCTCAACTTTGACTCATTGCAGAAACAGCAAGGAGCCTTTCATCCTGTGACCCCGCAGCACCTTAAAGAATATGAGCTGAGCCTCGCAGAGAGGAAATATTGTCCTTTCTGCTAGACAGAGGGGTCAACCAACATATGAGGCCAGGAAGACAGGCAGCAAGGCCAGCAGGCAGAGCAGGGAGCAGCAAATAAGGAGAGGCTTTAGATGTTCCTGTGCAATCTCCTCTATGGGATCCTGCTCTAGCAGAGGGATTGGACTAGATGATCTCCAGAGGTCCCTTCCAACCCCCACCAGTCTATGTCCCTAAGGCGACAGGCAGCCCACACGCAAGATGAGTACAGAAGGGATATCAGGAACTGGATGGACCAGGGGGGCTCAAAAGGTTGAGGGCAGTAGCACAGAGTCCCGCTAAAGACCCACCAAATGCTGCAGCCCAGAGGGTGAGGTCCTTTCCCCCCAACCAGGAACCTCCTCTGGGAGCATCCTGGTGACGTCTGCTCTAGGTAGCACCCATGAACCCACTGCCCCCTGCTTATGGCTCTGGGATGTGGGAAACATGGATTAAAAACCCATTTTCAACAAGGAGCAGCAAAGGGGAGGCTGGGTGGTCCCTTACTGTGTGCAAGTACCCCCATCCTTCAGACGGGACTCTTGGGGTTGTGAAGAAGCCCCTGACCCACCAAGTTCTCACTCTGTTCCTAGATGAAAACCACTTCATTTTTTTCAAAGAAGATGGTGATCACCCAGCCACAAGGGCAGGAACACGGGACGAGGACATCTCCATTAAAGACGGAAGACGCTCATCGCCCCGTCGCATCTCCAACCAACCCTGGGAGGGAGAGCAGGTGCCGGGAGAGGGGCCACCGCACCCTCATGCAGCACAGAAAGTATTTTCCATATGCTGCCTGATCAGTTATACGTTTCTTAAAATGCTATTGCACAGATATTTCAGAGGCATCATGTAGTACCATCTGTTATGTTATATATTGCGTCGAGCCCGGCCAATTCTGAGCTCCCGTAATTTTATCTCCTCCATTTCATATGCGGCACAGGCACTCTGCAAGGCGAGTTGTTGGGGAATGGGAATCTGCTGATAGATGGAGAGCAAGGGATTGAAAAGGCCCAAACATGAGTGGTACCGGTAGCTCCCACCTCTCCCAGGCACCCCAGAGGAGTTTTGGGGTGTCCCCGCACACTGTGGATCACCCACCTTTGCAGCAAAGCCTGTCCTACCCAGGGCACAGCTCGCCTCTCTCTGCCTCTCCCACCACATACCTCCCTCCAACAGCAACGCCGCGGGGTGGAGAGACGCCTCCGGCAGCTCACAGATGTCCTTTTCCCTGCTTCCCCCAGCTTTTCCAGGCGGCACCATGGTCCCCCCATTCCCCATCCAGTGCAGCAATGAGCCAAGACGCAGCACAGCCCACCACGCAGCCCAGCATGGGATGCTGCAGGAGGGCAGCTCCACACCAAGGTTCTCCTCTCTGTTACCGGGTTTTTCCAAGAGGAAAGGAGCTGCCAGGGGAGCCAATTATTCTGCACCTTGTCCCTGCTCAAGAGCCCATCAGCAAAACCATCTCCGCCTTGCAACCGGCCCTGACAAGCATCATTAAGGTGAAACTCTTTGCCCAAGTTATCCACATGGATAACCCCAAGACAAAGACTGGAGGCCAGAAAAAACCCCTCTGAGGTTAGAGCAAAACAGGAATGGAAGCCAGTGGGCAGAGCAGAGAGGGGGAAGCCCTCTGAAGTGGGAAACATTCTGATTTTTAAAGCCAAACCTCCCCATTCATCAGACACCGGCCCCGGCTTTCCCAGCGCTGCCACAAGCACCAGCGAAGTTTGGTGTCACTCTGCTCAATTTGTCCCGATTTCATTAGGATGAGAGAGGTTAAAAAAAGCAGAAACCTTCGGATTTCCTGTGTTTTGCTGGCTCCCTCCTCTGGCACTTGGAAATATTTTTATTTTCTAATGGGTTTGGCCATGAAGCACACGGCAGTCCACCCAGCACCCCCTTGGACCTGCGCTTTGAGGCAAGCAGGTCTTGCTCTGACTCACCATGTGCTGTTAGACAATCACAGGACATTAGGGGTTGGAAGGGACCTCCAAAGATCATCCAGTTCAATCCCCTGCCACAGCGGGATCTCCTAGATCCAGCTGTACATGAACAGGCCAGGTGGGTTTGAAACATCCCCAGAGAAGGAGACTCCACGACCCCCCTGGGTAGCCCCTTCCAGGGCTCTGGCACCCACACCAGGAAGAGGTTTCTTCTCATCTTATCATAGAATCACTAGGGATTGGAAGGGACCT
>VZRI01010025.1:119894-176767 GCA_013397515.1 Upupa epops
GAACTGAGGGGCCCAGAACTGGACACAGGATTCCAGATGTGGTCTCACCAGGGCAGAGTAGAGGGGAAGGAGAACCTCTCTTGATCTGCTAACCATCTCCCTTCTAATTCACCCCAGGATTCCACTGGCTTTCTTGGCCACAAGAAAAGAAACACATTCTCTTCTATCCTTGCTGCAATAATTCAAAGGAAAGGGAGAAGTCACAGAAATTATTACCCTGGCCAGTGTTCAGTATTAAAAAAGGAGTCAAAGGCACTTTGAGCAAAGCCATGGCAGCTGCCTGGGGCCACAGCACTGCAGGAGGCTGCAGTGTCGCTTCCCATCACCTCCTGCACATCCCATAGGATGTCTGGAGCAGGGTTCACAGAATCACAGAGTGTTAGGGGTTGGAAGGGATCTCCAAAGATTGAGTCCAACTGCCCTGGCCAGAGCAGGGCCAAAACCAGGGCAGATCACTCAGCAATGCATCCAGACAGGGCTGGAAAGGCTCCAGAGAAGGAGACTCCACATCCTCTCCAGGAAGACTGTTCCAGTGCTCTGTCACCCTTGCAGTAAAGCAGCTCTTCCTCATGTTGAGGTGGAAGGTCCTATGCTCAAGCTGGAATCCACTGCCCCTCATCTTACCCCAGAGTACATGTGAAAAGAGATTGTCACTGCCTTCTTGACACCCAGCCCTCATGGATTTATAGACATTGTTTTGTTCCTCAGTAAAGAATCACAGAATCATAGGCTGTGTTGGGTTGGAGGGGACCTCCAAAGGGCATCCAGTCCAACCCCCTCGACAACAAGCAGGGCCAGCACTCACCAGACCACACTACCCAGAGCCCCAGCCAGCCTGACCTTGAATGGCTCCAGGGATGGGGCCTCCAGCTTCTCTCTGGGCAGCCTGGTCCAGGGATCCCCCACCCTCAGATTCCAGACCTTTGTCCTCCTGTCCAGCCTCCCTCTGCCCTTTTCCTTCTTCAAACCAGGACCCCTTGTCCTAGCATAACCTGCCCTTGGGAACAGCCTTCTCCAGCTCAGAGCAGAGGGGATCCAGCCCTCTGAGCACTTTTGTGCCCTCATCCGGACCTGCTCCAACAGCTCCTACTCCTTCTTGTGTTGAGGACTCCAGATCTGGGCACAGGACTCCAGCTGAGGTCTCACCAGGGCAGAGCAGAAGGGACCTAAAGACAGGACCATCCTCTTGGGAGGTCTGACACCTCCTTCACAAGGGTTTTGGGACCAGGAGTGGATGCCTGCTTTCAATTGCACATGATTTTCTCTGTAGTTCATTAAGAAGCTTTAACACCCCTGGGAGGGTTCCACGTTCCTCCCAGCACATCAGGTTTGTTTTGGAGGGGACACTTGAAGGGCTTTTAAAACCCGGGTTCGTTATTGTTCACCAAACACTTCTACTGGAAAAACAGCATTTCCATTCCAGTCTAAAACTTGTAAACAACCTTTTCCCTTTTATAAAGAAATAAAGTCTATTTATCCATCTACCCAATCCCAGCGAGCACAGAGCTACGGGGAGCCTGCTAACTCTGGGAGCTTGGGGTAGGAGGTGCTCAAGAATAAATAGTCAGGCTTTGCTTTTCCATCTTTCCTCCAAAGTCTCAAGGACTCCTGACTCCACTGCCCAACCCAAGCATGAAAAACCAGCCAGGCAGCCTCCCAGCACGGTGCTGCCAAGCCAAACCATTTCCTCTCCAGTCAGAGGAGCCAACAGACCCAGCATCCAGCCTGCTTCACCCCCAGCTCTCTGCTTACAGCACAAAATAGCTGCTTGGGTCAGCCAGCCCCAGCCGGCAGCACTGGGTTGGACCCTATTCCCATCATTTCCACAGAGAAGAGACAGGATTTGCACAAGGAAGATGGAGAGTTGGGGTTCAGCCTGGAGAGGAGAGGGATCCATTAGTGCTTTATAGTGACCTTCCAGTCTCTGAAAGGAGCTGTCAGAAGGCTGGGAAAGGCTGTTCCCAAGGGCTAATAAAGCTAGGAAGAGGGGTCATGGTTTGAAGCTGAAAAAGTACAGAGTGAGGCTGGACAGGAGGAAATAGGGCTGGAATCTGAGGGTGGGGGATCCCTGGACCAGGCTGCCCAGAGAGGGGGTGGAGGCTCCATCCCTAGAGCCTCCAGGTCAGGCTGGCTGGGGCTCTGGGTAGTGTGGTCTGGTGAGTGCTGGCCCTGCTTCTTGTAGGGTGGTTGGACTGGATGCTCTTTGCAGGTCCAACCCAGCACACAGTGTGATTCTAATCTATGAATACTTGAGCCCTGGCTGGAGTGCCCCTGTACAGGCAAGTTCTTTACTAAAGGATGAGCTTAGCTGAAGGAGCCCCATCCTTCTTGCAGAAACACACGGCACGCTGCACCCCAATTACAGCATCGCCGAATCAATAACCTAGTGGAGAGCAATCTGCTACGGGGCATGGAGTCTAAGCAGATCCCCCACTAACAGCAGGAGTCCCCAAAGGAACAGGAGGTATCATAGCAATCCCATTATCTTCTGGCCATGACCCTCTCTGTCTTCCCCTGAGGAAAATCAGAGCCAGCGCTCAGGAATGGGGGTGGATAAGCGGAAGGAAGAAGTTAGCAGCAAGAGGAAGGAAAGCGTGACCAGCGTGGGGAGAGAGCTGCCACTCCAAGGCTCTGCAAAATCACTAGGCTCCCTCAAGTGTTGCTCCCTCCTTCCCCAGGCACAGAGCACTCTGCATCTGGAGAGTTACTTGTGCGCGTCACTCATTCCCCACGTTCATCCCGAATGCCCAGCTGCGAGCTACATAAATATTGACAGGGTACATTATTAAATAACTAGATCTGCTCAAGCATTCACTATTGACCATTCCAAGAAGGCAAAACAACAAGGCCTGGGGACAAGGGGGTTTCATCCAGTCCCAAATTGGATAAGCACGGATGCAGCTGATGGATACTGCCCCGTGCTCATGTCCTGAACACCAGCTGGGAGATGAGGAAGGAAAGGAGAGCCCTGGAGAGACAAGGAGGCAAACTCCTCACATGGGACCGATGCTTTGACAAGCTATTTGTTTTTCTGGTTCTGTTCCCTTCTGGTCAAGTCAGTTGAAAATTCAACAGCGCACACGGAGAACTGGGGCAAGGGAAGAGCAGGAAGGCAACACACCATCCTCCAGGGACCATCAGCTGCAGAAGGAAGGCTGCCAAATCACCCTCGAGCTGCCCAAGTGTGTTAATGGATGGGATTAAAGAGCTCCTTCTGGGGATCAAAGCAAAGCTCTCCCCCAGGAGCACACCGCCTTCGACTCCCCACATCCCACAGGGCAACTTTGGCAGCAGCTCCTGCAAATATTTTCATTGAGGGGGGGCCCAATCCCCTGAGTCTCATTAGGGATCTTGAAAGCAGGCAACACTTAATTTGAGGGAACCACGCTTCATCGGGTTTCGAGTCCAAACTACAGGCAGATGCCAAGGGTGTTTGATTTGGAGGCAAAGCCTTGGGTCTCAATTTCTAAACACCCCTCCCCAGAAGTCAGGCGCTGGAACATCTCCATCTCCTCATCACTGTAATTATAAGGGGAATTATTTAGGGCTTCAGCTCTTGTGTGGCCAACAACATTCATCTCTCTGATACCAACCCGTAACAAAAGAATAACTACCAGAGCCAGAGAGAATCAGCGATACAAGTTGCTTCAGATCACAAGAGTTCAAAGCCAAGAGTGGCGGCAGCCTTGCAGCTCACGGCCCCCGGTAATAAGAACTTGCCTATTTCATGAACTCACAAAGCAATCCAAAGGAGAATCACTCTTTATAATTGTTTTTCAACTTCTCCTCCAGCTGGAGGAATAATGACTACACAATTCTCCTAACAACATGATCATAATCTATCAGTTCTATGAACTACAGAATGAACCCAAAGAGATAATTGGTGCAGGCACTGAATGATAAACATGTCAAGATTATGATTTCTTTGCTTAAGAATGAAACGAAGATATGATTGGAAATGCCATGCTTGGGGAGTATGAGCAATATTCCCATGCTCCGTCATCTAAATTAGTTTATAATTTGCATACACTTGTATTTTTAGGCATTGTTCAAAGGCAGGGGAGCTGTAAAACATTAAGATCCAAACATCAGCAGGCTTTGTCCTTCAACGGCACCTTCCCGGCAAAGATCTCCACGAGCATCAGGAAATCCCAGTAGCCCCATCAGCAGAAGCCGAGGTGCTGCTCTGCCAGGGAACCTCGAGAGGGTTTATCACAGGGGTTTATCACCTCCTTTCCAAGAGGGTTTACACCCTAGAGATCTGCTCTAACCACGGGGCTCTACAAGTGTCAGTGATGAATCTCAGTGTGGAGCCTTCCCAACGCTCTCAGTAGGATGACAAACCCAGGCTGACACTGCACTCCAACAAACCCTGCACCCCAGTGAAACTCGCCTCATCTCCAGTGCTGTTTTCACAGCCCTCTGAGCTTTAAGCAGACCCGCAGTGCTCCGCTGGGTTAAACAAGAGATGGAAATACCAACAAACCCAGATCCTATTCACATGCTGAAGGGGTCTCTTCCTCTGCCTCTTCAGAGGGTGGGAGTTTTAGTATTCCCAGCATTTGAGGGAAATATTTAAGAAAAAACAGGGGCTCCAAGTCCCACAAACACTCCTGCCCTGCAAATCATTAAAGTCTCCATCACTCCCTGCCCACAGCATCCTTTGCAACCCCCAGGGATTCCCCAGCCAACACCAGGTGGAAACCACTGAGCCATGAAAGAGCAACTAACAGGTCCCTGTGCCCACAACTGCTCCTGTCACTTGAAAACCCCCCGGGGCTCCCTGCAAGCACAGCAGGGTGGGAGTTGGTCACTCCATATGGCACCCATTAGTCCATTGCTCAGATGGCACCAACAGTGCATGGCCAAAGCCAGCAGCCAGCAAAGCATCCTTGGAGACAACCTTTCACCCAGGCAGCTCTTGGGATAGGCAGGACAGAGAGGATGGGGAGGCAGGACAAAGGATCGAGCTCCTGCTTAGAACTGTTGAATCATCAAGGCTGGAAAAGATCTTCAAGATCCAGTCCAACCATCCACCATACAACCCCCAACCACTACCCCATCTCTGCAAACACCCTGGCTGCCCACTTGTTGAACCCTTCCAGGGATGGTGCCTCCACCCCCTCCCTGGGCAGCCTGTTCCAAGGCCTCCCCACTCTTGCTGGAAAGTTTTTCCTAAGATACAGCCTGATCCCATTTCCTCTTGCCCTATCTGTCCCAAAAGCATGGGTGGCCTTTGCTGCAGCTGCTCCAGTGGGTCCCCCCGAAGCACCTGACAAACCTCAGCACAGCATCACCTAGAGGGACAAGAGATGACTGGAATCACAGAAAGGGGTATTTCTGCTCTCAAACTAAGACTCTGCAAGGGAAAACTAGTTAAGGAAGCTAGAAAGATGAAAACACCACTCTCATCCCTTCTCTGCTAAAATAGAAAGTCCCTTAAAGCAAGTCTACTGAATTAAAGAGAAAACCCTAGAGAGCAGCCATGCTCATGAGCAAATTCAATTTGCCATCTCATTCTGAACTTATAAAAGCCAAGGCTCTGTAAACAAGAGCCAAAGCCTCACACGGTGCCTCCAGTCACCTGGAGATGAGCTCTCACAGAGAGCACTGGACAAGCCTCCTTCATGGCTCTTGTGCCATCTCACAGCCCTGCTCCTCATTTTGCAGATCACACTAAGCCAAGCTCCCCTAAACCCCAGCATTTCCACCTCATGCAGCTGACGCTGAGCAGAAGAGACAGACAGCCAAGACCAAAGACAATCACAGAATCATTAAGGTTGGAAGAGACTTCCAGGATCATCCAGTCCAACCATCACTCCAACCCCACCCTGCCAATTAAACCCTGTTCCCCAGGGCCACAGCTGCTCAGTGTTTGAACCCCTCCCGGGACAGCAACTCCATCCCTTCCTGGGCAGCCTGTTCCAATCCCTGAGCACTCTGTCAGGGAAGAGATTTCTCCTGATGTCCAGCCTAACCTTCCTCTGGCACCAATGGAGGCTGTTTCCTCTTATCACTGGTGACTTGGGAGTAGAGACTGACCCCCAGCTCTCTTCACCCTCCTCTCAGGCAGCTGTAAAGAGCAGTAAGGTCTCCTCTCAGCCTCTTTTTCTCCAGACTAAATGCTCCCAGATCCCCTCAGCTGCTCCTCATCGGTCCTTTCCTCCAGGCCCTTCCCCTGCCTCACTGCCCTTCTCTGGACCCACTCCAGCCCCTCAACATCCTTCTTGTACTGCAGTGCCCAAAACTGACTCCAGCACTGGAGATGAGGTCTCACTATTGTCGAGTATGACTTGATCACACCCCTCCCATCCTTCCCACCACTCCGTTACCCAAGCCCCAGGAGCAGTACTAAATTCTCTGTGACGTTGCTGCCTCTCTCCATGTCCTTCGCACAGTGCTTGGGAACCTGCACTGAGTCTCCCCGGAAGCCCAAGCCAATTGAATTACGTGCTGCAAGTAATTCGTTCGAGAAACACTGACATTGCTGTCAAACTCTTCACAACTCCTTTTCTGAACATTTCGGAGCTCTCTCTGTAGATGACTGGATAACATTCAGGAAATGATGGGGATGATTTTCTTTTCTTTTCCCCATCATCGCCATCAAATGAAGTTATTTGTGAATACATCTGCTGGAAACCAAACCAAACCAAACATGACAAGTCTATTTTCACCGTCGGTGCTGAGGTCTGTGCATTGTGCCTGCAGGCGAGGTACCTGCAAGGAGTGTGGGGTGGCCACAGGGCAACGGTGTGAGGAGCCAGGGTGGGTTTTAAACCACTAATACTCTCAATGACATTAGGCTGAGCCTTCCTACTGCATGGAAAACTGCAACAAGCAAGGATGGGCTTTGTGTCAGGAGGATGGAGCCAGGCTCTTCTCAAGGTCATCTGGTGGCAGGACAAGGGGCAACGGGTGCCAGCTGGAACAGAGGAGGTTCCATCTCAATATCTGCAGGAACTTCTTCCCAGGGAGTGTCCTGGAGCACTGGAACAGGCTGCCCAGAGGGGATGTGGAGTCTCCTTCTCTGGAGACGTTCCAGACCCACCTGGCTGTGTTCCTGTGCGACTTGGTCTGGGTGATCCTGCTGTGGCAGGGGGATTGGACTGGATGATCTTTCGAGGTCTCTTCCAATCCCTAATGATCCTATAATTCTATGATACAGGAGGGCTTTAATAAGATATGGAAGGTTTGGAGCTGCGTTATCCCACTGCAACCTATTACCAAGTCATTAGTAGCAAAGTAATAGTCTACTAGTTAACAGTTTGACTAATAAGCCTCTGTGGCAAAAGGAAAACCAAAGAGAATTTGTCCTGATGATAAACTCCTGGATGAGAGGCGACCACCTAGTGATCACTTGCCCAAAGTGACTCCTTCCAGGAGCCACTGGAGCTCCTTACGCCAACCTGTTTCTCTACAGCAACCATTTACATCTGCCCTGCAAACCTCCAGAGGTTACCTGAAGCACATCCCCAGAGCTCATGCACTGCCTCTACCAGCCGAGCTGCAAGAGTCCCTCCTGTTCCAACGGTGGCTGGAGAACTGGTTTCAGACCCAGGGAGGCTCCTGAACATCAAATCCCAGAGCTAAAGACAAAGGTTTTGCAGGGACACGCAAACCCAGCAGCTCAGAATGGGAACCAGAAGACAACAACTGTGGCTCGTGCAGGCACCATGGCTCATCATAGCCCTTTCTGGGTTTAAAATCTTGGTGCTTACGAAATCTCTTCCCAAGAGGATGCCTGGAATAAATTGTCATCTGATAATAGCTACCAGGTGGTGAGGGATGGAAAAAGCAGACATGCACAGAATGTTTTGACTTCAAACTCATGTGGATTGTCAGAGGAGGAGTGTATTTTGCATCCCTTCCTCATCCCTGCCTCCCCCTCACCGTTTTCACCCCTGCGTGGATTTTTACACGTTATTCTTTTTTGCTTTGTTCAAGCAGAAGGCTTCAGCTCCTTGGGTCAGCGGCCAGGAGCCCAGAGCAAATCCCCAGCACTCTCCCAAGGGCCAGGGGTAACCAAGTTGAGGTCACCACCCCAGATCCTCGCCCCCTCTCTAATTAACCAAGCAGATGACAAAGCTTTCACAGACATCCCTGCTCCTCTCACCTTTCCCCATCATCCCTATCCGCTGGCTTACACAGCTGCCCCTTCCCGCTCCAGTCCTTGCTCCCCATCACACCTGTGACCTTCCATTAACACCTGGGCAGGCAGGGAGAACCCTCTGTGAGCCCAAAGCATCTGTTTTTAATCAGTTTGCCACAGAGCCTGCCCCAGCCTCGGGCCAGGAGCAAGCACTGAACTCCCTCCCTGGCCACGGTGACACTGCCAGGGCAGGGCAGCAAAGGGCATCCTTCTCACAAGCTTCAGAGGATGGCGGAAGGCAAGACAGTACCTCCCTGCCTGCATCTGGGGAAGGCATCTTGCATCCCAGGAACCTCGCTCACGCTTGCTCTGTGCAGGCTGTGAACACACGCACGGATCACACCTTGTTCTCAGCAGGAAAGGGGTATTGACTTGGAAAGGACCAAACTCTGCCTCCCAGCCCACAGCAGCTCTCCTCATAAAACAAGAAAACAACGCTCAGAGAGGGAATCACAAGCAGCAGAGGCATTTTACTGCACAGGCGCTGCGAGGAAATCAGCCCGTGTAATGAAGAGGTCAGCACAGAGAGCAATGAGGAGCTTTCAGATGGCATCTGGAAATTTCAGAGGGCTCTGATCTGTTTACTTGCCCCAGGAGGGACTGTGGAAGCAGTGGGGCTAGCAGGACAGCAGAGAGGGTGAGGGGACATCCAGCTGAAGGCACTACCAGCCAGGAGAGCACCAGCCAGTCACCTGCACCCATGGCCAGACTTGCTCAGAACCTGAAATCACGAACCCCCCGGCACTGGGTGCTGCTGGAGCAGGTCAGGGTGGCTTCTCTAACCTGGAGAAGAGGAGGCTAGGAGGAAACCCTATTTCTACCTACAGCTACCTGAAAGGACATGGTAGAGAGGTGGGCACTGCTCTCTTCTCACAAGTAACTGGTGACAGAACAAGAGGGACTGGCCTCAGGCTGCACCAGGGGAGGGTAAGACTGGGTATCAGGAAAAACTTCCTCCTGGAAAGAGTCATCAGGTGGTGGAACAGCTGAAAAGCTGGAGCTCCAGGAGGCAGCTGTCACCATCCCCAGACATTTTCAAACACCACAGAGACATTCCCATGTTAGGGAACACAGTCCAGTGGCAGGTCTAACAAAGGACTCAGCAGAGTAGGGAAAATATGGCAGGACATGATGATCTTAAAGGTCTTTTCCAACCTAAACGATTCTAGCTGCCCAAAGCTGGGTATCACATCCTACAGTGCTCCCCTGCTGCTCCCACTGCCCCAGGCAGGTTGGCACTGCCGGGTAATGCAGCATCCCAGAGCCAGCCCTGCCCCTGCCACTCCATCACGACACTTCGATTGCTGCTGCAGAGCCGAGTGGAGGAAAAATCAAGTGGCCAGAGGCAAGCCCTAATGAAGACTGCCAATATAACGACACCCAGAATGCAGTCAGCTCCATTGCAAACGTAATTGCAATCATAATGCAATCAATACTGATGGAAACACCGTATTTATACAGGGCCTTTCATCACTCACACGGAACGCAGGCAGTGCCAGTGCAAATATGCCAGCGTCTGATATAAAATATTTGCCGCACATCTCGCGTGCGTGCAGCCCAAACACCGCGTTCGGAGGAGCCCTGTCATGCTGGAAGCGTCGGGAGGTTCCTGGCCATGTGGTGAAGCCATTCAAAAGAATCAAAAATGACAGAAAATCATGAATCGGAGCTTTAGGAAGCAATAAAACCTGCACCCACGGTGACTTCTCCTTAGACTAAGGCACAGGTTCCATCCTGCTCTCCCTAGAGGTTCTCTGCTCCAGCATTATTGCCGTGGTCAGGCTGTCATTAGCCTCCTGACAGCGAGAACACAGGGAGAGATGCTCCCATTTCCTAGCCAGGGTGGTGTCCAACTTCTCCACTCAGGCACTGCAGTGGAGACGTGGTCGTAGCATCATTAAGATTGGAAGAGACCTCCAAAGGGCACCAATCCAACACCTCTACAGCAAGCAGGGCCAGCCCTCACCAGACCAGGTTGCCCAGAGCCCCAGCCAGCCTGACCTTGAATGGCTCCAGGGATGGGGCCTCCATCCCCTCTCTGGGCAGCCTGGTCCAGGGATCTCCCACCCTCAGCTTCAACAACTTTTTGCTCCTGTCCAGCCTCCATCAACCATTCTCCACGATCATCAAGTGTAACTTCCCTACTTCATCCAGAGATGCCAACGGGACTGAGCACCCAAACCCCATCATCACCTGCTGACAACCCCATGGACACCAGCATCACTGGCCCCATGAAGGTGACGATGCTCCAAGCCACAGGACTGCAGGACTTAGCCCCTACACTGAGGAAAGCCAGTGCTCGCCAGGTTCACAGTACCACAGAGCAGAGAAAACCCTCCTGACCTCATCCACCATCCCGTCTGCCCTCTGTTTCTGATCCACACAGTCCATCACAGGTCTTGACACATGTAATGTCTCAGTAAAGAAAAACACGAAGTGGTGATGCTCCTGCAGAGCTCTAACAGCTGACAGCCTAATGGCTCCTTATTTTTTCTCAGCTGCAGTTTAGAAAATGAAATAAATTTAGCTCCTTAAGTGAGTTACGTGTTTGCTGCACCCCCAGGTACCGGTGCTGAGCCCTGGGATGGAGAGGTGAGGATGGCCAAGGGAAAGGACAGCGTGAGGGATGGAAGCAGATTGTGGAAGCCACAGAGGGGATTCTACCCTTTTACTCTGCTTTTGTGAGACCCCACCTCAAATCCTGCAGACAGGATTCTGGGGTCACCAACATCAGGAGGATGTGGAACTGTTACAGTAAAGGCAGAGGCCACAGAGATGATCCAAGGGCTGGAGCACCTTTGCCACGAGGACAGGCTGAGGGAGCTGGGATTATTCAGCCTAGAGAAGAGTCCAGGGAACCTTAGAGCTGCCTTCCAGTCTCTGAAGGGAACCTCCAGGAAGGCTGCATGACTTTTCCTAGGGGATTCAGTGATAGGACAGGGGGAAATGGTTTGGAACTGAAGGAGAGGAGGTTCAGACTGGATCTGAGGAAGAAGCTCTTCAGTGCAGGGTGCAGAGACTCCGGAATTGATTGCCTGGACAGGCTGTGGCTGCCATCTGGGTGAGAGAGGGCAGGGGGCTGGAGGAGATGAGCTCTGAGGTCCCTTCCACCTCAGTCAGTCTGGGATTTTATGATTCAAAACTCCAGCTACAGATGATGCTGTTGTCTTGTCCTGGAAGGGATGGGGTCAACAGTACTTGTCTCTGGTGCCATCAGGTGCTGCTCAGCACGTCAGACCTCTCCCGTGGGCTTATAGCTGGGAGACTTAGTCGAAGTGACGAAGTCCCCTCATGCAGGTGGCTGCAGTGTATTAAGCAGAGCTGCTGTAATTAGACTAAAGCACTGTGTGGCCACGGGGCTGAGCGAGCGTGATGGAAAGCCTTTCACGGGGAACCGGCCAGGTCCTTGTGGAGCACACTCCAGCCATTTGTCAGCCGCCGCTCGCCCAGACGAGTCAGTCAGCCTCGAGCCAGCAGACTGGAAACTCTTTCTTCGAAATATTTCTAAGGTTATGAGGGATGAAGGATGGACAGGGCTGTAGATGAAGCTCTCATCTCCCCACTGAGTTTCTGGATAGTAGGAAAGGAGGGTTGGGAGTGGGGCACCAGCTTCTTTAGCCATCTATGCTGATAAAAGAACCCAGGAGAGTGTGACTCACTGACACAGAGAAAGAAGGATGAGGGGTGGTAGGATCCTGCTGCCTCTCTCCCCTACCTGTGACATGACACCATCCCCAGGGCATCACATGGCTGAAACCCCAGGCAGGGAGCTGGATCACAGCCACCTAGCTTTTGGGGGATCCCAGCAGCACCCAGCATCATTCAGAGGTCACTGCGGAGTTAAGAGCCTGCATGATCTTAACAGCCCGAAGCTTTTGGATTTAGCTAAAAGCCCTCTTTCCTTTTCACCTCTCAGATAAAGGCACAGGGCAAATGCAAACCCAGATCCAACATGAACACCAGAATATCTCTCATCACCTCCCCAGCATCCCAACAGAGCAGGGGGCAGGACTGCAGCCCCCTTGCACACTCTCAGAATCCTCACACCCCCTCAGAGCCCTTGCAGCAATGGGGGATGCTCACACAGCCACTCTGAGCAGCCTCCCCCCCACTCCTCTGTCATGCTCACACCCCTGCCATGCTCACACCCCATCTGGAGCCCCGGGGGCCTGGCCCACCCATGTGTCCTCCCCCCCAGCACACAGCCCTCCCTGGCACAGTGTGGAGCACAGACTGTTCCTTTCAGCACTCTTCTCACCCCAAATTCCCTGCTCTCCCCCTCCTTTGCTGCCAGAGGCTATTTTTCTCCTGCTCCAGGCCAGCTTCAAAACCAGGGCTCCTGCAGCACCTCACTGCTGGTGACATCTCCATCTCTCCAAAGGAGCTAAGCACATTCCCATCTGCACTTGGGATGACCCTCTTTCTTTTTGGAAGCATCCAGGAGTCAGAAAGAGGACAAGAAGGGAAAACTCAGTGCAGGTTACTGTAAGACACTGGGATCACTCTACTCTGCTGTGGTGAGACCACATCTGGAATGTTGTGTCCAGGTCTGGGCCCCTCNTGAGGAGTGACCCTCAGTGAATGGTTATAAATAGGGAGAGGGTGAGTGTCAGGAGGATGGAGCCAGGCTCTGCTCAGGGTGTCCAGGGACAGGACAAGAGGCAGTGGGGACAAACTGGAGCAGAGGAGGTTCCATGGAAACAGAAGGAAGAACTTTTCCCCTGCGAGAGTGACAGAGCCTTGGAAGAGGCTGCCCAGAGAGGCTGTGGAGTCCCCTGCTCTGGAGCCATTCAAACCCAGCCTGGCTGCTCCTGTGTGACCTGATCTAGGGGATCCTGCTCTAGCAGAGGGGTTGGACTGGATGATCTCTAGAGGTCCCTTCCAACCCTGAACATTCTGTGATTCTTTGATTTTCAAAGGCAGGCAGGAGAGAACAGGCAGCTCTCACTGCAGCAGGGCCAGCAATGTCCGAAGGGGACAAAAGGGATGGGGAGCAGCAGAAACAAAACGAGGGGAGCTCCGGTGCATTGGGAGCATCAGGACAACAACAGGAGCAAACTCAATTCCCCAGCTCTGCTACAGAAGAGTTTATCTCAGCTTGAGAAAGCTGTCCCATGTCATAACAGCTTCCTTCATCCCCTAAATACCTGTTGCTGTGGCAAGGGCATGTTCAGGGCAGCAAGAGAGGATGAGGTGAGCAGCGAGATGATGCTCAACAGCTGCCAAGAGCCAGTGAAGGGGCTGGTCTCCCTCAGCAAGACACATGGAGTGATGAAGCCGCCAAGAAGTTGTAATCAGGACTAATAGTTTGAGGTTCTTAATATTCCTGCAATCCAATAAATCAATGGCACTAGAGATGAGCACGGGAAGGCGAGCGCCAGATTGACAGAGTAAATTAGGCTGGGCTGCGCAGAGAGATTGCTCAAGCAGTTTGTTCTGACTGAGCTCACCATGAGCTAGCTGGTAAACACAGGGAGGGATGTCCTCAGGAGAGCCATTCCTCCTGGCTGGACACCCCTCCTGGCATCAATAGGGTCCTGTGGTCCTCAGGAAAGCAACAGCAGCTCCACCATCACCCCTTGGCTGTCCCAAACGTGGCACAATCAGTTCTAGGTGTTCACCTTGCTGCTCCCAGGGCACCAGGGGGATTTAGCTCAGGGTTCACCCTACTGCTTTATGGGGGAGTGCAAAGCACCATCCCAACGCCAGGGATTATTCTTAGAGACACCCAAGCACTGAGTTTACAATGGCATTAGTAGCCCAAACTGAAATTGCTGCTAGCCAGAGCAAAGATTGTGACTCCTCCTCTGAACCTTCTGAGTATCCCAAGACAGGTTATTGTGTCCTAGGGGACGCATGGCCTTCAAAACAGGAGGAAGGAAATAAAACAGTGTGGTTGTTTCAAGTCATCTAGCAGACACCTTGCAGTTCCAGGAGATCTAGAATCAAATCCAAAAGCAAACACCACAGGCATAACCTCAACCTGGATCTGCATCACATCTGTGCAGTAAATCACCCAGACACAGAACCATAGAATTTCATAGATTCACTGAATACCAGGCTGGAAAGGACCTCAAGGATCATCTATCCCAACCTATCCAGCTAAAAAGAGAGGTTCAATTAGACGTCGTCATCCAGGTTGGAAAAGACCCTTGAGATCATCAAGTCCAACCAAGTCTCAGCTCCTGGGCTGGGGACCCAAGTTGCCATACAGACAGCTTCTATCCGATTTATCTTACTCCATGCCCAAGCTCAACACAGCCCAGAATGTGACAGCAGCAGAAAGGATGGGGCGGACGGATGAGTATCCATGCACTTGTCCCATTATCAGCCAGCAGGACATCTGCAGAGGAACTGGCATACAGTCACCTCCATCTTCTGCTCCATCCTTCAGGAGATGAGATGACCTGACTAAATGCACCCGTCTCTGCATCCTTTGTCATATGGAACCCTTCCATATCCTTAAATCATCCGTGTCTCCGTACGACAAGGGATTGGAAGGGCTGAGATTATTTATCTTAAAAAGGAGACAAATAGGAAGCCTTATGATAAATGGGTGTGACTTAATGAATGAGAGAGACAAAGTACAGCTGGTCTTTCCATCCTCCCTGCCTCGCAACACCGCAAGTCCCCTTTGATTCTGCTAAAATAGTGACAAATTCAAACCTGATGAAAAGAAACACTTGCCCCAACCAGCCTATGAAATCTGTCGAAGCTGAGAGCTCGCAAGGTTTCAAAGACATTTATATCAATAACAGCTATCCAGAGCTAATGGTTAATGCTAATGAAAAGGAGATAATGAGTTTAAGCCCCTGTCTAATGACTGCTTTGGGCTGAATGAGAGTCGTGGAGTTTAGCCAGCAATTCCAACCTGGAGAAGCTCTAAATCACTGGGTATTTCCGAGCTAGGTGCAGCACCGATTTACCAGGAGATACGGGGTTCTCTCCAAATCCTCTACCCCAGACTGTGATTCAGGGTACTCCTCCCAGCACTAGCCTAGGCTGAGCTCTACTCTAGGCACTGTCCCTAGGAATCCAAGCAGATCTTCCTAAGAAATGTTCGCATTCCCCTTCCTCCCAGCCCATCCAAGAAAAGGATCACAGGGAGGGCTGAAGAGTTTGTTTCATCCTACACCAGCTCTTGGTCCACACTGGGACTGCACCCTGAAGCCCTCAAGATCCTATTACTACTTCTTGAAACTCATCTATAGTCCTTACCCCTGAATTACCAGTACAGGAGAGCACCACTGCTCTATTTTTCCTGGGACTCATCCCCTTGCCTTTGGTCTGGCAGTAACATGATTGTTATTGATGCCAAAAGCAGCACCCAATGAGAGACACAGCTCAATAAATACCTGGTAAGAAGCACTCCCTGCCCTAGAAAGCACAGCCCAAGAACAGCTACAGGAGGAAAAGATAGATCTGAGAACACCCCCAAGGTCACAGATGGAGCCTGCAGTACAGCCAGGGGAAACAAACCCATCCCTGTCCATCTGTCCCAACTTAAAGCCACCTCCTTCTGTTTTCACACCACCCACAGTCGATAACTTAGGGTGCTGGTTCTGCGTGTGCTGTGCCAGGGAGCAATCTCCCTTCTTAAACTCAGCGTCTGGACATGTATGCTGCAACGACCTCAGTCCTTACATTCCTGCAACACCTCCCTTCCTTTAATACCTACCATGTTCTTCCTGGCTGGCAAGGACATTCTTCACAAGAGACACGACCTCTGTCTGACCAAGCCCATAGTACTGTGAACAGATCTCCAGTGGGCCCTGACTACAGACTGGGAGGATCAACAGATCAAGCCAACAGGGATGGAATCATAGAATCACCAAGGTTGGAAAAGACCTTCCAGTCACCAAGGTTGGAATGCTCTCCCTACAACCTCCGACCACTACCCCATCTCCTCAATCACCCTGGATGACCACTTGTTGAACCCCTCCAAGGATGGTGCCTCCACCCCCTCCCCGGGCAGNTAGTACTGTGAACAGATCTCCAGTGGGCCCTGACTACAGACTGGGAGGATCAACAGATCAAGCCAACAGGGATGGAATCACAGAATCATAGAATCACCAAGGTTGGAAAAGACCTTCCAGATCACCAAGTCCAAATGCTCTCCCTACAACCTCCGACCACTACCCCATCTCCTCAATCACCCTGGATGACCACTTGTTGAACCCCTCCAAGGATGGTGCCTCCACCCCCTCCCCGGGCAGCCTGTGCCAAGGCCTCCCCAGGACGAGTTTTTCCTAAGATCCAGCCTGACCCCATTTCCTCTGCTCCTATCACCAGTCCCTAGGGAGAAGAAGACAATCTCCACCTCACTGCAATCTCCCTACAGGTAGTTGTAGAGAGCAGTGAGGTCTCCCCTCAGCCTCCTCTTCTCCAGGCTGAACAGCCTCAGCTCCCTCAGCTTCTCCCCATCAGCCCTGTTCTCCAGCCCCCTAACCAGCCCAGCTGCCCATCTCCATTCCCTCTCTGTCCTTCCTGCACTGCACTGCCCAAACTGCCCCCCCCAGTTCTCGAGGACAGTCTCCTCCCAAGCTCACAGCTCCAAAGGCACCAGCATCTCCTTCTCCACCGATACAGGCTGGGACTCTTTTAGATAATGGAGATGGTGTGAAAATCCTCTGGCACCTCTAAGCTCTAAATCACAAAAGAACTGAAGCACAATGACGTTTCCCTACACAAACCCATCGCAAAACACTCTGCACATCTGTCCTGGACATCAACAGTCACAATGATTACCGTAAAAGGTTTGAACACAACAGAATGTTCTCTACTCTGGAGTGTAACCTGCTCGTCACTAAGTGCTATATAATGCCGAGTGCCTGCTGTAAAAGGCTCTTCAGAAATGACAACGTAAAGAGTAATGGCCTCCAAAGCAGGACGGGGGTGAAACTCGACAGTTAAAGCCAGGAGAATTTTCTCTCAAAATCCTGCAGGTTTCACAGGAATGCAACTCAAAGCCACAAATCATCCTGGCTCTGCTTGCGAGGCTGCTGGAGCTCAGCAAACAGAAATCCCCCAAACTTTGGACGAACATCCCAAGTCGTGAGTTTCTTGCATGGCTCTGCACGACTGTTTTTCAAACCCTGTTTGCCAGCGCATCCTCACACAATTCACTGGCCTCTGCTGGGTGTCAGGTAGGTATTTCTCAAATCGTAGACACGGTCCTGGCCCAAAGAGGGGACAATGTTTTGGCACACAGAGGGTGAATTTCAAAGGAACAAGACCTCTGACTCTATAGGAATCCAACACTGCAGCACCTGAGCTCAGCTCCCAACCTCAGCCCCAGTGACCCAAATCCCTCTGCCCAAAGCAGGGACAGAATCACAGAGTCATTAAGGTTGGAAAGGACCTCTGAGATCATCAAGTCCAAGCTTGCCCCAACCCCTCCATGAGCCCTACACCATGTTCCACAGTGCCGCATCCACTGCCTTTTGAACCCCTCCAGGGATGGGGACTCCCCCCCTGCCCTGGGCAGCCTGTTCCAAGGTTGAACTGCTCTTGCACTAAAGAGATTCTTCCTCATTTCCAATCTGAACTCCCCCTGGGGCAACTGGTGGCCATTTCCTCTGGTCCTGTCAACAGTTACCAGAGAAGTGGCCAACATCAGCCTCCCTACAGTCTCCTTTCAGGAAGCTGTAAAGGTCTCCTCTCAGCCTCCTGTCCTCCAGGCTGAACAATCCCAACTCCCTCAGCCTCTCCCCATCAGACCTGTTCTCCCATCCCTTACCCAGCCTCGTTGCTCTTCTCTATCCCCACTCTAACAACCCAATGTCCTTCTTGTACTGTGGACACAGGACTCAAGCATTCCTCACAACCCCCTGCAGCAGGAGAATGAAGACTAAGTGCTCCACTACTGAACAAGGACCGTGACACCAAATGAACAACGAACAGGGCCACTGCAACCCTTCTGAAGAAGACTCTTCCACAAACCACCAGCACATTCCACCATGCTCTCCTCTCCAGTTCAACCTCCTAGGCCAACCCTCACCAGACACTCTCTGGAGATGTGGATATTAGCAAACAAAAGCCAAGCTGGGGAGGAGTTGTGGTGGTTCCATGAAGGCTGTGCTGCTCCCACTCAGCACGGCTCATCGATTGCTCCAGAGAGGAGGCAGCAGCCATGGCTGATGTGCTGTTCCTCAGCCAGGGGTAATATATGACCCTGTTGGGAACCAGAGTTAACTGATGAACCCATGTGGCAGGGGAGCTGGAGAAGTGATTGATTTACTCTCCATCCTCATACTTAGACTTTTCACCCTCAACAGGCCATGAAGCCTCGTCCATCATCTTCATCAATCGAATGGGTAAATATCATCAGGTCTGCAGGCACCGGCAGCATCATCTATATTTTTTGCTTTTCTGGGGTTTATTTTATTCCCAAAGTTCACCACCTCCTCTACCCACGTTCCTTACTGCTTCCACCTGGCAGGGATGCCATGAGGTGAAATAGAGACGTTGAACCCTAGGAAGATGGGAGGGCTTTGGCTTCCTCATCCCTCCCAACCCACTGGAGAGGCTGAGAGGGAGAGAGTGGTCCCAAATGCTCCAGGGATGCCCAGCTCTGGTTAGGATCAGCTCATGCTGGGTGCTACTCAACACATCAAGGGTGTTTTGCTCCAAGGTTTTGACCCAAAGCACAACACTTGAACCCCACAAAGCTCAGGATAATTCCTCTGAATTCTGTGGAGCAGCAACAACCTGTTGGTAGCCCTCATCTGCCCCATCACTTCCCAGGGACAACACTTGGCTCAACAGGAACTTCCAGTGCATCTCTGCTGGGTGCTGACGCTGTTTAAGCTTAAATAAAGGTTATTTAAGGAAATGAACTTGCCTGTTGAAGCTTTTTTCCAAAGTCTCTGTCTCCTGTTTAACTTGACAGTGCCATCAAGAATATGAGCAGCAGCAGAAAAGAGCCAGATGGGCAGGTTTGAGGCCATCCTGTAGCACCCTGACATTTCATCCTGGCAGGCTCCCTCCCACCCCAGAGCTGTGCAAGTCCACCCTCTGCTTAACCAAGCACTCTGACAGGGCTACCATGAAGGATGGATGGATGGATGGATGGATGGATACCAAGCACAGACACGTTCACACCCTCTCTCCAAGGAAGATGCTCCATTAGAAAAGCTTTTCTAAGAAATAAATGAGAATTATAAAGCGAGTGGAAAAGGCACAGATGAAATTATCTGACTCAGGGAAATTCCAAGCGACTTCAGAAAAGCCTGGAGAGTGAAAATCCATCTTGAACGAGCCACACGAAGGAACAGATGCAGCAGCCAGCCCATAAATTAAATCACTGAAGAAGGGTTGGAAGAGCCAAATGAAATCTCCACCTGCCATTACATGGGAGGCAGGGACGGGGCTGGGCACAGCGAGGGAGGGCAGCGACGGAGAGGCGGACGAATCGTTTTATTAGCCCTTAATTGCCATTTCAATACCGTCCCCGTGTCCCCACATAAGGCTTCATTTTGCACAAAGTTGTCAGTTCATGTCCTGAATGGGCCAGCCTTGTTATCAGCCAGCCGTTTACAGCCCCCGGGCTGTGCATTAATTAACAAGGCTTTGTGCTGAGGCTCATTCATTAGCACACTGCTCCTTTAATCACTGCCTCTTCAGCCACCAGGACAATCTATAAATCTCCTCAAATATGAAATAATGAAGTGGAATGGTTCAATTTATTACAACGTAATAAGTCAGGATAATGTGGGGGTGGACAGGGTGCCACTGGAGCTGTCTCCTTGCCCAGTCTTCCCATCTCATTACTAACAGTGACCATCTATGAGGAGAGCAGAAGGGATGCAGGTGAGGGCAGGGAAGACCCAGCACAGGGATTTTCCCATCTCCTGCCATCACACCCAATCAAAATCTTCTTGCCATGGGTGATGCTAGAAGCCAGGCATGGTTTCTTGGCCTCGAAGAGAGAAGGAGAGTTTTGCTCTGAAGAAGGTCCAAAGATTTCCCTCTTTGAGGAAAACCCTATTTGCAGGAGCAGCCACCAGCATCCCCAGCAGTGTGCTGGAAGTCCACCTGTTTTGCATCCCTGCTGTCCCGTTTCCATCCACGTTTTCCCATTTATCTCCCTTTAGACCTCATGCCATCATTCCTGGAAAGACCTGGGTTGAGATGGATAGGCAAGTGCCAAGGAGCAGATGCTCCAGGGAACATCAACAAGCCACAAAAATCCACACATTAACTCAACACAAAGCTTCTGTCTCTGCTCTCATGGCTCATCTCCCAGCAGCTGGGCTCTCAAGTCAAGCTGCCAAATAAAATACGACTGTACATATTGGGTTAATTAACCAAGGGAGAAGGGCGAACGCTAGCCTGGCTTTGCATCCCCCAAAATAAATGCATCGAGGATCCCAGGCAGGGGCAGCAGAGGCCAAGGTGATTTTTTTCCCCCTCTTTGCAAAACTTTGAGACTAAAGATGCTGAGGGAAGAAACAAACCGCTGCCATCGATTTTCCAAAGGCAAAAAAAAATGCAGCCAACACTTCGAAAGAGAGTGCAAACCCACAACTGCCCATACAGAACTTAACAAAAGCTAATGATGCTCTTGCATAAAAGAGAGGCATTTAGAGAGAAGCAAGATTTGTAAAGAACATTGTGGTGCCTTTTGAAAAACAACTTCTTTTCCTGTCAGAATAAAACCTAATAAGAAACATCCAGTCCGAACGAGAACAGCTCTGCAATTTGCTGCTTCATTTTCCATGCTCTCCCCATTCAGTCTCAGAAAGTCACAGAATTATTGAGGCTGGAGAAGATCTCCAAGATCACCTAACATCACCCCAGCAGCTACACCAGGACACTAAGAGACAGAGCCAGGCTGTCCTTCAACAACTCCAGACGTGGGGACTCTACCACTCCCTGGTGGCTCTGAGCACCCTTTCCATGAGGAAGGGCTTCTCAACATCCAACCTAACCCTCCCCTGGCAGCTTCAAGCCCTGCCCTCTTGTCCTGGTGCTGGGTGCATGAGAGAAGAGAATGACCCCCACCCGACTACAACCTCCCTTCAGAGTGCTGGAGAGGGAGAAGGTTCCCTCCGAGTCTTCTCCAGGCTAAACCCCCCCAGCTCCCTCAGCCTCTCCTCATCAGCCTTTCCCTCCAGTCCCTTCCCCAGCCTCATTGCTCCTCTGGACCCACTCCAGCCCCTCAATCTCTTTCTTGAAGTGAGGCGTCCAGCACTGCCCCCACGAACGACTCAAGGGTCGTTCTTCACCAGTGCCCAGTCCACGGGTAGAACAGCATCCCTAGTTCTGCTGGCCACACTATTGCTGATCCAAGCCAGGATGCCATTGACTTTTCATGTACCTGAGCACCCTGCCGGCTCCTTTTCAGACAGCTGTCACCCACTACTGCCAGGTCCCTCTGCAGCCATTCATCCCTGGGTCTGTAGCTGCACAGGGTTACTGAGGCCAAAATGTAGGACCCTGCCCTTGGCCCTGTTCAACCTCATCCCATTGCCCTCTGCCCATTGCCCCAGCCTGTCCAGATCTCTCTGCAGCATCCTCCTCCCCTCCAGCAGACGGACGCTCCCCCCCATACCGGTGTCATATGTGAATTTACTGAGGGTAGACTCGACCCCCTCATTCAGATCATCACTAAAGATGCTGGACAGAACTGGGCCCAGCACTGCTCTCTGGACACCAACTGGAAGCAGCACCATTCACAACCCCTCTCTGTGCTCGGTCAGCACTTCCACTGACCCAGCCTAAGGTTTTTTAGCTTCCTATTCATCACCAGAAGTGCCTTCACAGTGGTGTTAGAGGGCAGGGAAATTATTCCCCTCCCATGTCAGAAAGGGCAAAAGGAACACTCTGTTCCAAGCCCAGATCTTCAACGCCGGCAATCTGCTAAGTGCTCATCTGTCAACACGAAACCTTTCATCTCCGAGGCTCCCCAAACACTTCATTTGTTCAAGAGTCACTCGTCCCACCACAGTAAGATTTCAGATCACCCACACAGCACCTCAAGCAGGAGGTTTGGGTGCCTCTTCCCCTTCAAGAAGGGCTCCTCCAGGAGAGAGGTGACTAATTACTACTGAAATCAACACGTTAACCCTCTGGGTAGCCAGGGACAGGGTTTTGAGGTGATTTTGAGAGGGAAAACAACATGCTAGGGGTTCTTACCAGCAGAAAAGCCTAGTACATGGGAATTCAAAGCTACAAAGCTTGAGCATTCGATCGCAGTAATAAAACGCATCAGTGTATAATTATAATAGTAGGCACTTAAATTGCAGTTTTCAGCCGTAGCTCTCCCTGTGTTTTACCGGTGTAAATGAAGTCCTCCCTAATGTGAGGTGGTCTGAGCTTTCCATCTGGAGCTTCTTCTCCCCTCCCCAAAGAGAATTTGGTTCTGAGGTCAGAATGAAATATCATAAGAAGGATCTGGTCTTCCTCAACAGGTTCATTGCCTTCTGGGAAAGGATATACGGAGGGGTAGACTCACCCCAAATCAAAATGCTGTGTAGAGTTAGAACCCTGCTGAGAGAGGAACTGCCATAACTTTAGGAACTTTGTTTATCCTAGAAGCTGCTTAGGATGGGCTGCACAACATCCCCCACCACATCGTGGCTGTCCCCCTCTCAGCATCCTATCATAGGACCTCCAAAGGGCATCCTCTCCAAACCCCTACAACAAGCAGAGCCAATACTCACCAGACCACATTGCCCAGAGCCCCAGCCAGCCTGACCTTGAGTGGCTCCAGCAATGGGGCTTCCACCCCTCTCTCAGCAGCCTGGTCCAGGGATCCCCCACCCTCAGATTCAAGAGCTTTGTTCTCCTGTCCAGCCTCACTCTGCCCTTTTCCAGCTTCAGACCATGACCCCTTGTCCTGTCGCTCCCTGCCCTTGGGAACAGCCTTCCCCAGCCTTCTGACATTCTCTTTCAGGGGTTGGAGGGTCACTATAAGGTCCTCCAGAAGACTTCTCCTCTTCAGGCTGAACAACCCCAACTCTCTCAGCCTGTTCTTGTAAGAGAGATGCTCCAGCCACCACACGTTGGAGATAAGCAAGACAAAAAATGCTTCGATATGTGAAAGAATCCATCCCCAAACCTATTTCTAATCTCAAAATTGGAGTGAGGAGAACGTGGCTTCTCCTTCCTAATGCCTGCACCCTGGGTTTGACCCGATGGGGACTCAGACACACTTACAAGCTGACAGCAACACGGGGCACAGCCGCCCTTGACTAGATGGAAGATGACAGCCGCTCCTCTGGAGTCACATCTTGGCCCACGCTGGAACAAATATGCTTCCAGCAGGCAATGGAGCTGAGTAAATCAGAGATGACAATAAAAGTATCTGTCTGGGAGACAGAGCATACCCGGCACACAAGGTTCAACTGTAATTTGTGAGGAGACCCGTGCGCTCGAGAGGTTATCACATGGGTACCGCTGTAAATGATATCACCACGGGCACCAAACAGGCAGCTCGCAACCCTATTAGCTGGCAAACACCAGTCTTTGGTGATTCCAGCTATTAAAAACAACTTAAAGAGAAATCAGATCTCATTTTGCAGAGAGCACAGGGGTCTTCATAACAGGTTTTAGAAGTTTTCCTTGAGTTAACAGTCTAGGAGTTTTACGTGATCAGCTGCGCTTCTGCTTCCAGGTTTATTGAATGTACAGCCAGAGCAGTCAGATGCCTGGGTATTTTTATCCCAAACACCCCTCAGAAGAGAGGTTTCTAAGCACAGATACAGGCTGGGTAGTGACTGGATGGAAAGTAGCCCTGAGGAGAGGGACTCGGGGGGGCTTGTGGATGAAAAGCTCAACGGGAGGCAGCAGTGTGCTCTTGCAGCCCCGAAGGCAAATCAGGTCCTNGTGACCTTATTGTGGCCTCCAGTACCTGAAGGGAGCTACAAAAAAAAGCTGGGAAGGGGCTTTTTAGGATCTCAGATAGCAACAGGACTAGGGGGAATGGAGCAAATTTCAGACACATGCTTCGCTCCAGGCAGTCTGACAATGCTGAAGAGATGAAATCATTAAATAGAATCCAAGAAAAACAATGGATTGGGCTGCAAGGGACCTCCAAAGGGCACCCAGTCCAACCTCTCTACACCAAGCAGGGCCAGCACTCCCCAGCCCAGGTTGCCCAGAGTCCCAGCCAGCCTGATCTTGAATAGCTCCAGGGATGGAGCCTCCACCCCTCTCTGGGCAGCCTGATTCTTCAACCCTATGATTCTGTGAAGAGCAATTCTCCTTTACCACAGGTAAGAGGATTTATTGGTGTCCAGCCCAGCCCAGCCTCTCCCTGCGATGGATAAACCCCATTAAATCCATCCCATTATTTTCACAAGCCATGAGAGAGGAGAAAAAAGAACACAGCCAGGTACAAACCACCAACCAGCACTGTGCATCACGAAGGGAGAAGAGGCTTGGCTACAGGGAGAGCTTTCTTTTGGCACTTATTGTCTTCTAAACTCCGCAATCCATACAGTATCTGTGTTTGTAATCACTCAAAAATTTTCAATTAAATGTAAAAAACCAGAAACAAGTAAATCTATTCTCTCTTTTGACTGTTTTATTGATTAAAATGGATGCCTGAGCTGCGAGCGCTGAACCATGAAAAGCAATCTGTCTTGGATGGGTAAGAGATCGCTAGGAAATCGTTGCGCTAAGGGAAGAAGAACCGTGCACGTACAAACACACACACACACACGGGCACACGCGCGCGTGGGGCACGGCCACCGCTAGGCACCTGCCACCACGGAACAAGCCATCTGCGATGACAAAATAGAGTCGTGTATGTATGTCTCAACATCAAGTTTGAAGCAATGCGAGGTGTTAGCCTGCCACAAGACCTCTCCTTGATTTTTTAAGTGTCGTCATTTCCCTCAGCAGTCAAACCGTGTCCTCTGTGCTGTCGTGGAGCAAAAAAAAACATGAGGTGGGAGAAGAAAAACTTCCATGCTCTGTCGTTTGTTACAGGCTCCAAGAGTAAGGGAAGAACTCCTTGTGTCGTTAAGAGATCACAGAATGCTTTAGAAAGGAAGGGATCACCCAGTGCCAACTCCCTGCAATGGACAGCAACATCTCTCACCAGACCAGGTTGCCCAGAGCCCCATCCAACCCGGCCTTGGACACTACAAGCGATGGAGCAGCCACAACCTCCCTGGGCAACCTGTTCCAGGGCCTCAGCACCCTCATAGTGAAAAACTTCCTCCTAAGATCCCATCTAAATCTGCTCTCTTCCAGTTTCAGGCCGTTGCCCCTTGTCCTGTCACTACAGGGCCTTGTGAAAACCCCAAGGTTTTCAAGTTGATGACAAGGCGAGTGTCTCCATCCTCCTCCCTTGTCCTTTTGGCCCTGTCCTTTCAGGGGAAAGTGGAGGAACTTTAATGAGTACTAGATATAGAATCATAGAATAATTCAAGTTAGAAAAGACCCTTGGGAATCATCGAGTCCAACCATCAACTCCACTCCACAAAGTTCATCCCTAAACCAGATCCCTCAGCACCCAATCTAAGCAACCTTTAAACACCTTCAGGGATGGGGACTCAACCCCCTTCCCAGGCAGCCTGGCCCAAGCCCTGAGTGCTCTTTCAGTGAAAAAATGTTCCTAATGTCTAGACTAAACCTCTTCTGTTGCAGTCTGACCCCATTCCCTCTTGTTCTATCACTGTGCAAAGAGATCATCACCAACTACAACGTCCTTTCAGGTAGTTGCAAAGAGTGATGAGGTCTCCTCTTCAAGCTAAACAGCCCAGCTCCTTCAATCACTCTTCCTAAGATTGATTCTGCAGGCCTTTCAGCAGTTTCATTGCTCTCCTCTGCACCCACTCCAGCACTGCCAGGAACCCTTCCCTTGGCTGGTTTGGCTGGGGGTTAACCTGCAGCAAAGCAAAACTTCCCATGTGAAGCTCTTGCCNTGCAAAGAGATCATCACCAACTACAACGTCCTTTCAGGTAGTTGCAAAGAGTGATGAGGTCTCCTCTTCAAGCTAAACAGCCCAGCTCCTTCAATCACTCTTCCTAAGATTGATTCTGCAGGCCTTTCAGCAGTTTCATTGTTCTCCTCTGCACCCACTCCAGCACTGCCAGGAACCCTTCCCTTGGCTGGTTTGGCTGGGGGTTAACCTGCAGCAAAGCAAAACTTCCCATGTGAAGCTTTTGCCATGAGCACTCACTCACAGACTCCCAGCCTGCAGAGGAGACGTCTAATATTGGCTCCTAACAGCTCCAGGAACAGATGGAGAACACTTTGGTCTGAGCTGACAATACTTTTCTCTTTAAGCAAGAGTCTCCTGATATCAACTCTGTTTTATCCGAGCACCTCAAGTTGAAGCCTAAATTAACCCAACATTGTTTTTCTGCTGTGGCCCATCACCATCCCACCTGCTGAATGCCTTGGGGAGTTCAGCTCTGAGAAGTCTCAGCCTCTGCAAGAAAAACATCTGATTTGCTGCAGCCAGCCCGTAGCCAGCTCATCTCCAGCTATTCCAGATCCACACGTCCACCCGAGCGAAGAGCCCTAGAGAGAGGTCAGGTTTGGCAAGCCCTGCTGCAAAGGAAACCCTACTAACATCCACTTTCTAGAGGGTTTCATAGGGGCTAAGGCCACAGGAGCTCCCCACACACTCCTCGTGGTGTTTGTTATTGGGGAAGGAGGAGGCACAACAGCAGGTTCAGCCTGACTCATGGCTTTGCGCTTTTATGCGGTGCCTTTTCCCTCCCCTTCAACGCACAAACAACACAAATGCATGGAGCTGACTGGCAAAGACAGGAGGGGGTTGTTGGGAATGCTGCTTCTCACCTCTTCTGTTCCACTCTGTTCTATTCTGCTTGACTCAACTCCACTCTTGATGCCAACTATGAGACTATGACTACGAAACCACAACAATGACAGGCGGAGGGAAGACCTGCTGGAGAGAAGCCCTCTGGAAAAAGACCTGGGAGTACTACTGGATGACAAGCTGGCCATGGGCCACCAATGTGCAGTCACAGCCCAGAAGGGCAACTGCATCCTGGGCTGCATCAGCAGAAATGTGACCAGAGCTGGATAGAGAGGATTCTGCCCCCCTTCTCTGCCCTGATGAGACCTCACCTGGAGTCCTGAGTCCAGTTCTGGAGTCCCCAACACAAGAAGGACAAGTTGCTGTTGGAACAGGTCCAGAGGAGGCCACAAAAATGCCCACAGGGCTGGAGCCCCTCTGCTGTGGGGACAGGCTGAGGGAGCTGGGTTTGTTCAGCCTGAAGAAAAGGAGGATCCAGACGAACCTTATAGTGACCTTCCAACCCCTAAAAGGGGCTGTCAGAAGGCTGGGGAAGGTTGTTGCCTAGGGCAGGGAACGATAGGATGAAGGGTCATGGTTTGAAGCTGGAAAAGGGCAGAGTGAGGCTGGACAGGAGGAGAAAGGGCTGGAATCTGAGGGTGGGGGAATCCCTGGACCAGGCTGCCCAGAGAGGGGGTGGCCATTCAAGGTCAGGCTGGTTGGGGCTCTGGGCAACCTGGTCTGGTGACTCTGCTTGGTGTCAGGAGGTTGCATTGGATGCCCTTCAGAGGTCCCTTCCAACCCAACACATCCCATGACTCTATGACATTTCATTCTCCAAGCAGCCACAGCCAGGCGGTCAGGATGGGGATGCTCAGAGCCACTGGGTGCTTTAGCAAGAGCCCCCTCATAATAAAAAGTTATTATTGCTTTGATTTTAAAAAAGATTTAAAAGAATTAAGTTTCAAGCTACCATCTGGCCAGCTCAAGACAGTCCTTGCCAGGTTTGCCAGGGCAGGATTAGTCCTACCATCACCACAACAGCTTTCACCACGCAGTATCAGACCAAAGCAGCAGCAAGCACAAACAAATTGGAGGTGATCTACAGAGCCCTAGACACTGCTTATAGGGTAGCAGACCATGCAGGCACCCCCAAGAGGAGGCACTGAACACGTTAGCATCTCTCAGATCCCCTAATATATTTCCCCTAATTAAGCTGTTGAGTTCTCTGGCTTAAATAGCTGCCAATAGCTGCTACAAATTGATTTATCCTTTGATGAAGGTAAAATTTGCTGGAAAGAATGAGATACAAACAACGTATGGGTTTTGGGGATTAAATTACTTTGTCTTGCGTTAAAATTCAAACATATTCTAGAGGCAGAATGAGTCTTTTACAGGGAAATTGTTTTTATACTATACATCCATTTCTATGTAAACAGAGATACGCTAATTTACACATCCACCTACAGTACCTGCTAGATAACAGAAGTAGAGCCTTAAAGCCAGATGAGATCCCCAGCTGTCTGTGGGCACATACACACAAATAAAAAGCAATCATCCTGCAACCTGCCCAGGGAGGAAACAAAAAGAAACCACTAAAAAACAAAAAGCCTTCTGGAAATACGAGTGATCCATCCATCCATCCATCCATCCATCCATCCATCCATCCATCCCTCCCAGATACGACCCAGAGCAGTCGCTACGTGAAGGGTCACCAAGAACTAGCACAGTCGAGGTTAGGTCCTGGAAACTGCATTTGAATTCCCGGAGCGTCGCTGTGTGCAGCACTAGCTCCAGAGTTTAGCACCTCCACTTCATTATTTTGCAGGGGGGGTTCACTCATCAGTAAGAAATATAAAGTGAAGAGGGATAAATATTAAGAGTAAATCACAGCTCGCCTGACAAGACTGAGAAAGAGGAGCAGCCAGCACAGGATAATTTGTTTGATGTTAAATGAGACGGTTCCCTCATGGGCTGGGATGTTTTAACCCCATTAAGCAAAAGTAGGGGGATGAGGATTTGACCTCTGCAGCATCACCCATCACAAGAGATGGAGGCTGTGAGTGCCTGGTGTCTGTGGGAATACAGAGCCTTCTCCTTTCGCTGGCCTGTCTCACCTCTAGAGCAGAAATGAAATCTATCTGTGCGCTGGCTCGCTCGAAACCAGCTTCTTCACTTCCCATCACCTCCGGCATCACTTTGTCCAACGAGGGAGTTAAAGAGAGTTCAGCACGAGGGATGCGGCAATAGCCGTGGGGGGGGTTGCATCTATTAACTCTTGCTCTCTGTATCCACTTCATCAGCCGTTTCGGACAGAGGCTTTTTCTCCACAAGCACACGCCAGGCATCCCGGAGTAGATAATTTACCCAGACAGGCAGCAAATATATCCCATCTCATGTTTCCTCCTAGAATAATGTGCTTGCCAGTGTCACCTGCCATGTAAATCATCACCCTGCAATTTATCCTGAGCTACATTTCAACCTGTTCTGGACCGACCAGAAATAACAGAAGAAACAGCCCAAGTTCCACTATCTCCTTCTGCCACAGCTGAGCACCGACACTTCTCCAGCCAGTGGTTCGAATTTATT
Organism: Upupa epops; assembly: GCA_013397515.1. Classification (NCBI taxonomy): domain Eukaryota; kingdom Metazoa; phylum Chordata; class Aves; order Bucerotiformes; family Upupidae; genus Upupa; species Upupa epops. The sequence continues at coordinate 149,355 of VZRI01010025.1, forward strand.
GCAGACATCTACTGAATTTATAGCTTCCCAGACGAATTTCCAACTCTGAGATTTAAAGGAGCTCTAAATTTTCTCCCAGCTATACACAAGGAATTTACATAAGTTCCAGTGCAACATCAGGAGCTCTTTCCTTCCGGCTACTTCTCTCTCCTCCCGTGAGTACTCGGCAGCTGCCCACCCCATGGTTACTGCAACTCAGCAGCTCTGAGGAGGACTAGAAAAACCACCGACAACAGGAGAAATTCCACACCTGTGCTTTTAGCATTTACATCTTCCCACACAACCTGAGTAAAGGACTGGGGCTGCTGGGGCTGTCTGGGCTGCAGCCCCCTGAAGGAACACTGCAAACACATTTTCATTTCAGAAAGGGAGTCAAGAGGGAAAAACACCTCCCCAAGAACAAGAAAGGATGAGGTAAGGATGATGGGATCAGGCTCTTCTCATGGGTGCCCAGTGATAGAAGAAGGGGCACTGGGCACAAACTGGAACCCAGGAGGTTCAATTTCAACACAAGGAAAAGCTGGTGAAGACAGCAGAGCCCTGGCCCAGCCTGCCCAGGGAAGTTGTGGAGTCTCCTCTGCAGACACCCCAAACCCACAAACTGGCTGTGTTCCTGTGGGATCTGCTCTAATAGAATCTTTAGAGATGGGAAAGGACCTCAAAAGATCATCCAGTCCAATCTCCAATCCCCCTGCCACAGCAGGATCACCCAGATGAAGTCGCACAGGAACACAGCCAGGCGGGTCTGGAACATCTCCAGTGAAGGAGACTCCACAACCCCCCTGGGGAGCCTGTGCCAGTGCTCCGGCACCCTCCCTGGGAAGAAGTTCCTTCTGGTATTTATATGGAACCTCCTGTTCTGCAGAGGGGTTGGACTAGATGATCTCCAGAGGTCCCTTCCAACCCCTCCCATCTGTGATTTTATAGTTTCCAGATAAAAATGCTTTTGAAGCATTTTTATTTCCAACAGCACTGCCTCAAACCAGCCAGCATTGTTTAAAAGGCTGCGTTTGAGGAAGTATTTAGGCATCTCACAGCCTAAACTGAGTGGGGGGACCCCAGTCCTGGAGAGACACCCCCTAATCTGTGTCCTCACTGGCTGCAGAGAGAAAAGCTTTTTGGGCATCTCTGTCTTCTCAATTCTGTGTTCAAAGCACTCAAGAATCTCTCTTTTGTTCCTTCCCCGTCTCCCCTAATCCTTCCCTCAGTCATTATTCAATATTTGGCTTTGTGACTACACGATTTAACTTGGCCCAGGGTCTGGGGACGCCGCTCGCATTAAAAAGCCTCTTTATTTTAAGGAATCAGAAGGGACCTTCAACACCGAGCGGCAACAAAGAGGAGCCCAAAGCTTCACCCATCACCAAAATAAAAGGAAACCAAAACCTCTGGGGAAGAAGGGCGAAAAGGAGGTTGGCAGTCACAACAGCAGCATCATTCGAGGGAATAAATCACCCAAGCAGACTCAGACGTCGGTAATTCTGTGACGCAGGAAATTGATTCATACTTCACAATCAAGGGAGAGCCTTCGCCGATAATGTATGCTGGGCGTTTGAACAGCATTATTTGCACAACAGCTCCAACATTTGCAGCCTTCTCTGACTGTCAACCTGGAAGTAACGCTAAAAATAAAATAAAATTAAAAAAAAAAGAGATTTTAAAATCCTTTTCTTCTGAGACAGGATTAAAGAGAAAAAAAAAATCAATCTCTGAGCAACCTCCTTTGTATTTTGTTGTGACAAGCCTGAATTTAAACAGCCTGCCAAGTCAAAACACCGGGAGAAATATCAATACACATTAATTTAATCAAGAAACACTCTTCTCCCAGGATGCCAGCCCAAACGCAGCTCTCTTTCCGCTGTGGTTTCCGCAGACACTTCGCTGCCTGCCACGGCGGCCAAGGGTCTTCTCAAAGCCAGGCAACTAGTGATAGGATGAGAGGGCAGGGCCTGAAGCTGTTACGGGAGGGTTAGGTTGGATGTCAGGAAGCTCTTCCTCAGGGAAAGGGTGCTCAGAGCCTGGACTGGACTGCCCAGGGCAGTGGGGGAGTCCCTGTGTCTGGAGGTGTTGAAGGACAGCCTGACTGTGGCCCTGAGTGCCCTGGTCTGGCTGCTGGCGTGAAGTTAGGTGCTGGGCTGGATGAGCTCAGACGGCTTTGCCAGCCTAAATAATTGTGTGATTCTGTGATGAGAGCTCCCATCTCCATCTGCACATCTCCATCCGCACTCCCGGTGAGGCAGAACCCTGCTCCATCCCTCCTCCCCAAAAGACTCCAGCCGGCTACCCCGCTGCGTCCTTGGTTGTCCAGCACAGCGCATTCAAAGGACGAGCAGATAAAAGGGTGAAGACGCTCACAAAAGCCATCTCCACACACTTGACTTGGTCAAATCCTGGGAAACAAGAATCTCATTAAGGAAGGGAGAGTTGAAAGGAGAAAGCCCCAGCACAGGAACGACGGAAATGAGCTGTACTTGACCTTTCAAATGAATGTACATCTTCTGAGCGACCGTGTTGCGGTAATTCAAGCAGACACCTGATAATCCTCTTAAAAGACTCCCATTTGGATACGGGATGGAGCACAATGCGCTGTGAGCTACGGGTGGTCTCATCTCTTTGCTCGGTCCTGCCCTCACCTCCAATTTCCTGAGGTACCACAAAGTCTTGTCCCCTCCCTGGGCTTTCATGTCCTCTCGCATGCACAGAAGACATTTCAAGTCTGGGATTCATTAGCAAGAAGCATCTTCAGTGCTAGCACAGCTGGAACCCCAAAGCTGGTGCTTCTTAACTCAAATGAGGTGATTAACCACTTTGGATGAAAATACGTGCCCCAGGAGCAAGGCACAAACATGAGACCTCCTTCCACATGGGCTCCGACCACACTGACCCCAATGCTGGAGGGTGAGGAAGCCCATTTGGGTCCTACATCTTACATAGGGTTAGTGAGAAAGAGAAACCCTATGAAGAAGCCATGAGGGTCTCCAGAAAGGTGCTCACATGGTGAATGGCTGCAAAAGGAGAGGTTCAGCAAGCTAAGGGGGTACCAACTGCTGCCCAAAGGCTCCGGTAAATGAACACAGAGCAACCACAGCATCTCTTCACAGTGCTGCTGGAGAGGTCATCAGAAGTAGATCAACACCCTGGGGGCCTGCTGGATCACCTCCTGTTAGAGGGTTTGGACATTTCAGAGCTGCTGGTGAGATCTAGCTGTCTGCCTTGTTCTATGGCTCCATTTTCACCACCAAACACTGGGCTTCCTTAACCACACTCATTAAACAAGATGCACAGATGCTGCCAAGCCTTTGAGATCGCAAACCCCAGGGAGTCCACAACCCCGTAAACACTGGAGAAAAGGGGGTTTGGCGTCTATTTATGGGCTGTTTCTAGGAATAACCACATGGAGTGACAAACCATGTGGTGACTAATAACGAGTGTCTTTTGAGGAACACTGAAAAAGAACAGCTTAGCATTTCCAGGGCTGTTTCCTGACCAGTAACGAAGCTGGAAAGGCAGGAATATCATTCCCAGCCACGTATGGTGCAAGCACTGGCATTCACACGCCACTGCTGGCTGCTGCTGGTGCCGCATGAGCTCACAACCATTGCCATGCAGGACAGGTAGCCTCTGGTGAGCCCTCCCCTTCCTCCTCCCTCCCAGCTCCCCGGAATGTAATATTAATTGGCTAATATTTGTTTAGATCATTCCTGACACTTTGCCTTTCGATCCCCGCTGCCATGCACCAGTGGCCCCAGCGCAGGCTGCTGGAGGAACATCGCCTTGCCTGGGGGGATGAGGGGCACGCTGGCCAGCCAGGGAAGAGGAGGGGGAGACTGGGGGGCTGTGCTGCTCCCAAGTCAACCCCCAAAGCCACAGAAGAGGCTGCAAGCAAATCCCATTGGAAAAAGCTGCAGGAGGGTAAATGGGCTCATTTTCTAAGACTTAAGCATCCTCTACCTGTGGGGTGACTGCTGGGGGGGCTGCCCCAGACCCACTGAGCTCCTACTGAGCTGTGGAGACCATTTAGTGGGCTCCCAAGCAAAGCCCCAAGGAACCACTAAGTCCTACTCTGGACCAGCTCCAGCTGAGCCCTCCCCCAAGAGCCCTTCACAGCAGCATCTGGACTCCCTTCCTGACAGGATTGCTGTTTATCTGAGGACCCTCTGAAAGCCACCAGAGCTCAGGGCTCTGCAGACTTTCCAGACCAGTAAGCAGGTCACATAGACACAGTTAGCAGCAGAAAGAATCTCTCCCGAGATGGGGATCCACCCCTCTGCCCCCTGCATGGGGCTGTCACACACCCAGCCCACACTGAGCCCCACACCGCTCCCAAAGCAGGTCCCACGTTGGCAAGTGCCTGCAGCCACGTCCCCACTGCCTGCTGCCTCACAGCCCTGCTTTTATCACTCATCCCCAGCTCTCAGCACCTCCTAACAGCTCATGAATTTTATAAACTAAACTCATTGTAACCAAACCATGAAATTGCAAATTCAGCTCGGTCAACAAGCAGAGCCTTGGCAATGAGCTGGCACTGCCCCAGGCAGGGCTGTCCCACTGCCCAGCACCCAGTGAGGGTTGGCAGGTCCTCCGAGGGACACCACGTCCTGCTTAGTCCCCCTTGGCCATGGGGCAGCGACAGAGATGGGGTTGTGATGGATGTTGGAGCATCACAGCCAACATCAGTACAACCTCCCCTCGGCTGTTTAGCAGCACCAGACATTCCCACCATCCTTCCCCTCGGTGGCCATGGACTCCAGAGCTTTGGCAACCCCAAGAGTCCTGAGCAAAGCCCTCCATGCCCAGCTGCAGGGACTCTTTTGCAGTCCCTGTGTCCAGCCAAGTCTGGCTGCAGTGCTGTGTCCATGGCCAGGGTGGCCTGGAGAGCTCTCGTTAAATTAACGAAGCGCAAATTCACTGGCAGAATGAGGGGAGTGATCCCTGGTGCCGCTCCATGGGCGCAGTGGAAGTGGGCTATTAAAAGGCAAGGTGGGGAGTCTTAGCATGGGGTGGGCAGTGGAGGCTGCCATGGTACTTGAGGGATGGACCCGGGTCTACCCTGGGGCTGCACACACCGTTCTAACTGCAAGCAGCAGCCTTTGGTGCTGAGAAAGTGAGAGCAAACTGCCTGCAATGAGGAGGACAACAGAGACCACCAAAAACGATCTCCTCCCCATCACCTTCTTCCTCTTTAGGGCTGGTCTGATGCAGCCCAACCAGCACAGCCAGCCAAGCTAACCCTTCTTCCTTCCCACACAAAGCATCTCCCAACCAAAAGTCCTTGCTCCAGGTTGGGCAGGTGCAGCACCAGGCTCCTGCCAACCTACAAATGCCACCTCCACCCAAGCAAGTTCATTGCCACCGGGTGTTTCTACGGCAACAAGCACCTCTGATATAGAGACTCCGGCATGGGAGGCCACCATCCTATGGGTCACCCTGCTCCATAGCTCCAGAAAGGGCTCCTGCACCATCAAAAGCCTTCAAAACCAACTTGCTCTCCTTGCCCAGGGTGGCTGCAGCACCATGACTATGCGGGTATCCCTTGATCTCCAGGTCAGTGCAGGTGTGGGGAGGACACAGCATCCCTCCCAGGGTCATCATACATCCCGCAGCACCAAGCTGCTGGTTTGCAGCTGGCCCCAGCACCCAGAGCAGCAGCAGAGCTGGGGTCATCAGTCACAGAGCAGTGCTATAGGCAGCCTTAAATCCCAGATCTACCTTCCCATCGATCTCCTCAGCTCTGTGAAATTAAGAAAAACGCAAGACAAACAGCAGCGGACAGCCCTGAGCAGGCTAAGGGGCACCTGAACAGCACCGACTCCCCCGAGGTGTCAGACAGCCCCTAACAGGAAAAACCAAACCCCAAACCCAATTCCAGACAGAACACCAATCTCAGCTTAAAGAGCATCCCTGGACCCCCAGCTGGGGGTGGGGGGACCACAGTCCCAGCATCCATCACCATCTCCAGAGGCTGCGCTGGAGGCTGCAGCAGGCAGGAGAGGGGATGGAGCGAGCAAAGAGCTACGAGGAATAAATTTGTCCTCAAAGGCAGAGAGAAACAACACAGAACACTTGAAAGTTCTCCCTCCCCCACAAAAAAAACCCATTTCCCAGAGCAAACCTGTGCTTTAAGGATTAGATGTGGCCAGCGAACTCAACACAACATGATTAACGTCTATTTTCAACAACTGTCTCCATTCCACCCATCACTCCCTCCCTTTCTCTCCCTCTCTCTCTGGCTGTTTTACCCATCACTTTCAAGTCTCTGCTGTCCAACTATGTATTGTGAAAAAACCCTCTTCTAAAAAAAAAAAAAAGGAAAGAATAATAAAAAAGGGGGGGAAAGACATTTAAAAGCTTTAAATCCAGTTCTTCGCTCTGTGACCCCCTGAAGATTCCTGCACAGCAAATAAAGTGCTTAGCTGCCCTCCTTAAAAAGATTTAATCTGCCATATTTCCAGAGCTTGTATGATTAAGCCCTACCTCTAATTCTGCTTTCAGAGCCACAGCAGAGGCTCTGCTTAAAGAGAAGTGGCAGGAGCACTGCTCATCCCATCTCCCCTAGGGACAGGGGAGAGGAGCTGCGGCCACAAGGATGTGAGGGAATTGATAGAGGTAGAAAGGTGGCTCTGAGCATCCCCAGCTCTCAGTATTTCTCTAGAGGTAACACACACACACACACACACATTTTAAAGCAGGCTTCAAGAGCAATTGAGCCTTCTCTATGGTTCTGAGGAAACAGAGAGGGGAGGTTGTGCAGCCATGTAGAGAGGAATAGAGAGGGTATCTGCTGGAATCCAGGGTATCCAGCTCAGAAGCTCTGAGCACCATCACATCCAGCAGGATGGAAGAGGAGCCAGGAGAGGAAGGGCCTCAAACTAGCTGGGCTGGAATGACCCCAAATTTCAGCTGGGATGAGGCTTGGGGTCTTACCACCCATCTCCAAGATGAGATGCTCCCCATTGCAGCAGAGGACTCCACAGCTGGAGGGAATCAAGTGCTACCAGGCCCTGGTGAATTCATCACTAGCTAATCACCCGTTTCCCCTCATCAGCGCATGACCCACCATTTACACCAAGCAGTGTCCTGCAGCAGAGAGCAGCAACCCTTCTTACCCCAACATTCATCCCAGGCGAAGAGGAGATGGGGAATTATCAGCTGGACTGTGAAATAAACACCTCAATGCTGCGAGCAGAAGTGTCTGCAGTGCCTCTGCATCCCCCTGGGTTGAGAAGAATCTGCACTAACAATCCACTGCAGGCAGTGCTGGGCCCCTCACTTCAAAAAGAGATTGAGGGGCTGCAGTGGATCCAGAGGAGCAATGAGACTGGAGGGAAAGGCTGATGAGGAGAGGCTGAGGGAGCTGAGGGTGTTTAGCCTGGAGGAGACTCAGGGGGGACCTTGTTTTTCTCTACCACTCCCTGAAGAGAGGTTGCAGTCAGGTGGGGATCAGGCTCTTGACCCAGGCAACCAGTGCAAGGATGACAGGGCAGGGCCTGAAGCTGCCAGGGGAGGGTTAGGTTGGATGTCAGGAAGCCCTTCCTCAGGGAAAGGGTGCTCAGAGCCTGGACTGGACTGCCCAGGGCAGTGGGGGAGTCCCCGTGTCTGGAGGTGTTGAAGGACAGCCTGGCTGTGGCCCCTAGTGCCCTGGTGTGGCTGCTGGGGTGCTGTTAGGTGCTGGGCTGGCTGAGCTCAGTGGGATTTTCCAGCCTCAGTCATTCTGCGATTCTGTAATAAGGCAAAAATCTGGCAGAAGAATCGACTTTCCAATGAGACCCAACACAATGACCTTCGCCTGCTGATGACAGCGTGCAGGGAGCTCAAAGCCGGCACCCTGGTGAGCAGCAAACACATCCCACAGCGAGATGGAGATAAATCTCCAAGGAACGACTCACTGCAGCAGCCAAAGAGAAGATCATTAACACCCCGAGTGTTGCAGCTCTCAGTAGCATCAGGAGATTCGGGACTGGGATCGAGGAGAAAACATCCCCTGACACTTGTGTCAAGGAACTTCCACTGAAATTCCACGGGCAAACTGCATCAAATCAAGTTCCAAACCCTTCCCCATCCCCTTGTTCGACAGAGACTTTTATGCTGCCAAAACCTATTTATTTCTTGCAAATCTCTGCGAGCTGCTGCTCATGAATAGAAATGCTTTTTATCAGAAACTGCTCGCGTCTCCCACTGAAAATTTTAAAACAAGTCTTTTCAGGGGGAGGCAGGTTGCCTTCTGTGAGAAAACCACATATAATGCCCCTCCGGAGTGTTTTTGCTTCAAAAAACACTCAACTGAAAATGTATTTTAAGGGATGGCAGCCTATGAGACAGGAACACACCACCAACAGTTCCACGCTTGGGTTCAAATAACTTTAGGGTAGAAGAATGTTTCCCCCTCCAAGATCAGCTGTCTCTCTCGGGGGACTCCCAATCCCCCACCACTCACCCCCTGCAAGGAGGCTGTGATGCGGCTGCAGAGAGCTGGCTGCCCGGCTGGCTGGAGGAGCGAGCGTGGCCAGGAGCACGCAAAGGCAGTGCTGTGCAGCCCTGAGTCATTTATCTTGATTTCTCTCAGCAAGAGGCACTTTCTCAGCCCAGGCAGCAGCCGCTCGCCGCAGGCTGCTGCAATTCCCCAGGCAAACCATACCAGTCACCCAGGGCTGCCGCATCGCCAGGCTTTGAGGGGTTAATCCATCTCCTTCTGGTGTTAAACACAACCCCAAAACTAGAGCCAAGCCTGCAGCCCTTTCTGAAAGTCTTAATATACCTGTCACTTCATAGCATCACAGACTGGTTTGGGCTGGAAGGGAGTGCAGGGCTCACCCAGTGCCAACCCCCTGCCATGGGCAGTGACACCTCTCACCAGACCAAGGCGCCTAGAGCCCCATCCAACCTGGCCTTGGACACTTCCAGGGATGGAGCAGCCACAGCCTCCCTGGGTAACCTGTCTGGGACCTCAGCATCCTCACAGAGAGGGATTTCTGCCTCAGATCCCATCTAAACCTCCTGTTTTCTATCCTGAAGCCATCCATCACTGGAGTCTGGTATGAAGTCTCTCTCCAGCTTTCACCAGACCAGTGCCCTGTTGGGAGAGACTTCTCACAGGAAGATATTTCTGCCTCAGATACCATCTAAACCTCTCTTTTAGTTTAGTCTGAACCCATCCCCCTTGTCCTATTCTAGAGTCTCTTGTTCAAAGTCCCTCTCCAGCTTTTCTGTAGCCCCTTCAGATACTAGAAGCTGCTGTAAGGTCTCCCTAGAGCCTTATCCAGAGCTGAACAGCCTGGAAATCAATGGAAAATCACTGCAAGTCATTTTGGAAATCACTGCCTCTGAAGCAAAACCACCCAAACCCCCAACAATTTCCTAACAACAATTATTTCCTCATGTTCTCACCCCCGGTAAACATCTCCGAAGAAGAGAAAGAGCATCCCCAGACCCTCCCAGCAGAGATACAGAGGGCAATGCTCTGTCTGGATAAATGAACAGGTAGATGTACTTTCATTAAAATCACCACATTTAAATTGCTCACAGATGAGATTGAAGACACGAGGTTAAAAACTTAATTGACTAAATCAACTGAGACGCCGAGGGCTGATTATATCATTTAAAATGAATGTACTATCGGCCATCAAAACCCCCACAATGTATTATATCTCGGATCAAAAGCCATTATTCAAGAAGCACAAACAATATCCTCCCAAAGCCCCAGCAGATTGAACAGCACCACCCTCCCCAGTTTGCCCTGATTGTTTATCAAACTGGGATGGAAGAGAGAAGCAAACACTTTGCTGCGACTCCCCCACCAAACTCCTGCCTCGGGGTAAGACTCTCCTTGGCTGTTTTCTCATCACAAATCAGCTGTCACCAGGTTTTAAGGCTAAAGGAGGGGGCAGGCGCAGCCACACTGCCCAAACCCACAGGGCTGTACCCTGGTGTTCCAGTACCACAGCACCAAGATCACTCCTACAAAACTCTTAGCACCAGCGCTCAGACTAGTGGAAAGTCCTCTCACCATGAACTGCTCCCTGCGGGCTATTCGGGCTCTTTCCAATTCCAGCCTCAAGCTCATGAAAGTCACCAGCATCCCCAGTACTGGAGCTGGTGGCTGCCCCCAGCTTCGTTCAAGCTCATGCCAAGGGAGAGGAGTCCAGTCCTCACCTCAGCACCACATGGACCGGACACTCTGCACACAGTATCCACTGTCCTGTTGCTGAAGCTCACCCCCACCATCCACCCAGAGGGATAAACATCACCTCCTGCCTTCCCACATCACACTGTGCATTCATGAGAGGCAGCAAACCCTTTGGAGAACAGGCCTGCTCCATGGAAATCCAGACCAGCTTGCAAATGATTTTCTAGCCTGGACTGGGAGCTCATTACAGCCTGAGTGTTATCAATTATGGATGGCTCCAGTGGCCCTCAAACCTGGGCTGCAGTGCCATGAGGAGCCGCTTGCTCCATGGCCCAAACCTTATCCCCATCACCAGCCAGGAAGAAGGACCCATGCCCAGCCAACAGCAGCATCACTAACCCCCCTCAAAATGCAGATGAGGGGGAGGTGGGGGATAACCCAGAACCTCAAAATAAGGTTAAGAAGATGTAAATGAGCCCCCCAGCTCCCAATTCTGAGTGGTGCCATCAAGAGTTTCTCCAAACCCACGGCTGCTCTGACAGGCTGTTAGGGAACAGGCTCCTGCACCACAGTCAGAGTCCATTTGTATGCACAGCCCATGCACACGGAGGAGCCAGTACTGGCTCCGGCGCTGGGAAGCAGCCTGGCACAAAGCAGAGCTCCCTGGCTGTGCCAGGGCTGCCAGGCAGCACTAACCACCCTCACCATCCTCCCTGCATCCATCCCTCTGCCTGCAGAGCCATAGGTTGCACCATTTGGGTTCTCACCCAGAGATCCGAGGGTCCCAAAGGACAGGATCATTCAAAAAATGAGGTGCTGGGATGAGCTCTTCCCAGCATGGATGGAGGATGAGCCAGAGGTTGCACCAATTGGGTTCTCACCCAGAGATCCGGGGATCCCAAGGGATGGGATCATTCAGACAATGCAATGCCTGCAACAGCTCATCCAGCTGCCAGGGTGGGCTTTTCCCAGCATGGAGGGGGGTCGATGGGGGCAGGGGGAAGTGTTGCTGCAGGAAAGCTCCCCATCACATGTTCTCCCCCAAAGCGCTGGGTTAATCAAAGGCAGAACACAGGGGACCTTTTCCCTGGCAACCCAGGCATCGGGGTGAGGGATCCTGATGCGGTGCTGGAGCTCTGCTCCCACCCAGCAGGAGCAAAGCATCTAACTGGCTTTTAGGATGTAGAACACACTGCCTGCCCCACGGGGTGTGCCCCTCAGGAGGGCTGCATTACAGAGCCATTTAGTGAAAATAAAGAGAGCCCAAAGACCCAACCAAATGCCCAGTAATTGTAGGGTTTTCAGGGACAGAGCTCTCTGCCAGCATCCGAGTACTGTGAGAAATGAGGCTTCGCCAAAACCAGTCCCTTGCCCTGCCTGAGCTGCCTCCCAAACACACACAGGGCACCTTAAATCCTGCCTGCACCCCTCCTTCTCTGGAGGAGGGATGCTGCACATCTGGCAGCTGCAGACTCAGCTCGTGGCATCATTCGTCTCCCCTCACCTAGGGGTAAGAGGGGCAGGAGGGCATCCTGCTGCTCCCAGCACCTCACCAGGGTTTATTTACGCTGCTGATGCTTCGGGAAGAGCAGTCGGAAGCCGAGAGATGTTAAGGCTGAGAGGTGTTAAGATTCCTGGCACGGCCTGGGAGGAGACATCCCCAGCATCCCGCTGCAGCGCCAGCTAATCCTGCCAGGTTAATTCTCTTCCTCAGTTCATTCCAGCTTATTAAAGCCAGCAGGCACCCTGCAGAGGATTCATTACCTGTGTCACTTGAAGGCAAGGCTGGCCCTTAATGAGCCAAGAAACAGGAGCGATGCTCCTAGCACCCCAGAACCACTGGGTCCACTGTGGAAAGCCAGTAGCCCCAGTCCCACGGGCAGGACTAGGATAAACACGAGGGACAGCAGGACTTCTGCAAGATCCCAGGCTTCATCCCGACTTTCTGTCACTCCTGTTTGCTGCTCCCACCCAGCAGCCCAGCCCAGCCCTGCGTGCCGTGCCCCGGCCTCACAGCTGCCTTCGCTTTTATTTGCTGGAAATCACTGGCAGAGGGCAAAAGGAGATGGATTCTCAGCTAGGTGAGTGAGCACATTACCAGCCAGCGAGATGGCAGCTGCTGCACTACATCTTCATCCCTTTAAATAGTTCCCAGCCTTCCCCCCGCAGAGCCCGGCTGCCTGTGTAAAAGAGATCGCTCCTAATTAATCTAGTCCTCTCCATCGCTGCTCAAATCGAGCCGGAGCCGGCGGATAAAATATTGCAGGAGCTAACGGAGGATGGCAGGCTTGGCTTAGCGAGGCGGCGAGCGGGAGCTGGACTTGAGCTGAAGGGGCACAATTATTTCACCGCCATGCTATGCCTCTATTCCCAAAGCTGTTGGGCACCTTCCAGCACCAGCCTGCCTTTTTCATCTGGGTTTTATCCCCCCGCCTTTCCCCATATATCGTTCCAATCCCTTTTTTCACACCGGGTGGCTGTTTAATTTGTTGTATTCCAGGCTTTCCCTTTCATGAGCAAACAAAAAAAAACTTGCATCTGGGCTTTCTTTTTCATTTCCTCCCCCTCTCTTCACTCAATTTCCGCAAAATTTGGCTTCTCATGGAAAAAAAAAGCAAAAGAAAAGCAAAAGAAAAGAAGAGCAGGAGGGAGGATGCTAAAGGAGGCAGGAGATGAAAGGGCCTTTTACATACAGTCACGAGAGGAAGGATGGGAAGAGTAGAGAGAGCATCTGATACTGCTTGCACCGTGAGTTGGGCCATAGAGGAGGGTGAGACAAGTCGAGCAGTTTCTTCCAGGGGCTGCAGCAGAGCTAAAAAGCTGCCTGAAATCACAGTCCCACCCAGAAACTAGGAGAAACATGGGAAAATCATGCCGGGGATGCTCAGGAATCACTGGGCTGATTTACCACCTCCACCCACCGCACGCTGCCTTCCTCCCCGCTGCCTTCCCCAGTCATCACCTCCAGTGACAGCTCTGCTCCACCTCCTCACCTCCACGTTCTGTCCCTGCGAAGCTCCTTGTGCTGTCAGAAGCTGCATTTTAGGTTCCCCCCCTGCTCCAGCACCTCCTCTGTTTAAGCTCAGGGAGGAATCACGTTATCTGCACAGAACAGGATGCCTAAAAATCATCTTTCCTGGTGGATCAGAGGGTTTGAGGCAACAAACAGCTCAAGAGGGACACAGTCCCTCATTCCAACTGCTCTCTGCTGAGGAGAGTGAGTAAACAGCAGTGGAAGACTTTGCAATGCTCACAGGACCAAGTTAATCTCTTCTGAAGGGGGTCACACCTTGGAGAGGGGACAGAGAACTTGCTTCAGGTGCCTCCAGAGGACACCCAGCTATCCTCACTGGCTGGGTTTCCAGCCTCCAAAAGGCTAAAGATATCATCAGGAACCAAATGTTGGCTACAGCTGGGTGTCAGCATCCTCCCACCTCAGCGCTCCTGGAGGCCCAGTGGCTTCCAGGATGCCCAAGGCAAACCTGAATGCTGTTTCATCCTATTCCATCCTATTTCATCCTGGCTGGCCTTTGTCCCCACAAGTTTTACCCTCTCTCCTGGTTTGAAAGAGCATCCAGCAGCTCCAGTGACAGCCCTCAATTACTGCAGGGGCAGGAGCTGTTTGCTTTTAATAAGTTCTCCTCAAGAACTGAGCAGCACTGTTTAACCATGGATGGATGGAGATCACAGCTCTGCCAGGCTGGGACCATCTGGATGCAGCAGCACCAACTCCTACCACAGCACCAGGGCCCCTGCACAGCTCCTCTGCTCCTGCACACATGTGACACCTTTCCCCACTCATGCCCTTTGCTTCCCAGCCTGAAGCTCCCTTGGCCTGGCCCCAGCACCTCTGAGCTCTATCTGCTGGTGGCAAGAGCCACGTTTCGGCCATGTATGGTCCCTGCCACGGGGGAAGGATGGACCTTCTGCAGAGCTGGGGTGTCATTCCTCCTGCCCATCAGTGTTGGCTAGGCCAGCAGGACAAGGTGAGCTCTTGTGCACATGCAAGGGGATGTTCAGGGCTGGCAGTGATGACCAGTGGTCAGACCATCCATCTGAGCATCACCAGGACCTCCCTTCCCCAGTCTCTTCTGTGGAAAGTGTTGAACAACTGGGGTTGTTCAGCCTGGAGAGGAGAAGGCTCCCAGAGGACATTATAGTGACCCTCCAACCCCCGAAAGGGGCTGTCAGAAGGCTGAGAAAGGCTGTTCCCAAGGGCAGGGAACAATGGGACAAGGGATCATAGTTTGGAGCTGGAAAGGGGCAGAGTGAGGCTGGACAGGAGCAAAAAGGTCTGGAATCTGAGGGTGGGGGATCCCTGGACCAGGCTGCCCAGAGAGGGGCTGGAGGCCCCATCCCTGGAGCCATTCAAAGTCAGGCTGGCTGGGGCTCTGGGCAACCTGGTCTGGTGAGTGCTGGCCCTGCTTGTTTTGGGGGGTTGGACTGGATGCCCTTTGGAGGTCCCTTCCAACCCAATGATTCTAGGAAGAAAGCAGCAGCGTCCCTCCAGGATGTCATGAGCAGCAGGAATAGGAACATGATGTCAAACAGTACTCCACTCAGTTTTCCCCTCTCATCCTCACATCCAGCCAACCTCAGGTCTAACCTCCTCCCACCTTCTCCTCACCCACAGCTCCTGTGAGCCTCAAGCTGCTGAGCACATCACCCAGGCTCTGGGCACAGATATGCTGCCCGAGAGGCTCCCTCCACTACAGGAACTTGTTGCCAGCTCAAGTTTGAAGAACGCCGCCGGCTGCTATACACACCATCTGAACCAAATCAAACGCAGTAGTAACTATGTGGGCTTAAGTACAAGCTAATTGCAACCACCAGAGAGCTTCCAGCAGGAGACAGGCCCCGTGCAGATGACACACGCAGACGTATCAGCACTGCCAAGCACAGGGAGATGACAGCATCCACGTTACCATGGCTCTTGAAGACTTACAGGCTTTCCCACAGCACTGGCAAAAATAAACCCCAAAGCTGGGATAAGCTTCTGAACAGGATCTCTTCCCATGGGGAGCAAGCACGCCTCAGCAATAGGGAGCAATCACGCTTACAGACGCAAGACCAGGAGTCCCAGTATCATGGGGCAGATGTTCCCTGAGCTGGGCACTGCCCAGCAAAGAGACTTGGGAAACCTCAGGGGCTGCTAGAACCTTGGTTAGAAAATCCTACTCAGGATTGGGTGGTGAGGCAGAACAACAGGTTGCCCAGGGAGGTTGTGGCTACTCCATCCCTGGCAGTGTCCAAAGTCAGGTTGGATGGGGCTCTGGGCACCCTGGTCTGCTGAGAGGTGTCGCTGCCCATGGCAGGTGGGTTGGCACTGGGTGTGCTCTAAGGTCCCTTCCACTCCAAGCCTTTCTATAATCCTGTGACAGACCCTCTGCGTGCTGAGGGGTGGGATGGTAGCAGCAGTGCCAGCAAGCTCTGACTCCAGTCACACTCACACAGAGCGGAGCAGGGTGCAGACATATAGCTGCCCAGCACCAAACAGGCACTGTTTGCCAACAGCCTTTTGCCAAGCCCTGGCAGTGCTAAGAAAGCCCTACCACCCCACAGTCTCTCTAGACCAAGGCAGGAGCCCTATGCCAAGGCACAGGCAAAGCACATTTCACCTTCATACGGGTCCTGTGCTTCCCAGCATCCACCTGCCCAGCCTGCGCGTGCGGCAGGAGCTGCCATCTGCTCCCCGTCAGAGTGGGGCAGGAGCCAGCTCTGCCATCTGCAGCCCTCGTCAGCAACACTCAGCTCTGCACAGTCAGCCCTGCCTGCTCCTCAGCCCCAAACCCCACATCTAAGCTCTGCAGAACAGGCCAGGCAGCAAAGAGGTGCTGCTGCTGCATCTCACCTGGTCCCGCAGCAGTGTGGAGCTGGGTGGTAATCAGTTTGCAGACCCTGTTACCTACTGCCATCACCTCCCTGTGCCCAGAAGGCTGCAAACTCATCTCTGCTGCTGCCACAGCCGCCAACTGCCCCTTGGGTGGTGGTTTGGAGGAGAGGTGTCGCTGCCCACGGCAGGGGGTTGGGACTGGATGAACTCCAAGGTCCCTTCAACCCAAATCAGTCCATGATTCTATGGTTTTGTAACCCCAGCACATTCCAGGGTTTCTCACTCCTCCCCCTGCAAACCCAGGGTCACCACGGGTTGCCAAATCCAGAGGCTCCCTGTTTGCAGTTGGAGCATCCGCAGCCAGGCGGGCACCCAGCCCTGCTCCCAGTCACATCTCAGCGAGATAAAAGATGGGACAGGAATTCCCAGCTGCCTACCAGCAGGATCTGAAACCCTGTGAAGGGGAGAGCGTGATAAATTCACCTGGAGAATCAGAGGCACCGAGCAGGGGGTGATGACTTCTCCTTCCCCCCACCACGCAGATTTATTAAAAATTTAAAATTGCTACTCAGATCTAAAGGGCTGGGTATTTATTTTTGCGAGGGCTGATCAATCACACGGGTCCCCAAAGGATGCCAGACCTTTAACTACTCATCTCACTCTACCTGCTCCAGCCCCAGCGCGGCTCTGGGAGCAGAGTCTGAGCTCCTGGCAGAGCAGAGACCGGCCTTTGGCTTTTTATCAGCTCCCACTCGAGGACAGAGATGGACTACAAGAAATAACTTCTTCTGGCCCTCCTTTCAAAGCAACAGATTGGCTTTTTAGCCATCAGCATCCTGAAAGCACCCATTTTTTCCCATTGTGAATGGCTATGGGGAAGGGACCAGGGCCCAGGTGCCCAGGAGTGAGGGCACCAGGCACCTGCTTCTCCTGTAAACCACGTTCTGCCAGCAGAAATGAGGCTTTGGGTGGCAAAGGAGGGGAATGTGTTGGAAAGGTGGTGTTTTGCAGTCTCCCTGAGCCTCCCACCACGGGTCTGATCCCATCCCCATCCCCAGCAGCCCATCTGCTGTGCAAAGGCAGGATGGAGCAGGAGACACAGCCAGCAGCTCCAAAGCACCAAACCCTGAAACCCCTGCCTGTTGAACTGCTCAGCAGGAGTAAAGGAAGACATCATCCCCCTGTACTGGGCACCGGACACCCCGAGCACTGTGTTCATTTGGGCACCTCAATACAAGAAGGACATTAAGGAGCTGGAACGCAGGGAGAGAAGGGCAGCAAGGGTGGGGAAGGGTCTGGAGAACAAACCTTGTGAGGAGCAGCTGAGGGAGGGGCTTCTCTGCAGAAAAGAAAGTTGAAGGGAGACCTGGTCACCCTCCCCTGAAGGGACACTGTAGAGAGCTGGGGGTTGGTCTGCTCTCACAAGGAACAGGTGACAGGAGCAGAGGAAATGACCTCAGGCTGCCCCAGGGGAAGGTCAGGTTGGCCCTGAGGAGAAACTGCTTCCTGGAAAGGGCCCTCAGCCTTGGCACAGGCTGCCCAGGGAGGGGATTGAATCACCATCCCTGGCTGTGTTTGACAGTTGTGGAGATCTGGAGCTCAGGGCCAGGGTTTGGGGGTGGAATGGGACAGCTGGGTTCCTGTAATCCTGAAGGTCTTTTCCAACCTGAGCAGTTCCATGACTCTCAGTGGGCTCAAGCTGGACCCAACCTCCTGGTCCCCACTACCACCCCAAGGGATGCGGAGCAGCACTGGGACAGCCCCAGAGAGCTGTGTGCAGCAGAGGCCAGGTTATTCCAGCACATCTTGTTTGTGCTCTGTGGCTAATTGAATGGTGATGGCAGCACTAAGCAGCCCTCGTGATCCCAGACTGGAGTCGGCTGAATCTCCGCAATCGTGTAATTTTTTGCATGACTGAGTGCACAGATGTAATAAAAACAGAAAAAGAAAGAAGGGGGAGGGAGGGAAGTCAAACCCTTAAATGAATCAGGGAATCAGGGACTGACAGCGATGGGTGGCTGGAGGGATGGTGGGGAATCACACACCCCCTGTCCTGACCGCAGCGGGGTCAAGCAACACCCCCTGTTCAAAGCAGTGCCCCCCTCACAGCAGAGGTTCTCTGTGGGACCCACTTAGCCAGGGAGCAACAGGCTAGTTAGCAGACCCAGAGCTCATTAGGGAAATGCAGACGTTTCTGCCAAGCACAGATGAGGTCTGGCCAGGGGGAAATGAGGGGAAAGTGGGTGGGAGAGAGGGAAACAACCTGGCTGCTGAGATCTCCCTGCACCCACGGCACAGGAAAAGCCCTCCAGAGCAAACACAGACCAACTGTGAGAGCCAGAAGAGAACCCACGAGCCCTACTCCCTTCTTTGGCAGGTAAACTTTTCTCCAAGCAGCTCCTTCCCACAGCTCCCAGCCCACTAAGATGCTCAGCACTCCATCCCTTTGCACCTCAGATGCCAAGCAGAGATGATAGCCCCACAAGCCAGGGTCAGGATGGCACCTGGAGCCCTGTTCTCCACCACTGCATCAGAACAACCAACAAGGGCAGAAATCTCCCCTTACAGCTCAGGTCACCCAGCCAAACCCCAACGCTGCAACCTACTGCTGAGCCTTTACAGGGCCACAGGTGCACAGCCAGCAGAGAGCCACAGCTCAGCTAGGTGAGGCTAATAAAACCCACCTAGGATTGAGAAGGAAGGGGAAAAGCTGGCTCAATTATCATTACTCCAGGCACACCAGGTGCCCACATCACCCCCACTGTGGGGAACAAAACCCAGAGCTTCCAGAAGCATCACGGTCAGTTAGCACAAAGATTTAGGAATTTAATTCTTAGTGAGCTTTAATTCCAGCCATAAATTAAAGATGGGCTGACTGTGCTGTGAAGAAGAGCTGATTTCAGCTCAAAAAGTTTAAATCATAATTCAGCTTGTGAGTCCACTTCAATCACACACAGGCAGCCTCAGACTGGGAGCTCTGGAAACGGCCATAGTGGTTTCACTCCATCTCAGTTGCCCACATCTCAGTTACCGCTGGGCTGTACAGAGCGACATTAATTGGGTGTTAACGAGTTGTCTGATCAGCTTCCCACTGTCCTTATTACTGGACGTTGGGGTCTCTGCAATGTCCCAATTAAACAGAATCAAAGAATACTTAATACACGGTAAACTGGTTCCCAGCCACTTGAACTGATTAACCAGCTGTTCCCTTTATTTGGGTCCCTGCTTGGCGATGCTGCAGTCTGTGTTGCCCAAGCAGCTCCTGCATTCTGGGAAGGAGCAAGATTAAAGGAGGTTTTCCAGGAAATGCTGAAGGAAGTGCATTGTTTCAGGATGGTACTTGGTACCTTCCTGCCTTTGGCTGGTGCAGAGATAGAATCAGAAATCAGGGGTGGAACTCAAACCCAGCACCCTGACCCTCAAGTTATTCCACAGTCCTGTTCATTTAGCCAGATAGACAGGGAAGAAATCACCTGGATCACTGAAGAAATCCTGCCATCTCAACAGCAACACCCCAGTATCTCCCATCTTACCAAAAACTCGCTTAAAGGACCTGCAAAAGCCCACTGGCAGCACAGTATAGCTCCAGATAAGGAATGACCATCAAAACCTCCCTGCACATCCACCCAGGGCTGGCAGGCTGCTCTAGCATAAAGTGCTTTCTGGTTCTGCATTCAGCTGAGCTCAGGTGGAAAGGACAAGTGCAAGAGATTCCCTGTGGAAAAGCACCCCAGGACCAGGTCACGTACTTTCAGCCCCAGATGTGGAACCACCCAGGGAAGCATCCTCAGGTAAACCTCTTCATCTTCCCTCCTCCCAGAAACAGCTTCACTTTGCACCCAGCTCCCTCATCACACTGTTTCTTTCAGCACCAGGCTCTCACCCTGCTACCCGCAAAGGCTGGCCGCATGCCTGCTTCTGGGAGCACTCATCCCACCAGCATCACACCCAGCCATGAGGATGACTGATCCCTGTTGCTGGGGGCACCCATACCGCGAGCATCACAACCAGCCACGAGGATAACTGTGACTCCTGCTGCTAGCAACATCCTTCCAGCCCATCAGATTCTGTGATTGCATCCCTCTAGCATCATATATGCCCCTGAGGGTGACACTGGAGCAGAGGCACCTGCACACTATGGACCATCACATCCTCCCTAACACCAGCTCTGGCTTTTGCACAGGATGCACAGACTGGAGATGGGGACAGAGCAGAATCCACAGGCTTTTTACAGCTGCGGGGGGAGATGCTACAGCTGTCTGCAAGAGCCAGGGAAGGGGACAGAGTGGGGAGATCCCACACACATCACCCAGCTGCAGGAGATGCTACAGCCATCTGCAAGAGCCAGGGATGGGGATAGAGCAGAACCCACACACATTTTCCAGCTGCAGGAGGAGACGCTACAGCTGTCTGCAGGCGGTGACACTGGTTGAGATAAAAGAGAATTTAAGGTGCAGAGGAGAACCAAGCAGATCCTTGTAGATTGGAGCTGAACAAGATAAGGCAGCAGTGATGAATACAGACGCATTACAGCAGGACAATCCACAGCACACGCCGTTTCGGCAGATGGGAGGACCGCGATAGCGCGACGTACTTACAGTCCCCGAGCGACTCGCAAAGCTGGAGGCCAAGGTTTCCCCCGTAGCAGCCACAGCCGGGCTCAGGCAGCCACGCTCCAGGGGGCAAAGAAAACAGACTCTTCAAAATCACCAACATCTAACCTCAGGAGGGAAAGCCTCTGCTTTCCCAGCAAGAGCATCCCTCACAGCTCAGGCAACTCGCTGCTTATTTTTATGAGACACCGGTTGAGCGCTCAGAGCAATTATTGAAGGCTTCTGCAGCTCCCTCCCACCCCCCCCATCCCAATCCTAAATGGAACAGTCAAGGAAAAGAGTCTAATTTGACAATTTTCAGCTAGTTGAAATGATACGTGGAAGAGACGCGGATGGAGGGAACTATATCATTCACTATTGGATAAATCATCCCCATCACAGGGAAGGCGAGTCAGAGCCCAGATGATGTGCAGGGCTGCTGGGGCAGTGCTCATGGGGTCAGCAGCTACTGAACGGCATCCCCACCGCTCCGGATGGAGAAACCCACCCTATCCACAAGGAAAAACTAAAGGAAAAGGCCAAACAGTTGGCAGAGTTGAGTGTGACACCCACCACCCCTCCAGGTACCCCTCTGCTCCTGGGAACAGCCTCATCTCAATGTTTCCCCCCCCATTTTCCACTTATTTCCCTATTTACCCACTGATCCTCATCCCAGTGTGCTGCACTGGTCCCAGTATGGATGCCCTGCTCCTCCCAGCAAGCACATCCCAAGGGGACACTGGAGCCATCAGCCCCCTGAGGAGGAGTCTGGGAGCCACAGGAGTGCAGACACCCCCTTCCCCACAGTCCTGCACCCTAAGCCACCACCACCCCGAGCGCTTCCCACCCACCCAGCCACATTCCCGACTGCGCTCCGCAAGTTCTCCCTGTGCTCTGCTGCTTGTAATTGCTGGCGGCCAAAATCTGTTCTGCTTTTTCTGGCTGAGGTACCAGGCAATCATCAGCTGTAATTATTTCGAGTCTTGTTACAGATGGATCTCGGAGCTTTCAGTCTTAAACAGATTTCATTATTCAAATGCCGGCTCCAGCCTTCTGCAGGGGGGTGGGCAACAGGAGCTGCCGGCCCCCCGCAGCCACCGCCAGCAACAAATGGTTGTGGGGAAGGCGAGGATGGTGGTGGGATGATGGTGGGATCTGCTTGTTAAAGCCGCCCTGCTGCCATTCCCCACCCAGCACCAGTTTTGGCTCCCGTTTGATACTGGGGGAAGGTGGGGGAGAGGAGAGCCAAGTCCTGGTTCTGGCTGGGGATGCGGTCAGCATCAGCCACGCCTGGCCCAGAAAAGCTCTCAACATCATCTGTGCCTGACAGGGAGATGCTTTGGGATCGAGTGGAGAGCCCTGGAGGTTGCAGAGAAACTCCGAGCACCAGGACAAGGTGTTAGGGGACCTAATAGCAGGAGGGAACTTGAAAAGCAAATCAATCTGAGCTTTTTCCTCGCCAACCCCTCTGCTCCAGCACTGTTTTCAATAAAAGAAGACGACATTCCAGGTTTGCTTACTCCGAGAAGACTTTGTGCTTTCAAAACAGACACTGTTTATTGCTTTAAAATGCAATCAAATCCTTTTGGAACTTGAGGAGTCGAACATTCAGAGATCCTCAAAACACATCAAGCCCCCTGTGAAGGGAGAGCACCTGAACAGATGGGCGATGGGCTCATAGCTGTGGTCCCCCTGCCATGGGGACCTGGCACTGAAACCCCCAAGGAATCACTCCAGGAATTGCCCAGCCTGGCACCACTTCAGCACCACACATGGGAATTGGGGGTCTTCCCAACCCTGAGTGCCCTGGGGATGTGACACACCACTGGGACCCCAAAACCACAGCCCAGGAGCATCAATTCATCCTGCTGGTTGAAGTGATCCCATATATTTTATGGTTCCCTGTGTTAATGTCACAGAAAAGCTTCCATGCTTCTCAGACTAAACCAGCTCTACCCAGCAAGGATTTACAGCCCCCTCTGAGCTGGCATCATCCCACTACCCCAGCCCCTACCCACATCTGCTGTGGATGTTGCTCGTGGACAAACAAATCCACAACCCCTGGATACAAAATGCTGTTTGAACAGTTACTACCTGCAAACACCCAGGAAACAAAATCACTGCAACAACTGATTTGGGAGGGTTTGGGGTTCACAAAGGAAAGAAGGGGGTTGAGGCTGTGGTGAAAGCTGGCTGGAAAAGGTGGACAGGCGCAAGCACACGGGTCATGCCAGGAAACACCAAGCA
Source organism: Upupa epops (assembly GCA_013397515.1). NCBI lineage: Eukaryota > Metazoa > Chordata > Aves > Bucerotiformes > Upupidae > Upupa > Upupa epops. Next base: position 172,150 of record VZRI01010025.1, read on the forward strand.
TCTGGGGATGTCCTGCCTTGTTCTCCTCTGGCTTTTAATTCCCAGAGCCACCCCCCTGCTCTCCCTGTGCCCACGTGGAGCTCAGGTTTAGGATGATGTCAAGATTTGCAAGGAAAACATCTCATTTCCTTCTGTTTCCTCAATTTGGGGGTGGTGGAGAAACCAGTGCCACCCAGGGGTTGTTTCCTAGAATCGTTACAGATCAGAAGGGACCTCGAAAGATCATCCAGTCCAATCCCCCTGCCACAGCAGGATCACCCAGACCAAGTCACACAGGAACACAGCCAGGTGGGTCTGGAACATCTCCAGAGAAGGAGACTCCACAGCCCCCCTGGGCAGCCTGTGCCAGTGCTCCAGTTTCCCATTTTAAAAGTCAATATTGTTTGTTTCTGCAGGAAATTTCAATCATTTCTTCGGATTTAAACAAAAAAATTAAACACCAACAACAGCTAAATCACAAAATAAATCAGGTTTTGTTCAAAGTTTTCCAGGAGGGAGGAGAGGGAGGAGGAGGGACCCTGGCAGCAGGCAGCAAAGTACTGCTAATCTCATGCAGATACAAAATGGGAACGCGGCTTCCTGGTGGGATTTCTGGTATTTTTTGGTTTTATATTAAAAAAAAAAATAGTTAATCTCTGTGTCCCTCCTGCTACTGTTTGTATTATTTTCGTGTGTCTATTTGAAAAGCAAACACTATCGGCTGCTCCCGCGGCGCTCGGGGCTGGGTTCTGCTTTACACGTTATTTATTTTGCTCAGCAGTTTAAATTATTAGTCCCTGACCCTGCAAATATTTTATTGCAGGCGGATCTTTGCGTTCGATGTGCTGAGGGGTGAGCACGATGGAGCCCTCGGCCCCGCTGCAGCCACACGCGTTGGTGAGGCATCCCCTCCAGTCCTGCGGGCAGTGCCAGGCCCCTTACTCCAAGAAAGAGATGGAGGGGCTGAAGCGGGAGCACAGGAGCAACAAAGCTGGGGAAGGGACTGGAGGGAAAGGCTGATGAGGAGAGGCTGAGGGAGCTGGGGGGGTTAGCCTGGAGAAGAGGAGACTCAGGGGGGGACCTTCTCCCTCTCTCCAACTCCCTGAAGGGAGGTTGCAGTCAGGTGGGGTCAGGCTCTTCTCCCAGGCAACCAGCACCAGGATGAGAGGGCAGGGCCTGAAGCTGCCAGGGGAGGGTTAGGTTGGATGTTAGGAAGCCCTTCCTCAGGGAAAGGGTGCTCAGAGCCTGGACTGGACTGCCCAGGGCAGTGGGGGAGTCCCCACATCTGGAGGTGTTGAAGGACATCCTGGCTGTGGTCCCCAGTGCCCTGGTCTGGCTGCTGGGTTGATGTGAGGTGCTGGGCTGGAGGAGCTCAGATGTCTTCTCCAGCCTCAATCACTCTGTGATTTTACCCTAAAATTTTAAATCCTTTCAAGTCTGCCAGACCCTCCACCTACAGGATAGCGCAGCTTGTGAGCAGCTTCAACACCTCTGGGTAGAGCTGAGGACTGCTGCTGTTGTCCCAGGAGTGTGGGGAAAGGAACTGATCACTTGTAGAATCAGTCAAAGAATCAGGTGGGTTGGAAGGGACCTCCGAGATCACCTAGATCCAAACCAAGTGCCATGGGCTGGGGCACATCTCACCAGACCAGGTGAGAATGCTAACACCCAGAAAAGAGAAGGAAAAACCACTTCTTGCTCCAGCCCACCAGCCGTCACTGGCTCAGGGATTGGACACAGGGAAAATGGGAAAAGCAGCTGGTTTGAAAGCAGCCACAACCCTAATAATAATAAAACCAACCACCACACACTAAAAATAAAGTCTCATTTTCTTTCCTGACATGGAAGCCTAAATAAAACAAGCCATTGCAGGACTGCTGCATCTAATAACCTCTGATTCCCTCAAGATTCATGCCTGGTGGCTGATTGACTCTGATCCCTAGGGTACACGGGAGTAGAGATCACAGAGGGGGCTGGGAGGCAGCCTCTCTGGAAGGGGTCACCTGTTGCACCCTGGGGATACCCCAAACCTGGTTACGCTGGGGGTGGTTCCCAGGCAGTGCAGAGCAGCAGGTTAAACCTGGGTTCCAAACCACACAGCTCACACTCAGGCCTTTTCAGTTTCTCCTTTATAACCTTCCTACCCCCTACAACTCAGCATGACACCCCCATCCCACCAAGGTGTCTGTCTGCTCAGGGTCACACACTTTCCAGCCAAACCATCTTCACTGGGATCACTGACCTGGAATCCAGGTACCACTTTGCACCCTACAAACACCTCAGCAGCAGCCAGAAATGAGGAGAACCCCCTATTTCAGGCAAACCTACCCCCACCACCTCCAAAAGCGGGGGCAAGGCAGCCCAGCCCAGAGGGCACCATGTAATAGTCCTGCTGCTTCCTTCACCTCCTGTTTAGGGTGAGGGACACAGGCAATAGGGGGTCCCCTCTCCTCCAGGACACATCCCTCCATCCCTGGCTCCCCAAAGCCCTCCTGAAGTGGAATCATTGTAGCTTTGGGGTCAGAACGGGGTGGGACAGAGCTCCAAACCCCAATCCTATTTATGCCCAGCTGCACTAATATTTGGAACTAACTTCCTTCTCCAGGCTGACACAGGGGAACCCCTCAGGAGCTGGGGGACCCCCAGTGATGCAGAACACAAGCTCTATGGTTGCAGGGTATAGGGGTAACACTGGGAAACACTTCTTGGTAACCCTAAATCCCAAAAAAGCCGAGGGCTTTGAGCAGGGGACGGGGGGACACGGTGAGTGAAAGCTCTTTGATTCCACTGGCACCCCTCAACAGTCTGCAGAGGGGCAGGGAGGGAGAGTGGGATTTGCACAACGGGGCTAACACCACCCAGCTCCCCTGTACCAAACCAGCTCAGTCGAGAGAACTGCTCCACGCAGCAACAGACGCGCTTAGCTCCCCAAAAAACCCCAAATGAGAAGAAAACTACTCACCCCCAGCATCCTCTCCACTCCTCACATCCTGCTCTGCCAACTTCCCCCGGGCCCGCAGGCTGCTGGGATGCCCGTGCCCACCTTTATCACCCCCTGATGGTTGGACTGGGCGGGACTGGCAGAGTCATCCCGAAGTCCCAGCAGCCCCAGACCGAGCCTTGCTAGAGGGGAGCAAGTGTGTTGGAGGGGGGAGAAAGCATGGAACTATCACCCCTACAACCTTTTTAGGGCTGCAACTGCTGAGAGTTCCCCCTCGAGTTTGTGGGGTGCGGGGCTGGGTCCCTCACCAGTAAAGCAAAAGCACTGGGGGGGACACAGACACACACGGAGAGCTTGTAATTGTCCCTGAAAACGCGTTGCACACACACACACCCCCCCATGTAAGCAAGGAGACACTGCACTGCATTCAAAGGCAGGTGAGCGTCACCCCAAAGGAACCCCAAAACCCTTTTAGGGCTGCAAATGCAGAGTTGATCATGTATTTCATAGGGAGCTGCTCAAGGTTATGGGACTGGGGAGCCCCCCTGCTGCACCCCTGCAACCCCATCTAGCAAGAAACAAGCATATTGTGTACACAAATCCCCCCCCCAAACCCTTTAGGGCTGCTCATGCAGAGACTGAGACCTGAGCTGATAATGCATTTGTTAGGGAGGAGCTCAGTTCTTCACCAGCACCTTAAAAAGGTTGGGGAGGGGGGGGACACAGGGCTTGCAGGGACCTCTACAAACAGGCTGCAACCCCTGGGGGGGAAAGCAGCATGGAAATGTCACCCCAAAAATCCTGTTAGGGCTGCAAGTGCAGAGGTTTATGCCTGAGTTTATCATCTATTTGAAAGGTAAAAGGGTTGGGGATCCTGGGGGGTTCTGCTTATGCTACAGCCACCCCCTTGCAGACTCACCCAAGCAGAGCCCTCCCTGCACCCCCAGAAAAGAACATATTGAGCACAGAAAGCATGCAAACATCACCCCAAAGCCCCAAATACAATGAGTTCACCCTTTTATCCCTTTGCAGACAGCCCTGCAGTCAAAATCCTTGTGTGAGACAGAAAGAGTGGGGAGCAAAGTTCCTCCCTTACCCCCTTCGGCTCCTGCCTGTGTGGGAAAGAACAGCCCCAGCCCCAAACCCTGCACAGAAACAGCCCCAAAGCTGTTTTGAGAAACTCAATTAAAGTGCTGTGATTTTTGGTGGCGCAGAGTATTTGCTTTTTTCCTTGGGTTTTTATTCAGCATCTACTTGAAAAGATGCAAATAAGGGGTGATTTGAAGATTCCACTCAGCTCCCTCCTTGAAGGGATGGAAGTATTTCATTTAGGAACTTCTGCTGTGTTGATTTGCTCGTTTGCCCTCTTCGTTTCCCTTTCTTGGGGTGTTTTTTGTGGGGTTCTTTGTTGTTTGGCCACCAGCAGCATCAAAACTCCTTCCCTCCCCATCGAGCCCCCGCTTTCTGTTGCATCTTCCTTCCCCTGCACTGGGGAGGTGGGATAGGGGGGTCCCCAGAATCCCAGCTGGGGTTCCATCCTACTTAGGGGGGATGAACTGAGAGGAACAAACAGCACCCCTCCATCCCTCCACCCACTTTACCCCGAACCCCCAGGCTGAAGGGAGAGCAGGACCCCACTGGGAGTTGCAGGGGTATAGGGGAGCTGGGTGATGATCTGGGGGCCACTGCCCTGGCTAT
>VZRI01010026.1:0-142513 GCA_013397515.1 Upupa epops
GAGGAGGGGTGGGTGGGAATGGGAGGGAAGACATCCTGAACCTGGTGTTCCACAAGCGTGAGTAATAAATAGGCTCCTGCCTACCCCGCTGGAATAAGTATTGTTACAAACAGCGCTTTAGTTACAGCCCGATAGACAAGTGCATGTCAGAGCCTTTTAAAAGGACTCTCTCCAAGTGACAGCAAGAACCTCTAGCACAGGTTAAGAAGCACTTCAGCACAGGAGGCACACATATTCAGATGCACTCAGAGCCTGCTGTGAGTGCTACTGCGTTCATCTTTGTCTGAACTGTTTCTCTAGCTATGCACAGGCCTCCCAGCCACCTGCAGGTGCCAGCATTTTGGAACCCGCTATGTGTGTTTGCACCAGTGTACAGACATGTGCTTGTAGAGTCTCCTGCTCTAGAGACATTCAAAACCAGCCTAGACACGTTCCCATGTGACCTACTGTAGCTGATTCTGCTCTGGCAGGGGGGTTGGACTACATGATCTTCTGAGATCCCTTCCAACCTCTAACTTTCTATGATGCTGTGCCACTTCCCCCCTGCTTTACAGCTACCACAGAACAGACATGAAGGCTTGATTGAGACTACAATTACAGTCAGAAGATTACTGGCTAGCTTGGTGCGTGTTTGTGCTGTGTATCTCTAAAAGGGTGCTCAGTAGGCTTGTGTGCATGCACACACATGCTGGCTCTTGCATGTGTGTGTGTACATCTCCTTGACAGAGAAACAGGCAGTTTTGGGGCCAAACAAACAGACCAAAGTCCACTTGCTGATGTTGCCTGCTGTGGTGTTTGCACTAGATGACAATCTGGGACGTGTATAAAAGGTAACATCGGTTATGTATAGCGCATATATCAAGCTATAATTAACCGTAGATGACAACTGCAAATAAAACTATGCTTCTGGGTTTCCAAGATACCAGAAAAATACACACACACATTTCTCATTTATACATGGAAATGTTTCCAAGAAAAGTAAAGTAAAAATATGTTTTATTGCATTTGCAATTAAAATAGGTTTTAGTCAAATCCATGTTCATCGTGATGCTCATAGTTTCTTCTGTAATCCTCTGAAAATCAAATCCCTCAAGACAGTCCAAGTTGGATGCCCATGAACAGCCTCACCCATATCATCTTAGACATTTTTCACAATCCCTTCTCAGTTTTGACTCCTTTTATTCAGTTTCCATAGAATTCCTGCCGGACCACTGCCTTAGAACTGGCAGGTCTGGCTGTGCACAGGGACTGATCCACCTGAGAACAAGTCATGTACATGTCACACAACAGGTCATGTCTGCAATTGGAGGAAAGCTCTAGGAGCTTTAATAAGGACTCACAGACATTATTGCTATTCCTGACCCTTTGCAGCTACCCCAGCAAGTAAATTCCTAGCAAGAGCTTCGCAGAGCCTACTTTCACTGCAATTCACTCACAAGAAACCCCAAAAGGTCTCAGGGAACTGGAGTTCCCCATAAATTCACCAGCCACAGCAGCAAAACAGTGAGGAAAACATGGACTAGCCCAACATGAGTGTTCGCTGCCTGTTAGGAGTACAGGAAGGAGAGTCTTTCCTCTATAGACATAAAGTACATTTCTAAATAGAAACATGCCCATGGACACAGAGCTACATTAGGCTAGCTCTCTTTTTATCCCATCCCTCACCCCAAAAATCTCCCCCTCAGGGAGCACCCAGTGAGCAAACGTAAGAATTCAACAGTTCCTGGGGCTGCCCCTAAACCCCAGCTTCTGAAGGGAACCTGTCAGTGGTAACACCGCAGCACTCCTCACTACTCACATTGCTGAACATCTATTACTGTTATTCTCTTGAAAACACAGAACAACAAAACAAAACTTAATTCAAAATGAGAACGCTTGCCTTCCTCTGAAGACTTGTTCTTACTTACTGAGAAAACTTTACAGTCTGATGTAAAATAGACACAAACTTTAGAGAAGTAGGGGTGTTTGTGTGATCTGAACGTCTCAACTGGCCAGTCACTGGATGGCCCAGAGCGTATCTGGGGGAGAAGATCAAGTACCAAACCTAACAGGTGATGTCCTTTACCTCTTGGGGTGAATGCAAGGGACAGCTCAGGAGATCCTAGAAGTTCAAAACTGCGGCTTCTTAACTAGTGCTTTGCAGCTCAGGTGGTGACCCCCATGGCATTACAGTCTGGGAGAGCTCAGATCTGGTTCTGTCCTTCCCTGCCTCTGCTCAAATACAATGAAAAATCAACTATAAAGCCCAAACTAAGATGAAACTAAACTAAGCCAAAATAAAATAAACCAAGGCCTGCCGATAAAGCTTCAGCATTTATCGCATCAGAACAGCCAAACCCTACAGCTGCTTCTCGAAAAAATTCAATTGAGCAAACAAGTTTTTCTTGCTGCTACCTTGTAAAAGAGCTCCTCTCTGCCCTCCACGAGCCCACCAGGAGGCATGAATTAGAGAGGAAAATAAACTTCAACTGGGGTTGAGGGTGAGAAGTGAAAACAGAAGTGGTCAGAAGAATCCCAACAATAGGGAAGTAACAGAATAAAGTGAATGCAGATGGTTCCACTCCTGTTACTTAATCAAAAGGCTGTGCAGAGTCACTAGAGCCAGCGTAAAGTCATGTGTTAGAACAACAGCTGATCTGTATTAAAGAAGATTAACTCGCAATGCCATGGTGGAGGGCCTGGGATTATTTTATGTACTTCCACTGCCGAACAAGCCGTCAGCACAATTACTGCCCTCCGATGTGAATGACTGATCTGTAACCACAGCTAAACAGCATGCTGCTTAGGGGCCTGGGTGCTTCATGAAGATGAATTTCCATACCATCAAAGTGCTTTTAATGGGCTTCCTGATCCAACCACAAGGCCTGCTTTGCAAGTATATAGAACTCAGGATGAAGGCTTCCTGTCCAAAAGGATTTGGTCGGTTGTCACTTTACAATTCCCAGCCAGCACAAGGGAGGAGAGGGGGGAGATAGGTAGAGTTGTCTCTGCTTTGGAGGATTAAAAAAAAAGGGAAAAAAAAAAAGAAAAAAGAAAAAAAAGGGAAAAAAAAGGGTACAGATGCTTTCTGAATGCAACCAACTGCTGTATCCACAGCTGAATTCAATGCGCTTAACAAATAACGGCAATTTAGCTATGCTTGCGAGGAATAGCTTGAGTCACTTTGCATTAGCATCTGGCTGAGTGTTAAAGTCATTTCTACATGGGGAGCAGAGAAAAGAAATTTCTGCTCCGAGCATCCTTTCAAGAATGCTTAAATATTTGAATATAAATTCCTTTGTGCTTATGATCACTTCTTCTTATATCTGACACTCTGCTTTTCCCTTTTCCCTTCTGGTACACTTCTACGTGGAATGCCATAAACATGCTCCATCCCTCTCTTTCTTCCTCTCTCCCCACACCAGAGCTCTCACTCTTCTCAAAGAGACTGTGCGTACTGCCAGATACCTATTACACCGACCTCTTTTCTTGTTTCTCCTTCCCCTTCCTCTCAAGGAAGTGCATGAAATTGGAGTTATTTCTACATCACTTACACCTAGGATAGGCTGATGAGGAAAGTATGGGAGTCAGCTACATGTACGTTTAACATTCATTACCCAGGCTGCTGGCTTCTTGCAGCTTATTGATCAAAACCCCATCTAAAAACAGGGAGAATGGAAAGCTATCCAAATTAGCAATCTGCTCATTCTGGACAGTATTGTTGGACTCAGGAGCTTCCTAGATGACTGACTTTCAAGTTTCTGCTAAATAGCTGATCATTTTTATTCAGTCTATTTATCTGCCTAGCTCAGTGATTCACACAAGGCCTTACAGTGAAAAGCCACGAGAAATGGTCTCAAGAACATTCAGTCTGTATCACAGCACTGATCTTGGCTGTACTGTAAGCTGAAGCCTGTATTACTTCAGAAAATACTGCAGGGGAAGAGAGGAACTAGGAATAAAAGTTTTACTAATCATATGATCTTGAGACGTGCCCAAGAGTTTGGAGATTTATCCTAGAAGGCAATATCGTTGTAGGGACTATAAATGTGTCAGCAACGTCTGATGGGTCTATTTATCCCCCTTAAAGCAGGGCAGAGCTTGCAAAGACATCAGCTATTTCCAGAGCAAAGCAGCACCTCAGCACCTCTTTGCCACAGACAACAGTGACTGTTCATCCTCATTTCACTGTCCCCTTTGCTGGCATTTCGTTAAAGCAGAGCTTTACGGGACAGTTCAAAGGCAGAAGGTGGCAAGGCCCATACGTTCTGCTGCCTCTGAGTTTCACTGCAAGTCTTTGGTGCGGTTCGTGTTGTCAATTCTCTGGCTTTTCAATGGTTTCAACCATCTAATGTGACGTGACAGTGCTACATTGCGATGGTCACAAAACATCATACGTGACAACCTCGCGAGGCTAAACACCCAGAAGCTGAGCCTGAGTATCAGCAAAGCTTATGTTCCTAAAGAAGCTTGAATATTTTCAAATCCAGCTCATCTCACAAACACATGTAAGCATTTCCATAAAGCAAGATTTCCACTTAGACCCAAAGACTTCCAGGATCGCCTTCTCATAATACACGGTGACAGCCCGGAACAGAGATTTAGTGGCCTCCAAAGTTCTTGTGAGGGCTTTAACACTCTCTCTGCCTCCTCTCTACTTGCGCCTGAGGATCTCCAAATCTCTAACTCGTATCACCTTTTGGTTGTGGTTATCATTTCACTTTCCACTTGTTTTGAAAATGGGGCAGGAGAAAACAGTGCAAGAAAATAAAAGAAATAAAAAGAAGAGGAAGAACCTGTGTATCTGTGGGGAGAGCTAAGTGCAGTCTCTGGTCTTCTGCAGAGGGGGTGTTGGAAACTCACCTTTTCTGTCCTGCAGTTATTGAGACCCAGGCTGTTCACAACGGCCACTTTCCCGTCCAGCACCTGTTGTTCCCTCCGAAGCTGCTCCTTCATCTGCCGGGCCTCCTGGATCGCCTTGGTAACAGCATCATGGTCATTTAAATAACCTGACGACGTGATAGAAGAAAGGATATCTTAAAGAAAGAAAGTTACAAGAAAACACTTTAGCTTTCCTTGATGACACACACACGTACTTTATCATCATTAATGAGAAAGAGTTCAAAGGTAACGTCCAGAAACCCGGCCCTGCTTTGTCATTCTGTGACTGGTACGGTAGAGCCACCTGGACAGCACGAGGAAGCGCAGTCCTGGTATTTGATCCCATTAGTTTTGATATTTCCCTGACAGAGGTTAGCCCCGTGGTTTGTCTGCAGCAGGACGTAACCAGATAAGAGCTAGGGGAAGCTTTGATCATGCCAGCAATCCCAAACTCTTAAGAATAGACTATTTTCTTCTTCCCCTTCTTAAAACTTGTGAATACATTAAAATAAACCCCAGGTGGCGGTGGTTTGCTATAGATAGGAAACGCATAATGGCCGGGGAGAGAAACCTCATCCACTGAGTGCTCCCCACCTGTCATTCAGAAATGTGTAAGAAACCACAGCTACACGGACCTACATTCCCACTCCTATTCATGCTACTAATAGTAGGTCAAACGTCCACTGTTTTGCTGCAAATTCACAGCCTAGGGCTTAGCCTTAGCAGTCACTGAATTATTTCCTTTTCAAATGTTACAAGCATCACCGGCACAGCTAATACTATTTAATTTTAAATGTGACACTTTGTCATTTTTCTTTTCCCTCAGCATACTCTAGATTATACTTATTACGATCTGCATGTGATTTGTAGGATAGAATACTGATGGGAGACTCCAAGCCCCAGTCTATTTTTCAAACATTAAAGGAGAGGCTAATATCTATCCATCTCCTTCCCCCTCTCCGCATCCCCACACGAGCGCGCGCACGCACATGCTTCTTTCTGTCTTTTAACTAGGGCATAAAAACGGCATAAAATGAATCTGTAATATGAAATTGCCCAGAAAAGGGACTTCTGTTTGTGACATGAGGCTAAATCTAACCAGATCCATTGGTGAATTGTGACAGATGGAGGGACTGTGAGACAGAAGGCAGGCACTAATCACACACAAAATGACCGGCTTGCCTCAACATGTTCCATGGATTCCAGCAAACTTTACACCCTAATCCATTTTTAGAACAAAAAACATCTGGGCCATAAATCCTCTAATCTGCCAAAACACGCTATTAAATCCCATGATTTGTTGAAAAACACTAAGATTAAAGAAAGGAAATATAAAATGGCTAACTGCCGTGTTAGGAAAGTGTTATTAATACTCTTTCTTTGTCTCAATTATGAATGTTCTGTTCCTAAAGAGCCTTGTCTAATCATGTCAGATTACACATCCTTGTTGTATTGCTCGACTCTTCTATCTGATCCACCGATTGCCAAAAAACATAGGACATTGTCTTGCTGCTTAAAACATTTCAGGGGAAGGAAGAAGCTGTCAGATTAGTTCAGCGTGGCGCTGCTCTCAGGATTTTAGTTTGGTTTGGGGTTTTATTGTTGTTTTTTTAGACTGCAGACAGAAAGGGACCGGTATGTCCATCTTCCTTGGTGCATGAAAAGTAGAAGAAAAAGTTTCCACGTGTCTAGAATGTTGTTCATTGCACTAACAGTTACCTTCTGGCTAAATACCCAGAGAGTTTTACGTGAAATAACTTGATCTACGTTGCTTTCATCAAATGACCCAGTTCAGTAATTCCCAGCCAATGGAATGTCAGTAATTCCGGCTTTCCCAGCATAAGGAAGGATGGAACCTGCACCAGCACAGTGCTACCAGCTGACTTCTTTTTTTTTTTAACCTCCATTTTATCAGCTTGCTTGGTTTCTTCCCCACTTTGCATCTGTTGCTGATAAAGCTTGCGTGTAGTCAGAATAAATTAAAAAGGAAGCAAACAAACAAACAAACAAACAGTAGTGTTTCTGCTGGTTGTGCTCTTGATTAGGCGAGGTAGAATACTTTCAATCTGCAATACAGATGAATTTGCCTAGGAACTGGAATTCATGCCCCTCTCCAGACTATTTGGCTTTCCCTGAATACTGCTATCTTTGAGACAGTTTGGCACATGACAGTGAATAAAAGCAAGCACTCCTTATGTTTTTCAGTAGCTGCCAAGATGCTGGTGTGCAGGGAAATGATTAATATAGAAGCGAGTTGAATGTAAATTATTGTTGTTTAGGGTAGGTGGTGAATTATTGACAGAGAAGGGAACCGCATTACATAAAACGCACCGAGTTCTATGAATTGCCAAACTAGCATAGAGATGTTGCAGATGATGGCAAAGGGCAGAGAGAAGTTGTTTCTGTTTTTAGTACACGGACATATGCCTGTTCCCAAAAAGAAATGCTTGGATTTAAAGTCATACGTGAAGCCATGACATTTGTGACTGCTCAGTCTGTAGCACAATTTATGCGCTATAAGAATAGCCCTAGAAGAGGGCTGTGTCTGTATGCCTGAATGCAGCTATGCTGTTTGCCACAGAAGGCTCTAAGTTTACATCCTCCAAAGACAAGTCAACAATGCCCAAGCATTTCTCCATGCCGGAGGAACCACGCAGCATGAAGAACCGCTGTCTGAGAGTATTTTCAATGTAAAGGTAAGGGCGGTGAAAAGGGACAGCTGAACTGCATCCCGGCAAGGTGGTCTGTGCACACCCAGGACAGGCGGCTTGTGCCGTGCACTGACAGCTCTGGTCGTTCAGACAGTGGAAGTAACTGTCAGGCAAGTGGCTGCTTGGCTCCCGACGATGACTTCTAGGTGGATTTGTCTCTCAAGATGAAAAAATGATCCAGATTTTCTGCAATTTTTAGGGACCTTAGTACCTTCACTAAAAACGCTATCAACGTTTTTTGTGACACAGTTCCTACCAGAGGGTGACTTCAAATTTCATGCTCACGTTTTTAATAGCACCCCATGGTTTCATCACAGAAATGAGTTTTACTTTGCTGTAGATGACCTAGCAGCTCCCAGGAAAAGTCCCTGTGGAGTGTTCACAAGCCTTTCATTCTTCCAGTCCTCCATTAAAGGATAAACCTTTGTTAGAAGTAGGCTGTGTGCATCCAGCTCCTGCACCAGTTAAAGACTGCTTATCTTATACATACAGTATGCACAGTGATACTGCTCAGCAACCTCAAAAAGTCACTTTCTATATTTCTAGCTGAGAGATATACAGCAGTGAACTCTATGTCATTAACAATAACTTAAGTATGTTATCTTTTGCTCCACAGTTTTCCATGGTTTATTAATGGTATAACACATTAATTCTTCTTACAAGAGTGACCTTTAAAGCTCCATTCATCCTCCCAGCTTTTATCCAATTACATTATCACTCATTACAGGTGCAGCATTTCAAAAATCTGCATTTTCTTAAAAGAAGTAAATTGCACAGGTCTCAATCCTATGACAAATATGAGGTGTGGAAAGAAAATTGGAGAGGAGAGAACAAAAGATGTCCTGCTACTGATGCCAGATGCTTAACTCCATATCTAAATGTGATGCTCAGTCTGTTAAGGTCACAAAATGTAATGTGAAAAAATTTAAACTCAATGCGCTGTACATGGAAAGCAGTAGGGCCAAGCACATGGAAGATGACCTACATTATTACCTACCACGGCTAAAGAGCAGGGAGTTCATCATAATACATGCATGAACGATTAATTAACAACGTGTTTCTATAACAGTAACAAAACACGTGTATAATTTTAACCTGCCACACCAAATAAGTTCCTTCCTTTTCTGAACGGCACTGAAGCAACTTCTCTGTCTGATACATGCAACACTCATCGACAACAGCACTAAGCAGGTACAGACAGTGGGAGGGCAATGCTGTTTGGGCTCAATCTGGTTTGATCTCTGGACATTAACTATGGATCTTCCTGAAGTCTGTGTAGGTAGAATACACACTGCAATGAACTTGGCAAAGACCCTTCTAGACACAAGATTTTACTGCATAGCACTGGAATATTACAGTAACAGCTTCTGACAGGTTTGACCTACAGCTACGCTGTGCCATCCACGACCGTGGCCAGCAGGAGATGCTTTGGGAGCAGCAAGATAGGGGGGTAGCAAAGGTGCCCCTATCTACCTCAATTCCCTAACCAGAGCTTGATTTACACACTGAAATCCTAATTCAGGTTACATCCAAAACAGTTTACAGAATAAAACAGTTTGAGTTGTGAGGATGAAGAATGGAGTGTGTACACTGTAATTACACACACAAAGGGCCACCCATCCCTTTAACCCATCAGACTTGTAAAATCATCACTGTTGAGGAATAATGATCACTACTTCCTGGAATACTGTAAAAACACAGTCAAGACTTTCTGAAAGATACAGCATCAAACCTGCTTTTTTTCAATGAACCTGGCGACTGTTTAGTTTAGTAGACTAAGGTAAAATAACACTCCTCGTGGATTTTTTAGTGGAATAAGGATTAAACCTCTAGTGTTGCCAATAAGTATATGCATCAGTAGACTTCTAACTTAACTTAACTTAAGAGATTGCTTAAAGTTTATCCACCACTTTTAGATGACATACTGCAAAATCACAGGTCTTCAACAACCAGCATCAGGCAGGTCTCTGTAACGTATGCAGTTGTACAGACATAACTCATGATTAACTGATAAAGCTGTATCACAATTAACACCAAGTCTTTGCTTTCTGAGTCTGAGGAAAAGATTCTTCTCCTGAAATGGTAAGTCCTGAGGCTCCTCCTGAAGTGGAAGTTTATTCACTGATATCAACACATGTTGTATTATGGGCAATCCGTGACGGCTCAGAGACACCTGTGTGGCACGGGCTGATAACTGATCACTTTTCCTTAACACCTATTAATTGTTATGAGGAGAGAGAAAGGAAACTGAACATACCTATTGTGTTTGCTCTGGCTGAAGGACTAGCTAATGTTGCTGGCACGGAGGACTTTAGTGAACTGGCCCCACTGTTTATTCTCAGAGTTGGCATATGGGGAGAGGTGGGTGATGTGGGAGACTTGCCATCGGATGTCTTGGGTTTGGCTGAAAGGTTCAGAGGCTGGGCCACTTCATCCTATGATGAACAGGAGAGAAAAGAATGTTGTTAAAAAACTGCTGTTGGCACAACATCGTTCAAGCAAAGACAGTTGTTTTCAGCTCATACGAACTGCTAAACCGGAAAGGTTGCATGATATATATTAACATCAAATGTGATATCATCTTGTCATTCCAGTTTGGAACTGAAATGACTGATAAACTGGAGAATGAGCATGCCACGATCGGAGAACATGCTCCATTGGCACTCTGCATGTGTAGGAACTGTTTCTGAAGAAATTATTCCCATCAGTAAGATAAATGCTTCTGTAACGAAAACAAAGAGTACTTTTGCAACTATACTGTGTTATTTTACTTAAAACTTGACATGGATGCATTAAGTAAAAGTGAAGAGCATTTTCACTTAAAATTTCAAGCTTCACTACCCAAATTGGGCAAATAGATTTCTTCATCTTCTGCAGAGCTGCACTTGAAGATTTCAGTATTTATTACTGTGCAAAAATAGACAAATTGATTGCCATTTCTTGCAGAGGAACTGGAATTATCCCTAAACCTGGCTTTATTACACCGAGTACAGGTAACATGATAAAAAACAGTGACATGCTAAGTCACGTAGTTTTCTTTGACCAAATCCAGAGGAAAAAACCCAACAAAACAAAACAGAGAAGGGAGAATGTTTTTTCAACCAGTGGGATAGTTTAAAAGTGATTTTAGCTGACTTCTAAATAATCAGAACTTATGGATATGCTGTTACAGCCAAGCATCATCTATCAGCTAAGCTGTCCTGTGACACTGTCACTTAGGAAAGGCATCCCTTAGCTACAGGAACCTATACAATTGGGTTTCAGTTCTAGGCACTGAAGAAGCTGATTCTCATCTCCTTAACTTGTAAGCACGTTCACTGATACAGAATTCTTTCTGACTTACAGCGATACAAAGCTGACTGGGATCAGACTTACAGTCTTCGAGTGTTTTACAGATTCTACGGTATCTGTAGCTGCTATTGCATAATAGTGAGGGTTGTACGCTGCTGAAAAGAAGGCACTGAATAGTTGCCTATCGCTTGTGGGAGTATGATACAGGTGTACACCTCTAAACAGGAGAATTCTGCAAAGCGCTGTCGGATGACTTTTCCATCACCTTAAAGAAACAAGCTCTAAGCAATTGGCTCTGTTTGATTATTTCTGTACTTTTCTAATAGTCATAGCTAGAAATAAACTAAAGCTTAGCAGACAAAAGCATAAGGGATACAGTGGACAAAGCTGTCCTGCAAGTGGTAATTACGCTACCCTAGATGAACCTTGTGCATTAAAAAAAGGGGAGAAACCCCCCAATGCATAAAATTCACAGGAGCCTATGTTCTGTGAACTGATTAAGGCTCCAGGAAAGCAGAGTGCTGTTGATCTTCCATGAGACTTAAGCACTGGGGTTCAAAATGTCACCCCATTCAAGCAGCATTTGACATTTTAAGAAGGTACTTCACAGAAATACAATCCATCTGTAATACAGCAGAACCAAACGGAAGGGGACTTCAAAACCCCACAACATTAAAAACCTCACAGTAGTGCAACTATTGTGAGATTAGTTGTGTTACAGTACAAGTGCAAACTAGGTAATGAATGAAACACGGTGACATTGTACTAGACAAGGATCCCTGAGGAGCAAAGGTATCTGTCTGGAAGACAGTACCAGAAGCAAAGGAAACCTGCCCACAGCCTTGTTTCGGTTCAATCCAAGCGGGGTTTATTTACACGTATATTCAGTTCTTGACCTCTGCTGGAAGTCTCAACACAAGGGGCTTATTAGTTTCAGATACGATAGTAATTGCTGCAGCGTGCTCACTGACCACTGGAAATCTGTCCATGAGCAGCACTTCAAATCAAACTGAGCAGCAACCAGCCCCTGATGGGAATAGCTCTCGTTTCCTGCAAAGTCAGCTTGGATTCCGACCCACATCCTCGCGCTGAAAGGTTTTTGTCGGTCTCATCATTTTGACCCAATTCCTTGGCTATTCAGTCACTATAAAGTTTATTTCCCTCCCTTCTCCATTTCCTTTCTTTAGCCTGGTGTAGAGGCAGGGTTTCCTGCAAGTCCACTAGAAAACCGTGAGTTTGGTCTCAGTGAATGCCAGCTAGAAATGGGGAGGTGGGTTTTTTCCACAGTAGGCATCCAGCAGTGAAGCTGTCTGCACTGTAAGTATTCTTGGTAGTAAATATGTGCTCTTCTTCGTTCAAGTCAGCACAGCTTTCTCTGGAGCCAAGAAGTATAAGGCCTTGTGGAAATAATAGAAGTCGACAGTTCCAGAGCTGATAAATGTCATTCCAAATTGCCCCTTCATTCACTTGCATTGTGTGTTCAGGCTAATGGTAAATTAGTTGGACGTCACAGAAGCTTGGCTCTCACAAAGGACGATAAGTAAACAATTTTCAGCTATTACATGTATTTACAAAATAATATCACTTCACTCTTTGGTCTTCATAACATTTTTACTTCTGTTATTTCCAAGAGCATTCTCAAATCCTTGCTGAAAGTCAAATACATTAAAAATTCAGTCAGAGAGCTTAGAAATCCTACGTTGGATCATGAGTTGATAATAATTTAAGTAATTTCCATTACCAGAATGAAATGACACTGATTTATTCTAGGGGAGCCTAAAAGATAGCTGGGAGACAGGTAATAACATACATTTGTGGTAAGTGTGAAGAAGACAGGATCTTCTCTCCTATACCCTGAGTCATTTTACTCTTTTTCCTATCTGCAGATATAGCTTCAAAATTCCCTGCTCTTCCAGTTTAAATCAAGCACTGTACTGCCTTCATGATTAATTTGCACACGTGAAACCATGAGAACAATTCGTGTCAGTCTACCTTTAATTTTAAATATAAAATCTCCCAGCTACCATGTCACAGATCAGCAGTGCTTACTCAGTTACATCAAGGCTGCGTGACAGCTAGGGCAAATAAGAGTAGTAATTAACAACAACAAAAAAAGATGCAGCACATGGACTCAGGTATAATTGAACAGCCAGAAGACTCCGTTTTATGCAGTGGGATCATAGAATCGAGAACTCCTTGCTGCACTTATTTTTTATTGGAGATGGCTAAGTATTGATAGGTCCCTGCCTGTTTATGACATGAAGTTATTCTAAGATGCCATTGACAAAGGTGGATTTTCCTTTCCAAGCTAGCATTTTTTAAAGAGTTAAAGTCAAACGTTTCTTTACGTAGCAGGCAAAATGATTAATACTAAGACCAGAAGTCCTGTAATAATATAAACACAGATGTGATAAAGTGAAAATGTGATCTTGAGTAAAGGTTATTAAATGTTTCTTTTCAAGTAGTGCATTTGTCTAAGAAATCAAAACACAGCAGAAGAAATGGAGAGAATCAAACATGAGCCGAAACACCCCACGGAGGGCTAATCACACATCTACCCACAGCAAGGGCAAAGCACTGGTAACGAGAGGCCCATCCATTACACCACAGCACTGCCAGAATGGTCACTATTTTAGGGAGAGATAGTGGTTTGCTTCCCACGACTGAAAGCCTGCCATTCACCTGAAGTTGGGAGCTTGGAGCACTTTACATTCTGGCTTTGCTCTAGATATTTTTCCCAGCTGAGCTCTAGACTGAGAAGGGAGTAAAGAACAACATTTTCATCTGCAGCAGAGCTTTGGGGGCAAACAAAACATTCAAGAACTGTACTATGTAGCTTCACTCAACCTGGATTTATTTAACTTTTGAGCTTTATAGCGAAGCATCAGACACTGGAAATCTCCAAATACTAGCGACCGGCAAGCCACTCATTTACAAAGAAATTATTCTAACAGAAATACTGCTGCTGAATTGACTGTGCATGGTTTGTATGGTCCTCTCAAACGGTAAAAATCCTAGGTAAGCACAGAGCACTTACTATTATGGGAGGAAAACATGAGAGAGAAAGGGAAAGGATTTGGTCGTAGACTCAGTAATGTAATGACCGAGTTTCAGACAGACTCAGGAATTCTGACTCTCAGTCACCAGTGGTGCGAATAGTTGGCTGCAATGGTGTTTTTTCTAATTTTTCAACCATGTTGTCTCTATTTACTTCCTTCTAAGATAAAAGGTTAATTTATCTCTGTGAAGAATGGATATGGAAAAAGAAGGGACTTAAATCTGATGCTGAGAATCTCCCTAAATCACTTAGTCAAAATGGCACTGTTTCAACCCCAAGAGCTGAATAAGGACCTGATAGCCCAAATGAATGAACCAGTGTCAGAGAAAGAAAGCAAAAAAGGGGGGAAGTGGGGAAGAACTCAGCCTATTGTTCTGGGTTTCACAGTATCACTCTTTTTCACATATTTTAAAGATTGGGATACTCTTAAAATACAGTTACTGAATTACTGTGCTACCATTTAAATCCCAGTGCGGTATCCTGCTGCAGTGCACACTGCAAGTCCTGCTTGCACGCTTTATAATGAAACCATCAACTACCCTGTGTATCGTCTGACCGGCAATACAAATGTGCTTAACTGGTCTGGCATACACACAGCCTAGCATGCTCTGCTAAAGAGGCTTTTCATGACCTCTGGGAACACATTCACCACATCTTGCTGCCTATTTAAATGACCTTGACAGTACAAATTGCAGCCAAACAAGTTCCAAATAAGAAGTTGGAGTGGGGGTTCTTGAAAAAACACATCTCCGTCACCTCACCAGAAACAAAGCCCCATTCCTCCACCCTGATTCTGTTTTGTGGAGATCTTCACTTCAGAGAAATGCAAAATATGGAGCCCTTCCCGGCATGTCTGGGGCAGAAGAAAAAGATGCTATTGTTGCCCCCCGAACAATGCCGCCAGTCAGTGGCTTAGCCATTCGGTCTCAAGCCCATCCAGAATTATCTAACCGAAATGCAATAGCACATATGCAAAGAAAAATCCTTTGGCATCACTGTCCTTCAAGACTACAGTTGTCCGCATGCTCACGCAAAGATACTGGCAGCTTCCATCACATTCCCTCCCCTTCCTCTGGAGCCACTCATGGTGAAATTATCAGTAGTGATAATAAGAAGCCGAGAGGTAAAGGCAGTTGTGAAACATGTTGTATAAATGAATCATGCTGCTGATATTATCCTCACTGATGAAATAATTGTATTAAATTAAGCAGGGATGTTCACATGACAGGATGGGTGAATTAGATAATGCTCATCTGCAGCTGTACCTCCTCCTGCCACACTTACAAGTTTTGATTAAGAATAATGTGTCCCTTCCTGCGAAGGTGGAAATTTCTCTAACTACACAGAAAAAGAGATGGAGACGTAAAAACAGGCATCTTGGTTACGATATAATAATAAACACAAGGGAATTATTCGTCAGGTTCAGGGAAGTAACTTTATTCCACTTTTGCTTACAGGTTTCAGTGCCAAAAGCAGATGGCACAACTAAACTCTAGTCGAAAAGGAAAAGGCACCAAAGACGAGGCAGAGGGCAAATATTAGGAAGAACTGTCTACTTTTATCTGCTCCTACTGTGAAAGCTGCAGAAACAGCCCCACTTTCTACCTATACCAGAAGTTTTTCAATGGTGGTCCTTTGCTGGAGATCCTTTCCTGAAGGCACTGTGCTCAGCAGGTGGATGCTTTCTGGACTCGGTGCATGTCACCCTACCACAGTTGGCACGTTCAGACTTTACTGATATTGCCCAAATACTCTGACTTGAAACAAAGAGGGGAACTGAGCTGCCTTGTATTTGTGACAAATACTGGTTTTGTTCTCTCATCAACTTCTTTCAGGAGACTGCTTCACATTACTCCTAGATGCTCAGTTATACACTGGGAGTATTCTTGCACAGTCTCCATTCCTGTTCATGGGGAAAAGTGGTTGCAGGAACACACTACTGAAGTGGAAGGCCATGAAAATTACTAAGGGACTGGAGCACCTGCCTTATGAGGAAAGACTGAGAGACCTGGAGCTGTTTAGTTTGGAGAGAAGACTACGAGTGGCAAGAAGAAAGAGACAACCTCTTTTCACTTGCACCCTCTGACAGGACAAGGGGCAACAGCTGGAGCGCAGGAAGTTCCACTTCAACATGAGGAAGAACTTCCTTACTCTAAGGGTCACAGAGCCCTGGAACAGGCTGCCCAGGGAGGTTGTGGAGTCTCCCTGTATGGAGACTTTCAAGATCCTTCTGGGTGCATTCCTGCATGACCTGTCCTTGGTCCTATGATCCTGCTAGAGCAGGAGAGTTGGACTCAATGACCTCCCGAGATCCCTTCCAACCCCTAATGGTCTGTGTTTGTAATCTATGTCTATGTTTGGTAGTACTAGGGGCAGACAGGATCTTTTCCTAGTCCTTTTTTTACAGCACTAGGGTTTCTCAGTGAGGATATTCTTTGGGGGCTTTGTCCTCTCAGAACGATCCCTAGCACTTTCCACTTTCATTTTTCTTTGCAGGAAGCCTAGCTGCCAGGAAAGAAATCTGCAGTTACAAAGACTAATTCGCTGCCCTGGAAACCCCAAGCTCTGATTTTGTCTAGTCCACATATTGTCACAGTAAAATAAGAGAGCTGCTAGGTGTTTTTCCCTTTGCATTTGGGATTGATGTTTCCTAAAGTTGTACACAGGATTCACAAACAGATACAGGAAGAACAAGAGGAACAGGTAAAATGACCTGTTTATAAGTATGGAATGTCCTCGGACTGAATGCCTTCCTCTCCTCCCCATGACCTTTTTCTCTGATACACAGTGCTTACTCTACAGTGTCGGACTAATCTACGAGCCACAGAATAGAGATGCTGAAATAAGAGAGGATCAAATGCCAAACAAGTCTAGGATCATTTTAGTCCTCCAGCTAACTTAGACATGGAAGACTGTGGGCTGCTTCAGCTGCAGGGCAGCCTAAATGTGGCCCATGGAGAGAGCTATGTAACTCCTCTTCAAAGCCCACATCTAACAATGACTGGGGGCAAAGGCCATAATTTTGTGTAGCTACTGGTCAGCTCTTGGTATACAGAACCCTAAAAGCAGCTCGTCAGAAAGCTTTAGGAAATAGAAGTGCTGTACTGGGACACAGCAATCTGGGCTCTCACGAAGCACAGGGCTGTTTGGCCAGTAGAACAAAGCAGGGCCTACAGCTCAGCAAAACGAGTTGACTGGTTATGTGTTTACCCAAATTCATTCATTTAGTTTCATAAATCCTCAGAGAAGTGTTCTTCAAACCATACTTGCAGCTTCGGGCTGGCTTTGTATTTTGTACCATCCTTGGTAAGCCTCTTGGTAATCTGCAGAGACAAACAGCTCAACGTGTTGGAGGAAAGCAGCTGCTATGAGATTTCTGGGCTATTTTTGCTTGCTAATGACTTTTCAGTCACACCGACCTTTAGGGAGACCTGATAACTCATGGTCTTAACCCAGATCCAAACTTCAAATATTCACCTTCACCCGAACAAAAGTAACGGATGTCTTCCTATCACTTCTAGTCTGCTGTTTGGGCACTTGCTGTGTTAGCCTGAAACAAGCCGAGGTGAGAGACGCTCACCACACAGCTTAGGACCTGGTGTGGGGATTTTCAGTCCAGCATGAAACAAACCTGCAGGAACAAAGAGATTTTAGCATTCGCTTACACCTCATAATGAAAAAGCTCCTTCGCATTCTACATCTCTGAGCGAGTGAAAATTAAACCCAGTAGTCTCATTTACAACAAAACTTCAGTGACGCTTTGGTCTGAGCACATCCTACCAGGTTTGGCCTGAAAACAGAATGGTCCGTGTTGAGTAAAGGTAAAACATGAGCCAGTACAGAGAGACTGCCCACTTGGGCTTCTGCTTGCTCGTACTGCACGCCAGACCATTACTGTTGGTCTGTATTTCTCAGGTAACTGCCGTAGCTGGTTGTTTGCTGTAATGCTATTAACGAAGAACTTTTCTAAGAAGGCTCAAGTCAGCTGCTAAGCAGCAACAGTGACTTCAGCACAGGTCAGTAGGGATTGACGCAGATCCTGCAGATCTTCAAGGGAAGAAAACAACTGATTTTTCACGTTTTTAACCACAGCAGTCATTTGCTTGCACTAAAATTCAGAGAGAATCACAGAACTGGGTGTGGGGGGTGTGTGTGTGCATGTAGGAAGGGAAACATACTTTTTAGGAGTGCTTCTTCTAAACTGCCCCTGCTGAAATTCATGGCAAGTAGTAACCTGGAATAGGGAAAAGAGTCACTTCTCCAGGGTACCACAGCCATTAATTAAAGCTCATAATTACTCTGACACTTTACACCTTACTTTACAAATGGGAAGAACGAAGGCACAACGTGGCCAAACGATCTGCCTGATCTCACACAGTGACTAAACCACTGAGTTGTAAGGAAGAGCAGAGCAACTGTCACTCTAACTCAGATCGGTATTTTGGGGTTTTCTGATACTGTACCCAATCTCCTAAACTGTCCAGCTGCTTCGAAAGAAGTTGCAAGAGAAAGCAGAAAGTTTGATCTGTGGCGTGTGTTCCAGAACTGGAATTCCATTGGGAGTGGAAGCGCAATGCTCTGTAGCTTTGGATTTGGCTACTTTTTAAATCCTTCCTACATAGTTCTGTCCCAATAAAACCCAGAAGGCTAGGCACGTGGTGCTGTGTTCTCAATAATGCACTCTCCCACCCAGAACAGCGCTGTTTAAAAAATGGACAGTAGATTGGGTTGTGTTTGCTACCTAAATTGAGCTTGGGAGTCACTACTTTCCAACAAATAATCGCCTGTAAATGTTTAGCAGAATGAATAGCAATGAAAACAACAAAACCTGAAAGGACAGGGAAGGACTTGGAAGAAAATAAAACAAGGACCTCCAAAGCCAAACAGCATTACAAACTGGTACATTTTAAATGAACAACAAGAAAACAGAAGCCACACTGATCAAAGCCTCCCACCTCCTCTCTGTGGTGGATGACACCTTCGCTGGGAGCACACCACCACCTCTAACCCCACACCTGCAAAAGGAATTAATTTCAAAAAGAATACAGACCAAAGAGTATCATATCAAAACAAATTAGCAACAGACCCCTCCTCCTGCTGTGGTCAGGCAGGAGAAGCAAAGATGCTGCATGTATTCTAAGATTCGGGGGGGGCGGGGGGTGTGGAGGTGGCGGACAAGGACAGGGAATAAAAAGACAAGACAAAACAAAACCAAAAAAAAACCCTAGCTGTTGAAAACTTTAGAAAAAACAAGTCCACAGAGCTTGAAAGAAAAGACAGTTCAAACAGCTTGGACAACTGGCAGTGGGCTAAGAAATTCCTTTTCAAAAAGCACCTGTGCTTTCTCTGACTTGGGGTATGGCTCTGCAGTCTGGGGAGGTTTGCACTCAAAGAGGCAGCAGTGTATGCAGCACTCCGGGTAAGCAGTGCAAAGCTAAACATGCACTGCTGTGATTTGCAGATACATCCAACTGTAAGAAAAATGTCAAAATATGTTTCGTAGCTGCAGATACGACCTGCCTGACAATTTGTTTTGCAACTAATAGCTTTTCAAAAGGAAACTATCTACACAAACCTCATCTGTCTTTAATGCTTGCGTGCTATTAACAGCATTCCAGATCACTACAATCAAAATGATTTTACAACTCGGTCTTGCTGGTTATTTGTTTCATTTCACCTTCTTTCAGCAGTAAGAGGAAATCTAATTGGCAGTTCCAGAAACTGGAGTGTAAGGTACTGCAGGGAATGTTCAAAGCGCACACGTGCACCATCGCTGAGTACTGCAGTCAGAGAAGAACTGGTTTTGATATTTATGTCCCATTCATAGTCACGCACATGGAGTTAACTACTTGGAGTACACCTGTTGGGAAGGGTTGTTCCTTTTCCTATGGTACAGTCCTGCGAAAAAGATTCAGGTGTAGCTCCAGAGTTCCCATCCAACTTCTGCAAACCTGAACGAGTCACTCATTGCCTGATCTTCTGCACACGGTCACTGGTATCTTTGCACAGTTACGATAAAGTATGACCAAAGAAAAACTGTAGTGCTTTGTAGCAGTGCAAATGGCTACAGAAAGTAAAGGCCACCTTCTCTGTCTCAATTCTCTACTTCCAAAATGGGAGAAAATGTGCTATTTCTTCTTCGAACAGAGTTTCTTCTAAGCACACTGGGCATACATCATATATAGGTTTATCGAACAGCACGGGGACACCTCCATTTACAACCCTGTAATAAGTACTGCTGATATTATATAATTATCTTAATGAACATATTAATCAACCATAATAGTAACAATTAAAATCAAAATATATTGTAGTTCCTCTTTTTTTTTATTTGCTGCTTTAAGTCCTGAATGCAGATTACAGGCGGAGCAGCGCTGAACAAGTATTCAGCGCCCCTTGGTGAATAGACTTCAAATCCTATTCCTGATTCTCCCCAGCAAAAATGAAATCACCATCAGGACCAGTATCAGGGCCAAATTGCTGGCAGGCACAATGAACCACTAATTGCTGGATTCATTAGTAAGACTCATAGTTTGTCCCCATGAGATGCTGAACACTTTCAGCTCCTTTTAAAAACCTAGCATCTTAGAAATTAAAATTAACAACTGCAAACTAGTATTTCTGTTCTACAGCAGAAACTCAGCGTGAGTTTGAAGTCAGATCACAAGAATGCCAAAAATCCATTATGTAAAATTAGGCAGATTTTTATCTACATTTTCCTGTTAATTCTGTAGCACACGCGTGCATCCGTACACAATAGACATCCCATGCTGTTCCTCATGCCTCAACAATTGGTTAAAATAGTTTTTGTAAAGCTGAAAGAAGATAACTGCCTTTTAAAACCACCTTTAAAATAGCCCCAGCATCACACTGTTAAGATTGGCCTATTCTTTTCAGACGTAAAACAAATGTCTATTTAAGAACACATCCAAATGCATTTCCATCACTCAGCCAGAACACATTCACCTCCCAGAAGCTAACACTGCAAGAGATGGAAAGAGAAAGGGAGGGAGAGAGGAGACCTTTAGTCCACCTACTGGCTTCACTGAAGGCAATGAATCCAGCCCTGGCTCATTTCAAGTAGGTTCGATTGTGTCAAAGGTTACCCACAAGCTATTTCTTGATGATTTATAGCTGATGTCTGCAGATCTCCTTTTATTTTAATGATGACTTCAATACAGATGTTAAGACATTCTTTGTCTTCACAGAAGAATATGAGAGAGAAGTTGACATCTTAAAAAAATTCCGAGGGGCTGATTTCACTGTTTCTGAAGAGGGCCAGCTCTGGGCAGTTTTTATATCTTATCCAGAAGAAAAAAAGGAGGGGAAAAAAAAAAGCCCCCTTCATCATTTTCTCCCATACTAAAGCTGCTATGTTTTTTGTGACTTATTCTGGGCACAAATCCTAGAGCACTGACTCAACGTGTATGTCACCAGTTAATTATGATCAAGACAAGCAAGACACTAGGATACTTGGTAAGCATAAGATAATTTTATCGCTTCACCAGTAATAACATGTATTTATATCGCACTGTTTTGCTCTGTGTGAGCCCACAGCAATTACTAAGTGAGTCCCAAATGATACCATCATGGGAATCCTTCCACCCAGCACTGAACTGTAATCACTTGGGGGTGAAGAACAACAGCACAGGAAAAGCAGAAGCAAGACATACTGCACCAATCTGAGATTTAAGATGCCATGCTGGTCAAACCCCCAAGAGTTGTTCAAACGTGAGACTGCTTTTACTCTCAAAAGTGGTCCTCGCCTGCGTGTGCACGTGAGGTCTGTGGGCATGCATGCATGTGTCGACAATCTTTACAGACATTTCGAGAGCACTGGCCAACCTCTATCAGGTGTGATGAAGCCCTCAAGGTCCCACATCATTTGTGTAGATGGCCAGTGGGGTAGGAAAATACTCTCCAGCTCTCTTTTCGGGAGAAAGCTTCAGTGCTTACCCCCAGTTTAACAGACACCAGGGGATCCCCCAGAGAGAGGCTTTCTACATTTCCACTGAGAATCCAAATATTGTGAGATTTCACACATGAAACTTGGCTTCACCACTTCTGACACTCTTGGAGCATCTTGCCCATTTTAAAATGAAGGCAGATGAGAAAGAATCTACTGTTTGTTCTGCTCTGCAGGCCTCTGAATTTCTCACAAAACGATGTTGCTGTCTTTCTCCCTCACTCTC
The DNA here is from genome assembly GCA_013397515.1 of Upupa epops. NCBI lineage: Eukaryota > Metazoa > Chordata > Aves > Bucerotiformes > Upupidae > Upupa > Upupa epops. Next base: position 22,113 of record VZRI01010026.1, read on the forward strand.
CCCAATGACCTTCAATGTTTGGTACAGCAGTGGAATCTCCCGGGTACTAGAGCACCCCATCATCCTGCCTGCATGGTGCACTTCACTGAGAACTCTCCTTTTGTGCAGAGAAATTGATTATTTGGAAGTCTGTGAAATTAAGAACTGTAAACCCAGACAAGAAATGTAGTGGGCAGATGTGATCCCATTTTAACTTCTGGTACCATGAACCAAATGCTACCCAACTTATCTTTCTCAACCAAAGTATGCACTGAATGCCCCTGACCCTGAATGAGTTCTGTGCCTTTTGTTGAAAGCCCAGGCTAGTTTATGATGAATAATAGGCAATAATCATTATCCCCCCAGTTTTAATTGCAGGCTCTATTTTCAATGAACATCATAAACTAGGATAGAGGGGTACCCCCTAGAGGAAAGGAGATGATTTCAGAGAAGACGAAGAATATTGAAAGGAGGCACAAAAGACAGTCATTCGGATCTGCACGCACAGCAGGAAGAACTACAGAAAGAACTACAGATTAGAAGGACTCAAGATTTACTAAGGCAACCAACAACTCTATTTCAAATGTATTAACTTACAGCTGTTAACTAAGGTCTATACAGCATTTAGCATGGCTAAAGGTGAAAATAATCACTGACCTGCAATGACTGAGAGACCTACCTCCAAACCCAAAGAAATTCACAAGAACCCAACACACGGACATCTCTCCAGAGCTGCTGTATAAAAATGTTTTCTTCCTGATTTTACAGTGAATTAAAGCTGCTTTAGTAATTCTGTCACTACATCACTTCTTTTATTAGTACAGCGCTTCACAGCTGTCCTCTGGAGCATTTTGGAAACAAACAAATGTACTCCTGGAACTCAACTTCATGAAGCTTTTTTGTGTCAGTTTTCCCAAGGATATGTCATGTTGGGTTGTGTTTGTCACTATGTCACTCCTGTTGTGTTCTGTTAGCTTGGAATCACGTAACACGATGTGGCTGATCCGTGACGTGACATGTCACTGCCTGGCATGTCAACTGAAAGCCATGTATGAGCCCACGTGCCACATCTCCATGCACACACAGCTCTTTGAAATGGCCCCTCATTTTAAACTTACTAGCAGGTGCTGGCACATCCACCTGAAAAAGTTTAAAAACTCCAGTTATTATATTACTGTAATTATAGTAATTATACTTGAAGATATATTCTTTCTGTAGCATCACAGAATCATCACATCTTCAAGGACTGAAAGGGACCTTGAAAGATCATCTAGTCCAACGTCACTGGAAACTGAAAGACTTCTCTCCAGTCTTCCAACCAGAGCCAAGGTCTTCCCCTCCATGCACTCTGCATGCCAAGACACTGAGCAATCTTTATCAAAGACATTCTTGTCAACAGTGTTTTTCCCTAGAGACACCAGTCTTGGTATTAACTTATCTGTCCTTTAAAAGCAGCAGGAAAGACTGCAGCAACTGGACTGAAACAAACAAAACCTAAACTCATTCAATAGTACTGAAAGGACACCTCTGAATTCATGGTCTGGCAGCACTGGGGGTTAAAGGCATTTGATCAACATTTTAAACTAGTTTCTTATAGTAAATCCTGCCAAATGACTTCAAAACCCAGAATGAATTGTTTTCTCAGCCTGTCTGCCTCTGATGTTCTGTGCATGCTCTAGAGTGTTCTCTCCTGATATTACTGAAGTGCTTGCATTGGAAGGTACTGGAGGATAAGGTCTAACACTACTGAGAAACATTTATGCCCAAGCAGAATTGTCAACATGAAGTCTTCTGTGATTTGAGACTGAAAGTTAATCTCACGTGATTAAAACAGTAACTTACAGATTCATTTTCCGAACTGTTTTCTAATCCTTTGAGATACCATCTACATCCCAGGCTGTACGCTTCAGCCATCACAACCTGCAGCTTTTCTGTTTAAATAAGATTCTTACATATTCACATGCCTCCAGGAGCTGGGACTTTAAGGAAGCTATCCATTAAAAAGAAATCACAGGAAGCAGCCACAGTGCTTTGAAAAATACGTATTCTCTAACGATTTCCACACTGTTTCTCTGAAACCATCTTTAGCACCAGTTCATCTTACGCTAAACAAGTTAAGCTGCATTCTGAACAACAAATGTGTGGTTCTAAAAAACACTTGAGAGAACTCTAGAGTTCACGCTAACCTATAAGGAACTGTCTCTTTGAAAATGAAATAGATTTCTTCTCCATTCTGCTACTAAATGTTGCTTCTCTCCAGCTACATGCAGCTGCTATTGATCACAGATCAAAACGTTTCAAATTCAAAACTTTGTGGAGCTCCTTTGGTAAATGACAGCTACCTAGCAGTGGGTACAGCAATGATGACTGCAAAATGTAGTTCTCTGATACTTAGTTTGAGTTCCATTCTACCTGTGTTCAGAGGAGCTAATTCCAAATCTACTACCTTTCCGCAGACAGCACAAGCAGTTCTGGAAGCTGCTAGACTGATCACACTGGAATTTGATGCAATCACCTCAGGAATTCACTTTCTGAATTGAAAGTAATTTCTACGTCTGGCAGAAGATGGCTACGCCGCTAACCAGCAGCAAGCCCTGCTGACACAGACTTCACACCAAACAACAAAGCCGCAATAAGGAAGATTTAACTCCTGAATAGAAGTACCTGGCTCCCTTCTAGAAGGATCTGGTTGAGTGGGAGTCCTCGCAACATTTCAAGCTGTCTCCTAATCCATGGAATAGGTACATTTCTACAGTACTTTTATTTTTGCACGAGGCCTGTGCTCCTGGAATAAACACATTTCTTAATTGGGAGAGTCTAACAGATTGGAGTCTAAAAAAATAAAGGAACAAAGGATGTCCTTTTCTCTACAGACTTTCATATTATGAAGGAAGCTAGGAAACAAAACTTTGGGACATTGTTTTCTCCCAGTCTCTTGCAAATTGCAGCTCTTTCTCATTCAGGCTCTTTGCTCCAAGCGATACCAGTGGGCAGTTCAGTTGAACAGCTTCTGCAGAAGTTGATGCTTAGGTAGCTCCAAGTAACAGTGCAGAATGCAGAGTAAACCCAAAATGTCAGCTACCAGCACTGCAGGGATTCTGTAGTTGAGCCTGGCTTTTGTAACCATCCCTTGAAAGTAATAGTTTCTGATGAAGCATCTTTGTCTTCTTGGAGCATTGAACCAAGAATAAAAACTACTACCTGCTGCTCACATCACCAACTCTGCCTGTTAGGAAAACATGGGTATTTTATTTATTCATACCGAGGAGGGAAAGCACTAGAGACAGGGAACAGTAGGGAAATATTAAGAATACGCTTGTCATTACCGCTTTGTTACATCTCTAGTGCTCCCTGCCTGATCCCTGAAGACCTCTCAGAAATGCAGACGTCTTTCTTAATTTGTGATCTTGTTTCTGTGTTGTGATCACAGATTTCAGAGAGGTTGTCTTCCCCATTTTTCTTAGTGTTATGTTTTCTTCTTTGCATTCACTATAAAAAGTTCTGACTGAGCCTGGAAAAGGACGACTAGCTGGCAACACTGCCTGTGAGACATGGTATCAGGAGACAGAGCTGGGGAGCATTAATCTGAAAGCACATCCTAGGAGGCCCTCCATTCAGTTTTGGGAATTTAGTGAGGGGTGAAAGGCAGGCAGAATGCTGTGCGAGTCTCTGCTGCTGCTGGTGGTTTTGAGATATTGCAATTCACACTGCTTTTGGTTGCAATACATCTCTCTATTCTACAAAAGCATCTTAAGAAGTTCCATGAAGACACACCAGCTCACCCTGCCCCAGCAAATGGTTTAAAAAGTCACTGTCTACGCACCTGGATGGCAAAGGTAGAAGAAAGGCAAGAAAAACAGTTTCAAAGATTCCACCACCAACTCCACATTTTTCCATTTGTGATAAAATGCACCAGCAGTAAAGGGAAAAGGTTTCCAGAAAATGAGACAATTAACTGTAAGGTCTCCATTAAGAATGGAGAGGGCTACCAAAACCATCACACAGCACGAAGTAGCACAGCACAGGTAAGGCAGGCGAGGTCTCTGCTTGCAGTTCCCTATACTTCACTGCATCCATACCCTAAACTTATTATTTGCAAGCTGTTTCTAACCCGTGTGATGGACTGATAGGGGGACTAGAAACATATTCTGAATGTACTGATTTTAGTAATATTGTACTACTGTTACTCTGATGCTGAAAAGCTTAACAGTCCAGTCCAGAAATTCTCAAAAACTAAAGCCTTGTAAATCCTGCGAGAGAAACCCGTTAACCACAGCCTGGATGTTCTAGAAGGGACGGTGCCTGTTAAATCACTTTAATGCTAATGAGAACTCTTGTTCTTTGCTCTATAAATATCTTAGACCTCACTTTAATGGAAGTAAAAATTCCTTAATTACATGCTGCTTGGACAGGCATTGAGCAGCTGTTGAGATCTTCAACCAAGAACGAGGACACTGACTGTCACTAGTATATAAAGCCTAATATGTGCCATACATGGGTTCCGTTCAGGCAGGTTCCTCTTCAGGGAAAAGACTTTGGGCCCATGTAATACAAGCAGCCATACCCTTCGAACAACTCTACACAGCCACAGTGTCTTCTTTATCACACAGCTGTCCTCCTCAGAGCTGAAGTTCTTTGCAGTACTGTGCAGAACAATTCACTCGTCTTTCCAAAAATATTTTGTATCACTACATCAAAAGAAGTGTCACGAAGACATAACAGACATACCCCTTTTCATTTGAATGTCAATGCACCTATCATCTGCAGAGCTGAAACTTATTAAACGCTCCCTTTAATATGTTAAAAGACGGCAGCTCTGAGAGTACTAGAAATCTGTATGTCTACTCATCAACAGGCTTCTGCGACAGCCACGGCTTGATATAGCAAGCAAGCTACCTACATCATGGAGCTTAATGTGTTCCCCACTATCTAGCTAGGATAAATTTTCACATTGTGTTTTCGTACAAAAGAAAGAAATAAGGGAAAGGAAGACTAATGCAGCTAAACTAACCGTCTGCTTAAGGCAGTCAGCTAAAATGAAGTTCAAGTCAACAGTATCATCTAGATGAGTGTCCTTGATTTATGAGCAGATTACCTGACCGTTTCATAGCCTTTCACTTTCTCCATCTCTTCAAATGCTTTTCTTTTCCCCTCTTTCTTTCTTTCTCCTTTATGAGTCAAGAAAGCTTTCCTACTGAACCTAGGAACTGTAGACTCATCACCAGTTCTGTCTGGGATGGGAAAATCCCTAAGTGGCTTCCCAGTAACACAGCCCGACATGTGTTTGAATTCAAGTGCCCATTCCCAGGGACTCGTGTTCTTTACTTTGTCCCTGGGATCAGCTGTACTTGGTAAGAAAGTCAACAGTTGTAGTAGTAAACTACAACTATTCAGCTGCAGTTTCATATCCAGGCTTACCCTGCCTGGATGAAAATGGAGGAAGCACTCTGTTGGTTCTTCTCTATCCTTTGTATACTGTAAACAGGATGTAAGACACAGCTGGTGCATGTGGCAGCAAGTGTAGCCTCATCATCAGATATTCCTTGAAAATGGAAGAGGAGTCTGCTGACTACAGATGAAATAAAGATTTTCATTCCAGTGTTTACTTGGTGATCAGAGGATCAGATGATGTGAAAAAATAAAGCACCATCTTCCGTTAAAGATTGACACTGATATTTGTCTGGATATTGCAGTCGAGGAGAATCTGATTGTGTATATACAACTGCTTAGTGCTGTTTCTGGCTTGTCTGAAACACATTTCCTTTGCTTGTCACAACTCCCAGGTGCTACTGCTGAGCAAATAGTAACATCAGTGCCAGAAGATTTTGAAAAGAAAAATCTGTGTGCCGCTGCCATTGACGGAGACGCAACTGTGCATAGGGTTAGGGTCGAGGTCGTAACAAGGTTAAAGGAAAAGTGCCACGTTTCATGCTGAATTGCTCCTGTTTTCCAGCAGATGATACAGACAATGCACTATGCTCCACTAAATATGGGGAATCATTTAGCTACGTTTACAAGCTACGCTGAAAATTCACTCCAGAATTACTGTAAGGATACTCGAAAGGGTACATGGAAAGGGCCAGGACGTGGCATCACGCAGGCACTGGGCACTGTATTTCTATGGGCAACATAAAAAACGAGGGACAAAGGCAGGAATGAGCAGGGTCCTGGCTGCTTATACGTGAAGGTCATGTTGCTGTCCTTGAACAAGTGTGTAATATACCTCATCTGAGGTCAGGGAAGATCGCAGCTTCATGCTAAAGGTCACTGTTGAGATAAACAGATCTGCTAGAACACTCTTTTTTTAATCTCCTTCATGGCCCTCTACAAGCAGGAGGCTTGAAGCTCATCACCAGACGGACTGGACAGGTTATTCTGCCCAGTCTGTACCTTTGTCTGTTCTCTCCTCCTTACTTGGGAGTGTGTAAGCACCTTGAACGCCCAGCAGAGCAGCATGCGAGTGTTTACATGATCAAAGGCAAAATGTGCTTAAGACAGACTTTGGAAATCCAGCACAATTTGGCAAACTTCAAAGATAGTTGCCTTTCAAATGGGTTGTGGAGGAGGCCTTGGTAAATTTGAATGGTATGATTAGCATACCGGCTGTTTTTAAAACTGCTCAAGAAGAAGCTGTCTCAAAATCCATTTCCGCAAGACACACGCATTTTCTTTTGGACAGGCTCCACTAGCTCTGTTTCTTAAATCAGTTTTTCTGGCATAGATTTCTTCTTGGAAGAATGTACGGCACCAGCTCAGTTTCCTAACCAAAACCTGACAGAATGTGTGCAGCACAGCATAACGGCATCTCTACTTCATGGCTTCCTAAAAGTTACAGTGCAGAAACCTAGGAAGTGAATTTGACTCTTCCAGGTCACATCTGTTAAAAGGCAAGTGAGACAACACAAGATGCCAAGGTAGCCTCCCCAGCACAATGTTCAAACACTGGTGGGGGCCACTGATAAAAGGTTTGCCAAGATGGGAGTTGCCAAGGTCTTAGAGGAGTTTTAGGGATGTGTTCAATTCTTACTAGATTTAAAGGATGATCCTTGGCAAACTTCCCCCTGATGCTTCTCAGCATTTCTACAGCCAACAGTTGTTCCATCTGCTGCTGAGGCCGACTTTGAAGAATCCTTGCAAAGAGCAGCTCACTAACTTTAACACTATAAAAGAGAGGAAAAAACCCACAGCTTTTCAGCAGTGACCTAGATGTTTGCCAGTAGGCAAACACACTCTCAGGTAAGGCTGTCTCCTTGTCTCCAAACACTTGAGCGCATTACCAAAGCTGCGCCAGTGTAAACTGTGGGCTGAGAACAGAGATTCAGCAAACAGCATCTACTGAAAGCTCGTCTAAGGCAGTAACTGTTCAGCTCTGGAGGTCTGACATGCAGTGACACCCACAGACTGCCACAAACTCAACTTGAAGAATCAAGTTGCTGCTAGGGATTAAAAACACAGTTGGAAAAAACCCCCAGAAACAGATAAATAAATTAAAATTCAAAACAATAAAAATCAGCAGGCACAATACACTTTGGGAGCTGTTGGACACAAAAAAGCTCTGAAAATGTACAGCTCTACACATGCAAGCAAAGGTGTTCCGTTTCAACACACAAGCTTCAGCTTCTGCCACTGTGATGTATTTGTTAGCGTGTTTTCTGAGCCAGTACAGCCAGGGCAGCCGCACTATTGTACAAGCTTTATTCTAATTGCTGTAGGCTCTGTAAAGGTTTCTTTATATCATTTAGTATTATAAATAATTGTGCTTCCAGGCCGGAGTTCAAAGCTCAGTATAGCATTCGCACAACATCCCAGGCAGGTCAGGTGCCCTTTCTCCAATTCTCTTTTCTCTGGTGCTGAGGACAGACAAAGTGATACGTCTGTCATACGCCATTACCATTAGAACAGAATCTTGTTCTTTTATTACAACTGAACTCCGCCGGATTTCTCAGCAGGAATGCTAAGTGAAATCAGTGTCTTGGATTTCCAGGCTGAGCTTGGAGGTCACAGCCACTCTATCATTTCTCAGCATTATCCCTTCGCTTTCTCTCGCTCGCTCTCCGAGCCTCCAACTGGCACGCAGCAGATTGAAAACAGCATGCATCACAGGGCTCACGCTGCACAATTTTACAGCCTTTTGGAGTCCCCTTCCTTCCCTTTTGGCCCTTTTTCCTTTTTAATTGCAATTTGCAAATAAGTTTTGGTTGTGTCCTACAGAACTGCAAGCCAAAGGCATTGGAACACCTACAAACACAAAAAAGCAGTAAAACATAAGGGACAACAGAGCTGATCTTGACAGCTGCCTGTAAGACAGTTTCACTTGATGTTACCACTGCGTATAGCAGGCCACAACTGCCCCCAAATAAACACTGGGTTCCCTTAGATCTCATCAGCCACTCTATTTGTGTAGAAAAGATCCCAAGCCACCACTGTGTAGCGAATCTCACAAAGCAGTGGCAACACACCAAGAATTTCCTTCTAAAACACACAACAACCTCTCGTTATCCACAGACACGACTTCTTTTGGAAAAAACAATGACAAGCAAAACAAAACAAAACCACCTAAACTATCACTGAGCATTGCGTGGCTCTGTGATTCCTTGCTGTCCACTGTGCCAGGGGTAAAGGCAAGGATAAACTAGGGGAAGTCAGAAAGGCTACACTGAGAAGAAAGCAAGGAGAATCACAGAATCACAGAATTGTTCTGGTTGGAAAAGACCCACAGAAAATGTAGAGGCGGTGCTTGAATCATTAACACAACAGCCACTGGTTCCACACCATCAGTTTTACTCGTTGAACACGTATCTCACTGAGCTGTCAATGGCATGAGTTATTTGTTTGGTTGTTTTTAATCTGTGTTTTACTACTAGGATTAGAATAAGGCACTACTGTCAATTCAAGGAATCTCTTCAGACGTGATAAGGGACAGGGACAGCATGCTAGAGGACACTAACAAAAAGAAAGGACATCTTTTTATCAAGTTCTTCTTGTCATCTAATAAGACGTTCCCCTTGCATTCTTTAGCAAATTCTTTCCAGCTGCTTTGCAATACCCAAGATGTACCATTTGATTCTGACCTGTTATGTCTGCTCAGCTGTGGAGTATGCTGAGCTCATCTTCTTCCACTGTGTCTCCCACTCTGCATCTTTTCTCTAGGTGTAACTAGCCATGCCCTGGTGGCACTATACAGACGTGACCATAAGCTGCTAGCTGCACCTCTTCAATGAGTACAGATCTAATTGCCCAGCTAAGATTACTCATCAGAGCTCACTGCTTGATGGACATATTCTAGCCCATGATGTATGAAACAGCAGATACTGATGTGGAGACTTTCTCCTCCACATACTCAGACTGGGCTCCAGGACATGATCCGGCCACAGAGGAGGTGCCCTAGAACTATCCACCTCTTGTTGACACACTGCTAACCTGACTTCAGTTTAGCATTCTGAAAGGAAACAACAGTTGTGTTCTGGAACAGCGACCAGTCACCTCAGCTTCCTACCTGTTACTGAACATGGAAGAAACAGCAGTGTGCTAGTGAGGGCACTGCAAGGGAACCCAGAGGATCTCAGCTGAGGTGGTGTCAATTACTGACATCACGTATGAATGGTTGGTTGGTATGTCTGTGCTGAGGTTCTCTCACTGGAAAAAAAGGCCCTACAAACACCCTCCTGTTTCAAGAAAGTATACAGACAGCAAAGCAGCCTACGACCGATAGGCACACAGACACCTGTCAGAGAAAAGCCACATGCAGGTACCCACACTGTGAGAAACGCAATGCTGCAGGGCCCAGCACAGTACCTTGCTTTTGGGTGGAGGGCTGTTTGTGCTCTTGTCTGTGTGGATGCTGGTAGGGGATACAGCAGCACCAAGGTTACCCTGGGGTATACCAGGTATCTTGCCTCCTGGAGACACCTGCATTGCAGCAAGCTGGGCAGCATACAACTGCTGTAGAAACAAAAGAAGGGAGAGATAGGTGAATAGAGAGAGAAAGAAGAGACATCATCAATAAATAAGTAATTTTCACAAAACTTCTCCTACTGCAGATGATACATTTTCCTCCTGATGGGTAATTTTTATCTAGCACATTGGTATATTTCAAGACAAGAACTGTCATCTCAACTTTTGTGACTCATTCCTCAGGGGATGAATGACAGACGTCACCAGGACAAATGTGCCAGCTTCCCTGTGTGTCCAGGGATTCCAAACAAGCAACAAAAGCTAATCTTTACAGTCTGCCTGAACCACTGAGCAGTGTTTCCAGTAATGACATGACTTAGGCATAACACATCTCCACCAACAACAAGCATCAACCCCTGTGAGATGCTCATCACGTTTGATATGATGGTCTCTGTGCTACCCTTTTTTTATTTCCCTATCTTATCTGCTATGTTTGCACAGGCTGCGAGGTGACTGGGACAGGGGACGGCCAGATTTTGTGACAGTCCACTCTTATTGTGAGAGTCCACTCTGAGTTGTGCTGAGGGGAAGCACTACAGTCTGGAAACGGGTAAGCATCGATGGTTTGGCCATTCGCAAGTAGAAGTTTCAGCTAAGACTAAGCATCCTCTCCGTGACAGAGGCAAAGCAGATACACAGTGGGAATATCTCTCTCTTCAAAACTAAACTGTTAAGGCACTTAAACACACATTTGATCCTTAGCATGTGAGTACTTATAATCACAATCATCTGTCGGAAGGTAAGCACTGCAGTGAGAGTTTAATGCACAGAGGTCAAAAGCAGAGAGAAAACAGGCAAACTGGCAGCACCCAGAAGCTCCCTTGACCTCCAAAGAAAAAGTGGAGATAATAAACATGATGGGCAGGAGAAGTAGCAATTGTTGCTGCTTTGTAAATAAAGAACAATTCCGGTGTTCGTGAACAGAGAACAATTCTGTAGAAGTCAGATGCCTGCCAGAGCAGGTGACACAGTTACACAGCTCCTCAGCCACACGACCAGTTTCAAGGCCTCATGCTCTGCACTACCTGAGCTATGCAGTGTATGTGTAACACGTCCCACTGAACGATGGTGCTCTGGCCTGCAGGAGCTAACCGAGATGCAATGTGAGAAGAGCTGTTGGGATGCAGTGTGAGAAGGGATAGCAGGCAGGACCATGGAACTGGATGTGAAAAAAAAAATAAGAGGGCTTTTGCTGAGTTTTAAAATTAATTGTATGTGAGGATAGAAGAATGAAGAGGGATTGGAGGGTGAAAAGAAATGCTAACCCAAACCAGTTGGTTTGAACAGGAAAAGGAGTATTCTTCATAGCAATATGCCACACAGAGATGAGCACAAGGTAGAGAGATGCTGCCAAGGTGAGTTCAGAGTACATAATCGCTGTAGCATACACTTAACTTGATCAAATAGGCAAGATTTACTGCTTTGAGTCTTGGAAAGCCCTGTACAGTCCCTGTATAAACTCTTCCCTTCACCAGTGCACGATACTAGCCCTTTCTCATAATTAGACGTAATTTCTGCAACTTCATACTGAATCAGGGAGCAGGTTCTCACTTACTTTCACTCTTTCTATTCTTTTCAACTTCAACTCCTTATTTATTTTCTGTAATTTGAGCAGTGCTTTTTCTTTACCTTTTTGCTCTTCTTAATCACTGCATATCCATCCCATTGTGTTTAGTCTCACTCTTGTTCCCTATCATCCATTCGTTCTCCTGTTCTCTCCTTGCCTTTTCCTCATATAATTTATTCAGTAACTCTATGTGTTTCACCCTCAGCCTGAGCCAAACAGACGCAAATCAACTAAAGATAAGAGTCATCAAAAATAATCCAACCACAAATGAGTCACAGATTCAACCCCATGTATTTATCTGCTAAAGTTTACAGCCATTCATTCTTTCAAAGGCAGACTAAACCCAGCAGGGCAAAAGTAACAAGGGTCTGTGTGAACCAGGGAACTGTAGTCAGGTCAAGGAAAACCAAGCCAGCTGTATGAATCAATATATCAGAAAGGCAACAGTTGCTTAAGAAATACGATACATGATGAGAGAGCAACTCAAACGTAACTGCACTATGGTGATGACAGAGCAGATCTACGGAAAGCTTTCCCTTTTCTTTCACTCCCTATTGAAAAGTGACAAAACAAATTGAGGCAGCTATGGGAATAAGACAAAAGAAAGCCAAGGAGCTGTTGAGCAGGAAAGGTTCCTGCTTGCTGCTAATCTGTAGATTAGATACCAGAAACTATACCTACTCCACAAGTAAAGGTAAAAATGACATCGTTTGGACAGTTAGCAGTCCTGAACTCAGTGCAGATCACCGACAGGCCATACAGGAACCGGTCTGTTGAGGACCGAGTCTCCTGGAAATTTCAGTGAGCCTTTGAGGAAGACTTTTCAGCCAGAATCCTTATTCTAGAGAGGACTCTCTACCTCAAAACATAGCTTTCCACTTTCTGTGGAGTGAAACACAAGAACTAAGCTGTATGAAACAAATGCCCAACCTGATGTCCAAGAATCTGAACCATCTTACTCTTTCTGGTGATTTATGCAATACAGGGGATTTCAGTAGCATGCCTTGTTCTCACTTCAGGGACAGATACACGTCAAGAGTGAAGCACACAGGATGAAGGGGTGGAAGAAAACCTGTAAAGCCTCCGTTCATGCTTTGTACACAGTTCTGTCCTCCTGATAGCAGATTCAATGTCTCACATCTATTTAATTTATTTACAGAATTAATGCAAACATAAATTAAATCTTGTAAGAGGTCCCTTATTTGAGCACCCTGTTAAACAGGCCCTTTCTGCAATGCAAACCAGCTATGCTACTGGAAAGCAACAACAGGCCCTGATTTGATTCTGGGCCCCCCAGTTTAGGAAGGCCGTCGAGGTGCTGGAACGAGTGCAGAGAAGAGCAACTAGAATGGTAAAGGGGCTGGAAGGTCAGCCCTACAAGGAGTGGTTGATGCAGTTGGGTCTGTTTAGCCTGGAAAAGAGGAGGCTCAGGGGTGACCTTATCGCTGTCTACAACTACCTAAAGGGTGGTTATGGTCAAACGGGGGTTGGCCTTTTCTCCCTGGACACTGCAAACGGGACAAGGGGTCACAGCCTTAAGCTCCATCGGGGGAGTTTTAGACTTGACATTAGGAAAAGGTTTTTTACTGAATGAGTGATCCGGTTTTGGAACGGGCTGTCCATGGAGGTGGATGGGTCACCACCTCTGGAGGTGTTCAAGGTTAGGCTGGATGAAGTGCTGAGTGGCATGAGCTAGATGTCAGGTGTTTAGGTTTGCTTGGTTGGTTTTAGGTTGGACTGGATGATCTTTAAGGTCTTTTCCAGCCTCATCATTACTGTGAGACTGTGATTTAATGTGAAAAACACATGATACCTGAAATTCAAAGGCCCTGAACACTGTTTAACTTGTAAGAGTGCTCCTATATTCCGGACAGAAATACACAAACCAGCACATTTCCTTGGCTGTCAATATTTCTGATCTTCAACAGTATTGAACTTGCCTGCTCATATTTAGTTGCTTTAGAATATGATGACCTTTAGTTTATACTCAAGGAAAGGGCAAAGGTGTGACTGAGTGCTGTGAATTGAGATGGGTAAACGATGATTGATGCATTCATTTCATAAATGAACTGAACTCCAGCAAAACAACACTTCTAGCCTTGCCTCCCCCAACAGAGTTTCCAATTTGGGAACAGCATTATGAACCAGTGTCTGTGGAAACCTCCAAACACCATGTGCACCCTTGTACTTCTCACAGTATTGAAACCAAGACCTCAAAAAGTGCAATGGAAATGCTGTTGTTCTGCATCACTGCTGTAATGCACTGGTCTTGAGCCTCTGAACTGGTACCTCCAGCAGGCTCCTGAAGCCACACTTGCACTGCTTCACCTAACCTAAAGCCTCAATCGCAAATTCTAGCTCTCAAGGAGGCAGTCTTTCTGGACTATAATTCACGTGGAAGTTTCAATCTATAGGGTCTTGACTGCTATAGATTTCAGAGTTGAAATCAGTGAGGCATCGCTGCTTTGGACAAGTTGATTTTTGCTATGTATTGCAACTGAAGTAAGTATAACATTCCGAATTTGATAAGACAGGCAATAGTGCTTCGCAAAGGCAGAATTTAGCTTCAGAAAAAGTAATTAAAAAGTAACATCAGCTGTCTGGTTTTAACTAACCAAGCATGTTTCAGCTCCCCTGCCCGTATGCAGTACTGCGTGCCTTGTTAATGTGTTCTCATTGATCTCTGAAGACAATTTGGACAGAAGCAAACTCATCCGTACAAAAGCATAGTATGATACACTTTAAAATAAACAGGGGATATCATGGGGGGGTTTCATGTTGCCCCTCTGTTCTTCAGCTATTAAAACAAAAAAATCCCTTCCTCCTAGGTCACCACCTAAACCATTTATAATTCTTCCAACACATATTACACAGAACTATTCAGCTGAACCCTCCAAATGGACTAGCTCTAACAGCTCGTGGCTTGATGACTCTCTAGTACATCAATAGCAAAGCCTTAAGTTTAGACAGGCTTCAAAAAGTTTCCCTTCGGGCATTGTTGTTCCATGTTAACAATGCTCATTACTGCTTTGAGGGGACACTAAAAATGAATTCTTGTTCTATTAAGACGGCAAATGAGAATGAGGTTTAATAGCAATTTTAAAAAGGGTTGAACAAAGTGTTACCAATTACATAGGCACAGACAGTCGATCCAAGCACCTATAGGCCTTTGGATTACAGGGTTCTCTCTTATTAAAATATTTTCATTAGCGAACAGTAGAGATTAAGAGCTGTTATTAAAAAAACCCAAAGAGCACAGAAGGATAGAGGTGAGTGGCATGGGATACTGAATCAGCCACTGAAGTAATTCTGTTTCTATTGTTAACTAGTTTTTCAGTGGGGTTACCCCAGTGGTGAATTTACAAACCACTGTGCTGAAGTGCTTCAACTGTTGACTGATCCAACACTTCCATTTCTTTGTCATTCTAAGACTCATCATTAAAAATATACACATGAATGGCCTTGTTCTTTGATTTTTGCATAATCTGAGGGGGAAAAATTGTATAAATTGAGATTCTCTCATTCAGAATACATGAATTTCATTTGCTTTACCTCAAATTTTATGCTTATATAAGGCATGCAAAGTGGTTGATTATGGCAGCCAGAACTCGTTTTCAATGTTATTTTTTAAATTATTATTTTTAAAAAAAAGACACTGGGAATTAGTTAGGAAAAAGTAATTACCTTCAACATCTGACACGCATCCTGCTGTAAGACAGGTTTAGAAAGTCAGTTGCAAAGAGATAAAAAGTTAACTATAGAAATTAGTACGAAAGCTGCACTCATTAGTGATTCACAGTGACGCCTTCCTACATCTATGAAACAAATTCTTCATCGAGTTCTTCATTACGAATCTGAAAGGCAGAAATGCCAAGGCTTTCATTTTTTCTAAGACTGAGTTTCCTTCAAAGAGTGTTAGGCAAACAGTTCACAGAGACGCACTACTTCCTACATCCAAAACTTCAGCTAAGGCTCTACAGTGCCATTTGTCTGCACCCACTGGGAGATTTTCAGCAAACAAGTTAAGTGAACACAAATTCAGTAAGCTTTTTCCAAACCCTGCCCAAAGAACCCTTGCAAGGTGACTTTTATTCAGCTTCAGTGCCTCAGTTTGCTGGCTTTGGGCTTATTTTGAATAAGAACAACACAGCTTGAGATCCTAAGATGCACTTGAAGTATTTTGATTTGTTTTGGGTTTATTTTGTTTTGTTATTTAGACTTCTGAACAGAGTTGGATAATTACTGCTGTTACTCTGTTCGATTTTGGGCACCTCGATACGAGAAAGACAATTAGGTCCACAGGCTGACAAACAAGAATGAAAAACAGGCCTTATGAATAGCGGCTGAGGGAGACGGGACTATCTGCTGAAGAAAAGGAGGCTGAGTGAGACGCTGCCTCTGCCTACAACTCCTTGAAAGGAGGCTGTAAGGAAGTGGGAGGTGGTCTCTTCTCACAAGTAACAAGTGGTAAGACAGGAGGAAATGGCCTCAAGTTGCACCAGGAAAAGTTTAGGCTGGACATCAGGGAAAACTTCCTCATGGAAAGAATCTTCAAGCCTTGGGAAGGCTGTCCAGGAAGGTGGCTGAATCACCATCCCTGGATGTGTTTATAAGTTGTGTAGATATTGAGCTTAGGGACAGTGTTTCAGCAGGCCTGTTAGGGTTAGGTTAATGGCTGGACTCCATCATCTTAAAGGTCTTTCCCAACCTCAATGGTTTTATAATCCTGTGATTATATTGCCCTGGCTACCAGTGCTGAGGTACACACGTCTCGCAGTGATGCTTTCTGGCAGGGGACGTCATCCGAACTAGTGTTCCCTTTATTCACCAAGTCAAAAATAGCAAGATGGATAAATCTGCTCCGAAAGCATGGACCACACAGAGACTGGAGAAGACGCACTACACGTTGGAAAGCTATGCTGTTCTTTCCTGTGGACACAGAAACCAGCTAACTCCCTTTGAAAACTCCCATCCTAGCTTTGCTCTGCGTTTAGCTAAAAGGAGGAAGATATATAAGTAAATCACGAATCAAGCAACACTAACAGATACTTTAAAATGAAGATTGGGCCAATTAATAGCTTGTAAATGGTACAGTAATAGGCTGCTCTTAATCAGAGAGCACTGGAGGAGCTGCCTAGAGAAATGATGGATTTTGACTTTACTTTTCAGTCAAGGTCAGATGTTTTTCTGGAAGCCGAACGTTAAACAAAGATTTAATTATGCCAAATAATATTTTACATCTTGTTTTGTCTAACTAGACAATCTAATAGTCTCTCTAGCCTTAAAAAAAAACATCCCTGAGACTTTGAAATAAACACTACGAAAAATGAGTTCTTCTTGGAAAAACTGTGCAGCATTCACAAACAGAACAAGGCTCCATTTAGACACAAACTCCGTGCAAGTTACAAGCCCAGCCTTGTAACCACCACCTCTCTCGCATTAAAAAAACATAACTTTTTGAATCAGTAACCACAGGTCTCCACAAAATATGATTCTGCTAGCTGATCTCTGAGGTTCCAGGCCCACAGCCCTTACTCCTGAGAATAATTGCTCTGGAATCAACAGGACCGCTTTGCCCGTGGCAGGCTGAATGTGCTAGTTCTTTTCTCATTCGCAAGTTCTATGGTATGACCAGCTGGGGATCTCTGGCACCCTGAAACAAGGCTGCACTCCAGGCCACTGAAATCTGAAGGAGCTTTAAGTCTGCATCTGAAGTAATAAAGGTTTCTGTCATAACCACAGTCCATTCAAAGCAACGCATTCAAAACAACGCTTGCTTTTCTTGTAGAAAAGCAGATAAATTAGAAGCTGTAGGCACAATTTATGGTAGCTCTGATTTTTGTTAGAAACTAGTGGAATTTCCATGGGTAGGGTAATCATTTTAGCTGACTACAGCTATATTTAGGTTTACAGTAGCTTCTGTGGGAAAGACATAAACCAGACAAATGTTAAACTGCACAAACACAGCCTTTCTCAAAAAACAGTCTCTGTCAATGGCTAAATGCCACTCAGAAGTTAGCAAGGTGAAAGTCAGCACCCGTGACATCAACTAGGAGATGCAGGAAGACTGTAGGAAACTCCCGATTAGAGCCTAGACCTCATGGCTCCTTTGTCCCATGGCTTGACAAGAAGAAAATCCTTCTACAGGATGTAACTGTAGGAACTTATCAATAAACACTTCCTATCGGAGGCTAATAAGATCTGGTCGTTTTGGTGATAAAATATCACTGTAAACCGTGTGTTTAAGGTTGTCTGCTTTTTACAAATGAAGAGTTTTTAACTGGAAAACTGCCCAAGCAGCCTACATGTTCATACATCCCATGTTCACACCATATGACAGTAATTGAAATAGACTGACTATAGGAATGCATATTGGAGAGGAAACTTGATAATATCTTCTGGAAGAAGCTTGCTGGATGAAATGTTGCAGATGAACAGTGTCCTCTTCAAGGAACCTAATTAATATTGTGCGTGTTTTTTACAAAACAATCTAGAAACTACTTACTCCTATCGCTTGTTGAGCAGCACCACACTGTAACGTATTCTTGCTGCTGTCACTATCAGTTGTTATTACACCAACAGAACTTCTTTGTTACAAAATGAGAAGAAAGAGATTTTTTTAAAGTCAGGACATTCCTTTGACAGTACATTCCTGCTCAGAGAGATGGAGTGATGTGGAGGACCAGCAAAGAAGAGGGACGTGCAACTCAGGAAGAAGGGGTGTTTGTCTTGTAAACTGTACTCCCTTTATCGCAGACTACTCTGTAATGAAGAATTAAGCTGACTACACTGTAATGGAAATGAAGTGTCTGTATGAAGCTTCCATGCGGAGACTTTGATATCCTTTTATGTCCCAGTAGGCCTTTTCTAAATGAGAAGCCTGAAGTCAGTAAAATGACACAGACATTACACTCATCTCACTACTGCCTATTTGTTTATCAGTACTGTGTTTCCCAAGAGCTCATTTTTATATATATATATCAATATTTTGGCCACTAGCTCAGAGCACCTGACTCCAGGAATTGTAATTTCCCACTTAAGAGAATGAAATTCTATCAGTGGGCATTTGACCAAACACTTATTTGCCATTACATCGCTTTACTCGACTGGTATTGTATAAAATCATTCATTGTTACCCGTTAAGCGACTGGAGCAGTTAATAAGCAAACACTGCCAGTGGAATTACTGTAAATAAGGTTCTATATATTCAGATTGCTGAGCTATAATTAAGGCATTTCACTATTTTATACACATCTCATCTCCTTAAGCGACTCTTTCTCCAGCTTTTATTTATAGATTTTCTGTTTGCATTTTAAGTTGTTGTATTCAATGGGGAATTAAGTCAGGAAAACTCCGTTCCTGCTTTAGGACTGATACTGAATTAATTACTTCAAATCTTAATACTGTTTCTCCTGAAGTTAAGTGCAGAGCTCACGGAAAGATTAAGGTCAACTGCATTTCTTATTTTGAGAACAAGGATTTGCTCACTTGAATGCTGATAGGGTATCAGGATCTTACATCTTGATGACTGTCAGATGCCATAGTCATATGTCCCTCCTCTTCTTCAGGAAGAAGTAGTGAAATGAAATAAGTAGTTAGCAGTACATGTGGACCATAGCACCCAGTCTACTCTAGAAACTCGTTTAGTGACAAGCTGTGATAAGGAAAGAGTCTTACAATACTTAAGTCCCTTCAAAAAGGTAACAGAAGGATGGCAGTCACCTCCTGGAAGCAACAGTGTTGTACTACCAAATTACAGAGTGTGGGAGGGGATCACAACAGAATCAGCTGAAATCATGTTCCTTGGCTATTTTTTTTCAGGATACTCCCTGTAGCTCCCCCATGGGTGTTTTGTTAATTATTCTATCTACCAGTGAAGGGGAAACATCGCTTTTCTAGTCTGCTTCTTTCTTGATATTAAGAGTATTTCTGAACCTGGAGTACCACACAATTGTACCTGTTGTCTACAAACGTATAAATGAACACTGTTCCTCAGTTATCTGACACATACAGGAGCTCAGTGACTCAGCTCAGTCAACCTCTTCATTTGCTCTTTGAACTGAGTTGTGGTATGTGGCCAATGGGCCTGGATAAAGATGACGGAGACAAACTCTTGGTCCACCATAAGTGACTTTGAAGAGAGCTCAGTTTCACAGGCTCAGACAGCCACAGCTACTCTCTTCCAGTTTGTGTAGAGAGGGAAGAATGTCACGTTTGTGCCTTACAGGGGAACTAAGGACTGCATTTGAGCGGCCGCCCTTCTGCCAAGCCTCTCTGAAAATGAAGGAGGAAGTACGGGTAGAAGAACACTGTTGAAAAGGAGGGACCAGTGATGGATAGGCCATCCGAGCTGCAAAACAAACATACTTCTTCTGAGAGCTAAACTAAACCAAATTTATTCTTAGAATAGTTCTGAAGATATTTTTTTCCCCTTCCTCTTTCCCTTAGCAGGGAGCACTAGCAGATGTGACATGGGCTCTGTATTCAGCAGCAGGAGTTGTATTTTATTTTACTTTATTTTCAGAGGTGGATAAAGTAGAGCAACGTTGTTCTCTTGGGAGGAAAATGCCAGTCCCTCAAGTTCCCAGTTGAAGGCTTTCTGTACTGCTGAGAACTTCTAAATACCTTATATGAGATTTCAACAGCAATCCTTATCTTCTCCTGTAGCTTTTGTTCCTGCTCACTGTCTTATGTGCTTATGACACAAAACCTCTGGAAAGCTAGCAAGTCGTACCTTGTCCCAGTCATGGTATCAGTATAGGGCACCAGGCCTCCCTCCCACAGCACACTGCGATCCCTTTCCATAAAACCAGAATACATGACCAGAACCTGCTCATGATTACAAAGCAATGCCAGGCACAAAGAGAGGCTGGGTGGGGAACAGACTGAGAGCAGCCTTGAAGAGAAGGACTTGGGGGTGCTGGTCTATGAAAACCTCAACAGGAGCTGTCAACGAACATTGGTTCGTTTGCAGCCCAGAAAGGCAACTGCATCCTGGGTTGCATCAGAAGAAACGTGACCAGTAGGGCGAGGGAGGTGATCCTCTCCCTCTGTTCTGCTCTCGTAAGACCCCATCTGCAGTACTACATCCAGTTCTGGAGCCCCCAGCACAGGAAGGAGACTGAGCTGTTGGAACTCATGAGGATGAGTGCAGGGCTGGAACCCCTCTCCTACGGGGACAGGCTGACAGGGTTCAGGCTGTTCAGCATGAAGAAGAGGAGACTGGGGAGATCTTAGAGCGGTCTTCCAGTACCTGAAGGGGGCTACAGGAAAGTTGAAGAGGGGTTGTTTCCAAGGGCTTGGAGTGGTAGGAGCATGGGGAATGGTCTCTAGCTGGAAGAGGGGAGGTTTAGACTGGAAGTCAGGAGGAAGTTCTTCACAATAAGGGTGCTGAGACACTGGACCAGGTTGCCCAGGGACACTGTGGCTGCCCCCAGCTCCCTGGAAGTAAGTGTCCAAGGCCAGATTGGCTGGGGCCTTGAGCTCCCTGGTCTAGTGGGGGGTGTCCCTGCTCCTGGCAGGGGGATTGGAACGAGATGCTCTTTAAGGTCCCTTCCAACCCGAACATTCTGTGAATCTATAAACTGTAACTATAAACTGTAACTATAACCTATAATCTATAACTGCTCCAGCTCACGTGTACCTTTCCTCTGACCCTAACCCACATAGAATCCTCGATTCTACCACAGTGTTTGCTCCAGGTATTACAGAAGATAAGGCTTGCAGAGAAAGTCGATTTGCAGATCTACTCACTAGACCTGCAGGGGAATGTAATTCCAAACAAGGACAGAGAAATTGCCCCGACTTTGATGCAGACCATTTTCACCCTCATTGAATCAGAGCAAAACCGATTTGTGCTCCAAACCAGAGCCCTTCACTTCGGCTAGACTCCTTCTAACCTTCTCAAAGAGTGCTAGCCACTTTAATCTCAGAAGTACCTAACTTCAAACTACCCCACTGCTATGACTCGCTATAACCGGATAACTTAGAAGCTTAAGAAACCAAACACGTATTTGCTGAACTTGCTAGAAGATTACAGGCTAGAGATGCTGGAGTATGTGGAGGAGAGCATCATTATTTGTATAAGAAATAATTTGATAAGGAGAGTCCGAAGTATACAAGCACTCGATTTTGCAATTTTGGAGTTTCCTTCTTTCATATAGAAGTTGTCCTTTAATAAAACGACGTAGTCCAAACAACTCCATAGCTTTTCAAACTTTATATTCTATGATTTTATGATGAAAATGGGTGTGGTCTGTAAAACACCCCTTCCAATGGATCCCATAAAACTCCAGAGAGCCTGAAACCTCTGTGAAGCTTTGGCAAACTCCTCAGGAAATAACATATGAAGCTGTTTTCTGGTTCATCTCGTTATTTCCATGCTTACACTGATGTAATGGGAAGAGTGACACTGTGTATATTCCATTAGGACACGTTGGGAAGGTTAATTCTTAGAGAAATGCATAGAGACTTTGTTCCCCAAAACTGATCTCTGAAAACATCTGAAAAGCTTCAGGATTCAGTTCTGACTGCAACTATGATGAAATCACAAACCCTAAGTCCAGTGACACTGAATGAGCAGACTTCAGCCCACGAGTGAAAAGCCTTAAACCCAGCCTGGGAAGTCATGCTGTCAGGGCTCTTCTGGCACATGCTGTACTCGAGGTTTAAGAAGCTGTAAACACAGTAACATGATCGAAGGTCAAAGGGAACGACATCTTCACTCTTTGTGTTCTCTACATGCTATGCATCACCCAAGCACAAGAAGGGCCTATATGATAAACTCTGGAACCCCACATTCACCAGAGGAGTACGATGACTGTGTCCAGTTCTGACACTGAATATAGAATCACAGAATTACTGAGGCTGGAAAAGCCCTCTGAGCTCATCCAGCCCAGCCCAGGATCTAACATCACCACATCAGCCAGACCAGGGCACTAAGAGCCACAACCAGGCTGTTCTTTAACATCTCCAGGGATGGGGACTCCACCACTGCCCTGGGCAGTCCAGTCCAGGCTCTGATCACTCTTTCTGTGAGGAAGGGCTTCCTAACATCCAACCTAACCCTGCCCTGGCAGCTGCAGGCCCTGCCCTCTCATCCTGGTGTTGGTTGCCTGGGAGAAGAGCCCAAGCCCCACCTGACTACAACCTCCCTTTAGACAGTTATAGGAAGGGAGAAGGTCTCCCCTGAGTCTCCTGCTCTCCATGCTGAACATCGCAGCTCCCTCAGCCTCTCCTCATCAGACTTTCCCTCCAGTTCCTTCCCCAGCCTTGTTGCTTCTCTGGACCCGCTCCAACCACTCAATCTCTTTCTAGAAGTGAGGGGCCCAGAACTGCCCCCGTACTCAAGGGGAGGTCTCCCCAGTGCCCAGCACAGTGGTAAACAGGGATAACAAACTGCTGATGGTGCCTCATGCTCTCACATCAGAAGTGAATTCTTACTTCTCAGTATCAAACTGAGAAATGCAACCTTCTTCCTATTTTTCCACTTCTATCATAATCATAGAATCACGGGATTACCAAGGCTGGAAAAGACCTTCAAGATCATGAAGTCAAATCATCTGCCTGATGAAAGCTGTTAGGTTCCAGACTCTTGTAGCTTACCTGGGCCTCCCTATGGAAGCGTGTTCTCTCTCTCCCTTTTACTCCACGTCGTTTTGCTCTCAGGTCTAGATGAAGTGAACGAAGACATACATCTCTTCTAATTCCTGCTTTTCAGGCAAAACGGATGCCAGTCATTGGCAATGGGGCTGTAACCTCTAACAAAGGATTCTACACAGCCACACATCCTACAACTGGGACTTTGCTCTATATTAACACTATTTGGTTAGTATTAAGCTCTAGAGTCACTCAGTACATCTGATCCAGCCATGATGATTTATTACAGTTGATTTTAACTATTTTCTTGGAGGCCCTGAGTACTGTTTCCAAAGGATGCTACACCAGTCCATTCTTAAGTGAGCAAAACTGTCCCTTTCACACCAGATTTTAGCAGGGAATGTTCTTTTATAACGCATAGGTGGATCTGCTTGTCCAAACCCATAAAACACTGACATGCCCGAACATGCTTAGGAGCCCTTTTCCAATTGTTAATAATGTGGCTGGGTTATAAAAAGAACTAATCCATACTTCAAATTGTTCATCTGGAAATTTGGATTAGGAGGGCAGAAAACAGCCGGTTTTATGTTTTAGAAAGCAGTACCAAAACATTAAACTCTTTTCAGTTCAACACAACGGCAAAAATCGACGTAAAATCGAATTTTAAATAGCTTCTGGCTGAGTAGTTGTCTGTAAAGCCAAAGGGGTGGGAGTACCAAAGAGTTTGCAATGGAAACACCGAGAAGCTCTTAACTGCAGTCACACTAACACGAGCTGCTATCATGAAGTAATAACATTATCCAGAAATCTTTGTTCATTACCTCATTCCTAATGCCATCTCATTTCACTTGAGTTACTTGGGTCTGATGATGGGGTTAACGAGTGAGGAGGTGTTTGAGTGGGTGTGAATTAGGGGCGCTGCTAAAATAGAAGCTATTTTAACAGTTCTGTGTTTAATATAGTCTGAGGCTCTGTAAATTTTTTTTCAGGTGAACCACTCACACGTTCCAAGGCTAACACTGACTTTGGCAGAGCACAGATAATACCTAGACACACTCCTATTATATAGAGAGTATTTCAGAGGGACTTGTGCTTCCATTTCTTTTCTACCTCTATCACTCTACCCACAAGCCTAACGTAGCAGGAATGCTAACACTCTGATTTCCTGTGTTCAGAAGTTTTCCTCAAAAATTTGGATATTTACAGTGACCGTGACAGAAAACATCACTGACAGATTCTCTCCCCCCATCCCTGTACTCCACAAGCCATCTTCGCATACCGCACAGCAATCCATTACAATATGTTCTAACATCTGCCTCCTCAGATGATGTACGACCTATTTGATTGACCCTTTTTATGCTGCTCCAAGACTGTCTGTTCATTACAGTGGGAGGGTAAACAGTACTCACTGCTTCTTCAGTTAGCAACTGGGAAATATATCTCCATTTCAGAAGAGACTGGGAATGTCAAGCAGGGATCCTCCTCGTTCCCCTCTGCACGGCAATGATCCACTCCATGCTGTGCTTTCCTTTATCATTAATTACGTGTCACATTTCAATCTAGACCAGGGAAGGTCTCTCATGGGCCTTCCCATGTACTGCTAAGATATTAAACATTTCTGCCAATTCAATTTTTCCATGACAAGTATTAACATTACCCAGTGTTTGCGACTCCAGCGTGGGAAGCATGAATAATGCAAGAAAGCATACAGTCCTCCATTACTCAGGGACACATCTTGTTTTTGCCAAAGTCAGCAACTGTAAAATACTTCTCAGCTTCTCCAGTTAATATCATGGCATAACACAGGCTTTTGGTCAAAGTGATCCTATTCACTACAAACAAAAAGATCATCTAAGGCAACACTTCCCAGTATCACAGACATTAAATACAGTGCTTATTCTCACCACCTCTCTTTCCATCGATCTTTCCATCATGCATTTAATGACATTCAAATACTTCAGGATCACTGTCAACTGTCCAAAGTCATCTGGCATGAAGTGGAATGAATATGGCTATGAAAACGTAGGGAAGCAATGCACTGCCCAGTACAATGGGACAGCTCCTCTTCCCAAGGTGGCAAAACACAAGAGGCACAGGGAAGCCACACATCTCTGGAGGTTAAAAAGCTGACCATGTTTACTCCAACTCAGTGTCTTTCACAAATTCCAATCACTACGGAAATACAAAGGCAGTTGGCCTTGAGGCTCCATGTCCCACCAGCAACCACAGAGGTATTGTGGTTTTGCTGTCCACTGTTATTTCCCTACTAACTCGAATGGCCTGGGCAAGTGAAAAAGGAAACTGAATCACACTAGACAACTGGCATGAAGTGGGCCTAAGTGGGGAATCCACTTGGCAAGGTCCAAGCTAATCACCCTCAACTCCCCTTGTATTAAATAGAGGGTAAGCTGCAACTACAGGACAGATGAATCACGTAAGTTAAGCACTCAGTGCTGAATCATAGAATCATAATGCTGAAAAGGACCTCCAGGATCATCAAGTCCAGCCATCATCCCAACAGCTTTCCAACCCCTAGACCATGGTCTCAAGTGCTCTAGCTACTTGTCTTTTAAACATCTCCTGGGATGGGGACTCCACCACCTCCTTAGGCAACCCGGTCAAGTGCCCAAGCACTCTCTCAGGAAAGAACTTCTTCCTCAGATCCATTCTGAACCTCCCCTGATGCAGCTTGAGGCCATTTCCCCTCATCCTATCAGTAGTAATTTGGGAGAAGAGACCAGCATCAATCTCACTACAATCTCCTTTGAGGCAGCTGTAGAGAGCAATAAGGTCTCCTCTCAGCCTCCTCTTGTGCAGACTAAACAACCCCAGTTCCCTCTGCTGCTCCTCACAGGGCCTGTTTTCTAGCCCTCTCCCCATCCTTGTTGTCCTTCTCTGGCCCCGCTCCAGCACCTCAGTGTCCTGATACTGTGGTACCCAAAACTGGACCCAGTACTTAAGGTGTGGTCTCACAAATGCAGAGTCCAGGGGCGCCAGCACCTCCCTACTCCTGCTGGGGACACCGTTCCTGATGTAGGAGATGGTTCTCATCTTACCGTCCTGAGTACAGACCAGGAAAAAAAAAACCTAGCTAGTGCATGCTCAGCATGTTTATATATCTTTAAAAATTTAGTGTTAGCAGCTGACATTTTTTAGGCAAAATGATTTTTCCTCTCAAGTTCATCAAAAATACACATTTCCATTTTTCTTGCTACACAAGTAAGATGGAAAGTGACTTTGTCTTCCTCAAAGCTGCACAACTCAGAAGGCACACAGCTACATTTTCAGCACAGAACATGTGGGAAAGGGCACGTAACTCCCCCAAAGTTGCCTGCAAATTACTTTGGATTTGTGTAGAGAACATATACGTTAACACAGAGTGTGAACCCAAGGAAAAGGAAGACAAACACTGACAGCTGGCCAATCTTGCCCTTCTTTACTGTGTTTGCCTCAAATATAGTATGTTTGTAAGAACGTGTGAAATACTTCTGAAAATAACAGTTATACTCCATTTAGTTTTAACAAGCAAAGCAACATACAATTTACAGTGCTCTTCAGAAGGATCTGATTTACTAAAACCCATGGAGACATGTCAGCAAATTCCTGGAAGGAGTTCGATACCTAACGTATTCAAAACACTTTGGAACACGGGTGTTTCCTCCTGGGGTTTTTTTCCTACATCCAAGGTTACACTGATTTTATATGATAATTTCTTTCTAAATTTTATCTTCAATGTAATGTTGCAACAAGAATCAGATGAACGCTTACACCACACACGGTATCCTCCTTCCAACAGAGGGGTGTTATCATATTTCAGAAGGACACTGACCACTAATTACAACTTCTTTTTCCCATCGAGATAGGATATAGAAGAGACAATCTATGCTGCCTGCACCCCAATGGTGGCTGGTGGACAGCTTCTCTCATCCTCCCCTAAGGGAATTTTGAGGAGTCTACTCTGCCCTTGTGAGGCCCCTCAATCCCAGAAGGATACAACTGCTGGATAGAGTCCAGTGCACAGCCACAAAGATGACAAAGGGAATGGAGCATCTCCCTGCTGTGGAAAGGCTGAGGGAGCTGGGTCTCTTGAGCTCGACAAAAAGGAACCTGAGTGGTGACCTCATTAATGTTGATCAATATGGAAAGGGCAAGTGTCAGGAGGAAGAAGCCAGGCTCTGCTTAGTGGCACCCAATGATAGGACAAGGGGCAACGAGTGTCAGCTGGAATAGAGGAGGTTCCACATAAATATGAAAAGAAACTTCTTCCCAGTAAGTGTGCCAGAGCCCTGGAAGGGACTGCCCAGGGAGGTTGTAGAGTCTCCTTCTCTGGAGAAGTTTAAAACCTGCCTGGACTACTCCTGTGTAACTGGATCTAGGGGACCCTGCTCTGTCAGAGGGATTGGACTGGGTGATCTTTCAAGGTCCCTTCCAATCCCTAACCCTCTGTGATTACGATGCAAAGGCCATATGCCGCATGGCTTATCCCCACCTAAGTTAGATCTCTGTCCTTCAAATAGACTTCTATTATGCAACTCTGAGCCATGTTGTCAATATTTAATACATTGCAAGCATAGAAAGAGCGCAGTGGAGCATCCCATTGCAAAAAAGCGAGCTATGACTGGAAGGTAACACCCATCCTATCCTTAAAGGCCTTTTACTGCAATTTAAATGTAGGAGGATTACACCAATTTTAATGAGCTTAGGGTAAGTAATGTCCTAGATGACATACTTCACAGATATTCTCATAAGACTGAAGATATCTTACCTTCCACTCCTGCTTATAATTAGTGCCACTGTCCAAATTGTTTCCCTAACAATGTCAGCACTGGCAGGTATTTAGACTGTTGACCCTCCTAGAAAGCAAATCACTCCATAAACTGTGAATGATTTTGACTAACGAGACTGGTAACAAGTATGAAGTGTTCACGGACAGCCTCATGTGCACTAGCAGAATCGCATGGCGTTAGCAGACACGAAGGGACTCGCTTGCTCCAGACTTCCACAGTTAACTGTAGCCTCTCCAAACTGAATTTCTGCTTCTGCAGTAGCAGACACAAGCAACCCCAAAGATGGTATCTCTTCTCATTGGCCTAGAGGAAATCTAAGAAGCTGTCATCAGTATTACCCTTCCTCCCTCTCCTCCCTGTCCCCACTGCTTGCCTTCCATATTCCGATGGCTGTTTATGAGCTCAGCTGTCATTCTCTGCACCAGGGAAAGACAGATGGGACACACCAACCCCAACCTAAGTGACCTTTGGATGTGACAAGATTTTTAGGTCAGTCCTGCTAAATGGAAGCCTTGGTGTATCAAGGCTCGCCTCAGGGTGAAATTTCCAGTGAATTTATTATCTCCCAATGCCCTTTGGACTGCTTCCCACCATCAAACACCATGGCAGCACTCAGAACAGGAAGAAATACATTAACTGGAATCTGATCGTTTTAAAAGGTTACAGCTGCCCAAATATAATTTAATTTCATACTTGCCCTTTGAGGGTTTGGTGTATATTTTCATTTTATGACTGCAAATGATAAAGCTCTTAAGATTCCAGGCAATAAAAAGGAAAAGGGGGGAGAAAGTATTTTAAGGGTTAGAAGTTTATTCAGTTCATTGTAAATGAGCAAAGTGACAAATCAGCTTTGTTTTAATCTAACATTTCCTCTCTTTCAAATAGTAGTCATTCCTTTCTACACCTGACGGTGAGCAGTATCTCTTAGTGAAGTCAAACCTGCAATGCCACCCAGTGTGATAGGAAAGAAACATTTGACACGCAAGCACCTACACACTCTACGTTCATTAAGTACCTTATCCAGAGCAGCGCTTCGTGTGAAGTGAAATGAAGTTATCTGAACGCAACTGACAGAAAACTGACACTCAACTGATTAAAAACAAATGGAAAATAAATCACGCCGAAGAAAATGCTTGAACTGAGTATGCCACAGCTCACTGTGGAATCTATCCTCTGTCTGAGCTCAGGTCTTACATACAAGTTCACCTACCCACGCCCACAGTGTCTGATAAAAAGAAGGGTACCTATCACTGTTCTTGAGGCAGCACTCCACTTGGTTAGAGTCCCACACCTACGCAATAATGACATTCTAATGCAGAAATGTATGGGATATGATGTCCTACTACACAATGCTGGGAAAGCTTCCACATTCTCTTTTCCCTAGTACAAGTGAAAGGAAGCAGCACGCACTGAAACACAAGCTACCACACAAACGTGAGCGCAGACTAGAGGGAAGAAATGCTGAGTGCTCACGTCTCGCACTGTCTCCAGTGAAAACTGAGTTACTGAGTGAATGTCATCTCACCATCAGACATCCTGAGACAACTCTGATGACTCTTTCTTGTCTGTAAAACTAATCACAGGGAAAACAAAACAGCTGCAGAAAGGAGGAAGGATTAATGTGGATGTTGCATATCCTATTTTCAAAACCACTGTACAAAATTAGTTATTCCTGGACTCCCAAATGCCTTCAGGCCTCTTTAAATATCCTACCCAAACACGCACTGATATATTTAGGCTGAAATAATTTCACTACCAGTATGTCACAGCAGTGTACAGCTAGAAGTCATGCTAAGATGAGTAGGAGATGAGTAAGATTGACTAGCCTAACCCAAACCATACTGGTGGCAGCAGAACATCTGTGACCTACTGCTTATCCTAAACATCAATAAGCCCTGAGTTTGTACAGTGAATATCAGAATATTGAACAAATACCAGTGCAGAACTACTGTGGGGAAAGTAAGAGACATTTGAGGACAGTTGAACCTACTGCACAAGTTCACAACAGAAACTAATAGGTGTGCTACTTGCTGATTTTTAGAAGTTCAGAGTTTAATGGTAAAATCAGCACTGGAGATAAAACAGGACTTCAGCCCTGTACTTTCTGCAAATCCAGACAGATCCACTTGGTACAATGAATGAGATAAATAAGCTGCAGTATTCTATGGTAATAGCCCAAAAGGCTTTTGTAACCCTATCATAAGCTGTAGCGTTTGGGTGTGTTAACGCAGATCACACTGTCAGAATTTGTAAAGAGGCTTTTCAGCCACGAAAGAGAAAAGAAAAACAAGAAAAAGCCAAGGCTTTGCTGCCAGATGCTGTTTTTGCACTCCAGTGCAGAGAGAAGTGTAACCTGCAGAGTGGATACTTCACCTTCGGAAGAGCAGAGAACCACTGGTCCTCCTGGCTCAGCATCCATAGGGAGGCACATAGAAATGCTGCTTTTAAGGACCCTGAGTGCATCAAGTTGGGGGATGAGTACCACTCCTTGTGGCACCCCACATCTCTGAGGGATCAACCTTATTCCCTTCCACATTAACCAGCAGTCCCAGGCCCCTTTCGGAGAAACAGATACTGTTACCTACAGGATGGAGTTGGAAAAAAAGCCGCTCTATAGAGGTCTCCGAAGACAATTTGACTCCCTCAATATGCCACAAACAGATTGCCCCTGTCAGCCACTGCTGGTGCAGTACACAGCACAGCTGTGGCTACTAAACCAAACTACAGCTCGCAATACGACTACGAGATTCTGCCACAGTGCAGATCCGAAATGGAGAGAGCAATCACACTTAACAGCAAGATGCTGAGGTGCAGATATCGCTGAAACAAGCTTTTTAAAATCTCAGTTTCTAGTACCATGAAGCCATTTGGAACTATCTTACTGCTCTCCTGTTGTGTTGATCATCATAGGATACTGATGTCACAGCTTTTCTATCTTAAAAACACACACTCTCTTGAAAGAATGTTTTTGTTTCTCTTATACATGTTTGTTATTTCTCTTTTTAGTTAGGTTTGTACCTTCCTCTGTTAGGGAAAGACAATTCATTGAGCAGCTTACTGACAGTCCTGCTCTCGGTGTTTCCAGAGTTTGTCCGTCTCTGAGGCAGAGAACTTAACAAATTTGCAGATTATCTCTGGTCGGGTATGTCATCTGTGATGTGACCAGTCTTTATGACTGAAGGGTTAAGGATTGCAAAGCCTGTATTATTTTCCTCTTAGCTATCTAATGAATGGGCAGGAACAGAAACAGATCACTGGTAAAAACAGCAAACAAGTGAGGCAGTTATGCAAAGTGAAAGGGCTACTTAAAAGCTTAGCTATTTAGAAGAACAGAAACGATTTTGGAACGGACTGCCCACAGAGGTGGTTGAGTCACTGTCTCTGGAGGTGTTCAAGGTTAGGCTGGATGAAGTGCTGAGTGGCATGGTCTAGATGTCAGATGTTACGTTAACTTGGTTTATTTGGATTTAGGTTGGACTGGATGATCTTTAAGGTCTTTTACAGCCTCATCATTACTGTGATACTGTAAAACAGATTCAAACTCAAGAGATCAGCAGCTCCAATGGTTTACCAACTTCAGTGCTAGTCTTGAGGACCATGAGAAGCTACAGGTACTGTTGCTTCCTCCTTTTCTTGTTCATTTCAATCTTACAAAATCCACTGGAGAAGAAAACATTAAGAACTGAAAGAAGAAAGGAGCTTGAGGAAACCAAGCCTAGGTACTGGGGAAGTAACTCTGCTCTAAGAACTTCAGGAGCAGGCACAACAGGATAATTAGGTTTAGCACTGTGAACATTACATCCCCAGGTACTATTGAGCTAAGCAAAACTGATGACTTTGGAAAGGAAACAAACAGAACACGCATCCTGACCTTAGTGGTTTGTTGTCCAACGCTTAGATCTGCAGTCTACAGTAACAAGGTATTTCGCAGTTTCAAACTGTGCCTAATACCAGCCTCCATTCCTAAAAGATGCTCAATCATCCTGCCTGGTAACAGTTAACCTTGGCAAGGAATCTGACATAAGAAAGACAGGATGAGAATAAAATCACAAGACCTTGTAATGGATTGCACTTTTCTTGACATACGTAATGTGTATCACTGGCCAGTTTTACTCTCCTCATGTACACAGTTACTGTGCTGTTTATTTCTGCCCTGTCAGTTGGAAATTATCTAACACTCTGAAGTAAAAAAGGAGAGTCATGAACAAGACTGTAGTGAGAAATAAGAGACAAATGTAAATCTTTACACATCTATGTGTTACACCAATCACCATCTAACAACAAACCTCCTCGTATGAACTAGGGAGGACAAAGCTAGCAAGATTTGAAGGGAGATTTTCTTGTGTCAACTTTTGGGATGCATGAACTGTAGAGATTGGATACGTGGGTCTAAGGGAGTGAGAGCACGTCAGTAGGTGGTTAGGTTTGTGTTTAGTCCGCTTTTCTCTCCGCTGTTATCTGCAGCATTGTTCCACAGGCTCTGAGGAGTGAGCATGGCAGTGAACTGCAGTCTTCCAGTGTGTCTGTCTGTCATGATGTGCTGCTGAGGCATTGTTAAATGCACAGCGTTGGCAGAGCTCAGCATTCAAACAATGGATTCCAAAAGCATGCAGAATATTTCACAAGTCTGACAGCAGATTTCATGTTTTCTAGGAGGCCCAGAACATCCCTATTTTATGATTCCAGAGCAAGTGCCCCTGCAGCCAGCCAAGCCCCACTCGGTGTGGTTTCCCAGTTCCCCCTGCCACGGACCGTTTGCTCAGGATTATACAATCTTATTTGCATGATTATATAATCTTCTTTTCAGCAACATCCCTCTGAAAAGAGCAAACAACATAATAGGAAAAACAGTAGTGTAAGCCAACTATTTCAAAACCCAGTGTCTGGAATGCACAAAGGGCACAAAGTAGGGAGGGAAAAAAAAGTTTGTGGGTTTTTTGGTTGGTTTTCCTTTTGTTTTGTTACCAGATTTTTCATACAGACCTTTCCAGGGAGGATTAATTCCAAATGAATGTAAGCCATGAAACACTGTGTTCTGTGAAACACAAACACTTTCAGAGGTTTGCTCTTGATGCTAGTGGTGGGAGGGAGGCATCAGTTCTGTTATCTCAAGCTGTAAGTACAAAGGTGGCTACTTAGATCCTTTTCCGACAAAAACTACTTTTGGGCAGTACAGGACAATTCTCAGCCTTTCTTTTCGCCCTTGGTTTAAGACTGACAGACAGGTGTTGCCACTGCTACTGTTTTGACACAGGTTTTGTCCTGCAGCTGCTTGAAGTCATAACACTGGTACCACCATTCT
Source organism: Upupa epops (assembly GCA_013397515.1). Taxonomy (NCBI): domain Eukaryota; kingdom Metazoa; phylum Chordata; class Aves; order Bucerotiformes; family Upupidae; genus Upupa; species Upupa epops. Next base: position 55,300 of record VZRI01010026.1, read on the forward strand.
AACCATCCCAAGTCTCAGTTATACCATGCAGAAGAATAAACAAGGTCTTAGTTGATACAGAAAAATAGAGAGATAGAGGTAGAGAGATAGAGATATATAGATAGAGATAGAGATATATAGATACAAAAGAGTATACAGATGAATAGAGATAGAGATAGAGATAGAGAGAGAGAGAGAGAGAGAGATAAAGAGAGAGAGAGAGAGAGAGATAAAGAGAGAGAGAGAGATAGAGATACGCCTCCACTTCTCCTGTTTGCTCTTCCTTCATACACTTCAGACTTTGCCCTAGACAGGACACTGTAAGTGAAGACTGTCATATTCCAATCTGCAAACAGGCTCTTCTGCTAGCTGCTAAAACTACTTATGATGTCAGTTACTCTAGCAATATTCATCTAAAATTAATGCCTTATAAATAATCAAGGAGGAATCTGCTTCCGTCTGTCAGGCTAACCCCAAAAAGAAAGAAGTGCAACATTTTTTTGCAAGAGAAAAGAAATTAAGGATGACCTGACCTCGCAAGTATGCTTGCCAGACAGTTACACACTCTTTCTTGCATGACCTATTTTTCCCCGCTCACACCGCAGAGACGTTCCAAACAAATGGCCAGTAATTTAGACTGCTTGAAACACAGAGGGTTGCCACCCAAACAAGGCAGTCCGGCATCTTAATGGCTTTGTCAGGTTTCCAAATGGTTTTAGTGACTTGTTATCTCTTTTCAAGTTGAAATACAGCTCTATTTATCTAGTCTATAAAGAACAATGTCAAATGTCATGCTTTTCCAGAAATTAGTGGACTGGGTAAGGATCACTGCCTAACATACCGCAGTGTGTGAACAAGCCATGTGAAGAACTACACATCTGTAGGAGCGAGGTGCTGTGGTTCTAATGCCAACTAACATAAAGGAATAATTAAAGAAACTTTTTATTGACGACACCTTTCCACACTCTAAATTCCAATGCTGGAATACTTTCATCCTGCTTTTGAAAGATGCTCAAAACTACTGCCTATTAAATTCCTGTGAGATTTAGAGAACATCTGGTTCTACTATTAGAACTGTATTCTTTGCCAGTTAGGAAGACCCACATCCCCTGTAGTATAAACTAATACCTAGATTTTCAACCTTGTTGGTTTGAGAAGTCCACAACCATCTCAGTAGAGACAAAGACAACTGCATGACGAGATAAACGCCTACCCACAACCAGTTAACTTTCCTGAAACACCTTTCAAACCTGTGAAATGTGGCCCTCCAGCAGAAAAAACGGGGAAGTATAATATCATGAGTTATTTCAGGTTATTACAAGAAAAAGGCATCAAAATGGTCATTTTTTGCTAAATCACAGAAGTGAAGAAGAGAAAGCCTGAGGCAGAGAAAGACAAAGGAAAATGGAAGCAACACAAGAGATGAGGTGAAAGAAAACCAGAATATATGTGCACATAGGAAAGACAACGCGAAGGACAAAGCGAAGGACTGAGTTTCTTCATGTTGGGGCTTGTACATAAAGAGACAACACTATAAAGCTGAAGGCTGGCAAATCCAAAATAACATGGAAAAGACGTTGCTTGTGCTACTTCCATTGTCCAAATGTCAAACGCCTTCTGGGAACCTGAGGGGTGGTGGGGGGAGGAGGAGGAGTAATAGCTGTGTAAGCATCTTGTAACAGGTTCCTCCTAAAGGGGATGTCTTGAAAACTGCTAGGCTCTGATGCTAGCCCATATGGGCTCAGGAAAGTCAGAGAAAATGCTGGCTGCACTTTTTCCAGGCTATTTGCATATGTTCTTTAGTATGCAGAATGGCTCCGTACGTAATTGAATTGTTGTTTTTGCCTCTATTAATACATATGCAAATGAGTCGCTAGTGCAGCTGTGCTGTATTAATCATATGTGTGCTTCTGTCTGTCTGCCCCGCAGGCGCAGGGTCGCAGGGAGGGGGAAGAGGGAATTCAGTATCTTTAACCTACAAGAAAACTCACTCATGCAGACAGAGGTCTGCTAGCAAACAGCAGGCCTGACTTACAACTGGCTGGAAAACAGGCTGGCCATTTTTCAGTCTTTTCCATTTTTCACAGATACGGATGGAGTCTGAAAGGTATGCTGAAAAGAACTGTTAACCTAGAGAAAATGGATATGATACCACTGCTAATTCCTTCCCCTGGAGGGATGTTAGGTCACGGGCTAGACTTGATGATCTTAAGAGGTCTTTTCCAGCCTCAGTAATTGTGTGATTCTGTGACCCACACACAGAGTAGCCATGATCCTGTTTTACTATGTGCACTTACTGCCTGCAAATGTCCACTCTGTACAGGTGCTGACATTCACAGTGCTCAAAAGAATGCAAAGTGTTTATATAGAGTCAGTCACAACAATTGTTTCTCACAAACTGACTGGATTCCAGTAAAATACCACGATCAAGCTTTTCATCTGAGTGCATTTTTATAGAATATATTGGATCTACCCATAAGATTATTTGAAAGGCAAGCGTGGGCTATTCAGATGCCAACTACAAAATACATTTGCTCACTGTGAACAAGACTTAGTTGAGCTGCTATGTTCTGTGGATCACTAACTTACCACAATCGCCAGCTCTCAGCAGGTGTCCAGGCAGTGAAGACTAGTGGCATCCTGGTGCTGCTGAGGCTTGCTTTTGAGTTAATTGCAAGGAACCTTTTCCATTTAAAAGCATGGGGATTGCTCGAGAATGCTCTTGGTAATCAATACCTACTCACCCTTCACCTTATCTACACAGTTTCATGAATACTTAACGAAAACTTCATAATAAAAAGGAAATCCTGGAAAATTCAGATTTTTGAAAACAACATAGCCCATACCTGTACAGAGATATCCACCTTTAGATCTTTGTAACTTCACTTCTGTGAAGAGCATTATGTATCTAGCTGAAGAACTGAATGCTGGGCTTCAGTGAACCCTCTTAACACAGCCATCAGTCATTTGCAGAAGTAGTAAACATGTAACAGCCAACATACTCGCTTTGAAAGCCAGAAATAACTGGTGGCCTGAAGTAGGGAATACAGAGTCTGCACGACTGCAGTAATTTTTGAAAGTATTTAACAGGGCATCCAACAAAAATGTGTACACAAGATGCTGGTTTATGACTCCTATTATGATGGGTATTTGTGATGGCCATCAAAAACATCATTTAGGCACTGGAATGGACTGTCCGGGGAGGTGGTGGAGTCATCATCCCTGGAGATCTTTGAAAAACAAGTAGACAGAGCGCTTGAAGCCATGGTCTAGGGGTTGGGGAGATGTGGGAATGAGGGCTGGACTTGCTGATCCTGGAGGTCCTCTCCAGCCAGGAGGATCCCTGATTCTATGGTCACAGCAATACACTGAGCTAATGGCAGATGGACAAGTGCCATCTTTTGGTTCTTTTTCTGTGTTTTCCCCAAATGTGCATGCCCACAGTGAAAAACTAATTCTACTTTTGTATGCTTAAGTGGTTTGCATGACTATTACAATATTGCAATTAGACTGTGCACTACTCATTCATTCCCTATGTATTAAGACAGAGTTCTGTTACTGAGAGTAAGTGAAGTAGAACAGCAAACAGTGAACGGATACTGACACTTCATGTTGAAAAAGCCAGTTTGGATGCTATTTAAAGGTAGACACTGTCCAGTGACTAGAAGGAATAACCTTGCACTGCAAAGAACTGTTTGATGTTCCAATACACAAGGAACTGGCCATAGTAATATGTTCTAAAGAGGTAATGACTGTAGATTGCACCGTGAATTAATAATGGATAATGCACTGCCATGTCTTAACTACAGTCTGTAGAGACAATAATGGGGCATCAGTCTTTTCTTCTTGGTCAGCAATAATTCATGTGTCTTTGCAGCACTGGCAAATTAGGACCCCAATATGAGGAAAGACTTGAGCTTTCAGTACTCAGAATTCATACGCTTCTTTCTGGGTCATCTTTCACACATGTGAAGTGCTCTAACACTGGTAGGCCAACTGCTTAATCTAGGAAAAACTGGTTACAACTACATGACAGTAAGAAATCAAACAGAGATATGCAAAAGAAAACTACACATCCCTGACGATTAATGCACAATTAACTCTTTAAAGAGAGGAGAAGCTCTATGATTAGCACCATTTCAAATGAAATGTAAGGGGATCCTTCAGAGAAATAACCTGTAGTGGCTAGTGGAGTGATGCAGCTCATCGCTGTGATGGTGCAGAAGCCAAAAAGATAGTATGGAAGAAATGCTATCTAGCTGAGGAGGCAGCCCTCACGCTTTACCCTTGTTTCATAAGTGACAGATGTTTTATGTAGTACTCATCTAACCACTGAAACACCCTATCTTCTAATCAGTCACTGTACACTTGTTAAGTAGGTCTGTTCTTTCCATGCCCTTCAAATAAAACCAACATGGAGCCCACAGGTGATTACAAGGCCATGAAGACACCCAGAAGCAAGGCTTTCTAAAGGAAGGTTTGTGATGAGTCAGACACCTACAACCCAGCAAGATGAACAATTTCACGAAGCACTCAAACTCCAAAGAGGTTTAACTTATGTCAGTGTCTGCATGTGGTCCCAGTTCTTCTCAAATGTGGTCCAGACTGCATACGCTGGATTCCACGGCAATGTAGCCCTTAGTATGAGTTTTCCCCACAGCACTGAGAGGAACAGGTTAGCACTAAGAACAAAATTAAATAAATGAACCAAGCAGTTAAATATTAAGTGCAGACTAAAAACTTGGCCATATTATTTTTCCAGATATGTCTGAGGTTTAAATCTGCTCGTCATCTTTACACAAGTAGCCAAAGAGAATCAATCAGGATGAAATTGGCTGGTCTTCAGAACTGAGACCCAGCTAAAATGATTTCACACTCATACGCCAACATGAGGTTCTCTTGATCTACTACGTGACAGGCTTGGTCATACTGTTGAATGAAACTACCAACAACCACGATGTCCTGTTTCATGCTAATATGATGAAGAGGGAAGAAAGTTTGAACGTGGGCACTCCAAACTTTTGGGGGTGTTTTTCCAAGAGCAGATGTTTGCAGGAAGTCTGTACTACAACAGGCTGCTACACTGTTTTGACAGGACTCAAAATGTCCATCTAGTAACACTACCCGGGCAGCTGTCATTATACAGCCAGCATTATCTTTCAATATAGTATATACAGCGCTTGTACTACTGCCAATTAATCAGTCGTTGTCACTATGCGGTTATCAAACAAACAATCTGGGAAATCTGAACCATTTGCACTCGCAGTGGTGCAGATTCCTTTCAATTTTCAGATCAGGCAGTTGAGTCCTTTGTCTCCTAATGCTCAGGGATTATTTTTTCTCTGAAAAAACCCACCAGATATCATTTTGGACTGAATTTGCTCAGACTTCTGGACACTTCTATGTCATACTAGGTATCCCAAGATGACAGGTATTAGAATAATCACTGCAGTTTACTGTGTGTAAAACCTGTTACATGACACCTACGCTTACAGCTCTGAATGTAGATCTTCAAGATAGAGGGATCCAATTTCCTCATCTGCTGAACCACACAGGAAAACATCATGTTCGCAGAAGCTGTACAGCAGTACTTACGATTCATTAACCTTACTGAGTAAGTTGCAAGGCTGTGGTCAGTTTTGTTCTCAGTCATTTGAAACAGTCACTGTGCAGCATCGTTCACGAAGAACAAGACCATGTGACATTCACGGGGGGAAAAATCAACATCAGAAACACGCCTGCTAGCCAGGAGAGCCTTTAGTGCAGTGAAGGTGTATTGTTAGGCTATGATTGAGCTGACTGTTCTCATTAATAGAGGAAAGCTAACAACTTTTTCTCAAATGGCATTTATGTCATTAGTGACTATGCAGGGCTGAGAGGTAGCTCTTTATCAGAGGACAGGTTCAAGCATGCGTCATGTGAGCTCCAGCTTCTTCAACATGGCCTCATCCTTTGGCAACATCTAATGATGTAAGGTTTAGGTTTCATTCTTACTGAGTCATTAGTCTCTCTGTGGATACTGGAAGTAAAGGCACTCACATCTGGCTAATTGTGGCAGCTATCAGATAGCAGAACCCTATAGTTCAGTGAAGACTCAAAGGCAGGGAGAGCAATGGAGGCTTCACGTTATGTTCAGCAGGAATTAACTGGCCACTTCAAAATGAGAGATTACATTTTCACTGAAAAAGAGTCTTTGCCACAGGAAAACAACCAGGTGTTAGTTGTTCTTCTATAACCGCAGTCAGCATGTTGTTGATCTCACAGTACACTACTAAAGCCATGCCCCGGCTTCAGATTCTCGGATGAAATAACAAAGACGTGTTTGTCCCTAAACAAGCAAACAAGAAAAATTCCTTGGCTTTGTTTTCACTAAGACAATGTTGTGTACCAGTTCTGCTGGGAGCAATAAACTGAGCACTGTGCTTTCATCTCCCCTGAAAGCCACTGCTTTTAGTATACAAGGCCCAAAAGATGAGAGGGACGACAGAAAGAGAAGGAAGGAAGGGACACTGTACTTTTCTAGTGTTCCACAGTCTAATGCCCAGATGACAGAAGGCTTTAGGGAACACTATGGCTATATGTAATGTAGGGGAATGTCTGAAGTAAGAAGAGTAAGAGTAAGAAGGAAAAGTCTTATGACAAGAGGTTGAGGGAGCTGGGGGTGTTTAGCCTGGAGGAGACCCAGGGTGGACCTTATACCTGTCTACAACTACCTGAAGGGAAGCTGTCGTCAGGAGAGGTTGGGTTCTTGTCCCAAGCTAATGAAGGAGAAGATGACCTGATTTGATGCTGTACCAGGGAAGGGTTAGGCTGGATGTCAGGAAGCCCTTCGTCATGGAAAGGGTGATAAGACATGGGACTGGACTGCCCAGGGCAGTGGTGGAGTCTCCATCCCTGGAGGTGTTGAAGGACAGCCTGGCTGTGGCCCTTAGTGCCCTGGTCTGGTGCCCTGATGTGGTGATGTCAGGACACAGGCTGGGCTGGGTGATCTTAAGAGGTCTTTGCCAGCCTCAATAATTCTGTGATTCTGCAGGTTCCCCCTTGAATGAGGCAGTAATGGCTGCACATTCACTTATGCCATTTAAAGGTGGTTTGTGATGAGTTCTTGATGACAAACATCATAAATGTTTGCTCATGACTGAAGAAACAGTCACCGCTGAGCTAACACTGGATTTGAACAGTTTGGAATACACAGTCCTTCTGGGCTGGCAGTAACACTAGATTCAGCTGCAGTCATTGTGAGCATGGATAAGTCCATTCTCAGCACCGTAAGACCTTTTCAAAGCATATTACATATTCGACTCTTTCAAACAGCACCAGAAATTACAAGGCATGTCCAACTCCTATTAGACAGGTTGCACTGGTATCTAAAAATCACTGTTAATATGTGAAAAAGGGGTTTTAAATGTTTCCAGTGTGTACATACTCTAAAAGATGAAGTCTGAACGACCTGAAGGAGTCTACTGAGTTAATAACTTGAACCTCTTCCACTAACTGGTTGCCAAACCCTCCTTTTAATTCCCAACTAAGTAACACATAGCAAAACAATATAGGTGAATTTGGTCAATAGTTTCATTTCAATGTTCTTCTTTGTGCAGAAATAAGAGGCCTTCGAGGTTTTCAAATTTTCCACAACCTAAACTCATCTTAAAATATTTATGAAGTCAGTCACAGTTGCACAAAGCCCACTTTGTTATAAGGAAGCTGTCAATGTGAGAAAGCCTATTTTAATCAGAATACTTCAGCCCACCTCATGCAGAGATACAGCCCAAAGCTGGTCCTGAAATGAAATGAAACCATCCTCTAAACTTACTGGAGCACTGATGCATTATTTTAGGACTAGCTGGAACTGCCACAGAAATAAGGAGTTAGGCTCAGACCTCTGTTTTCTCACTGCTATCTAGCTCCACTTCTGCTTGTCCCTTTCCCCCCACCCCCAGTTCTCCTTCCATGTGTCTTTGGCTATTACAAGCACTTAATCAACTCTGACATTACCCTTCAAAATCCATTTCTGAGGGATGACTTTTACGGCTTCCATGATTCTTAAGCTGCCTACAGTATTTGTAACTCGCAGAATCAGAACCTAACACACAGACAGTGTAGCTTTTCATACAAAGGCACAATAGGAATGAATGTATTAACCTCTGTGGTGCAGAGAATGTGTCGGCTTACACACTGGCAGCTATTTCTGGGAAACTCAGCTCACTTCCGCCGGCTGTGTTAAAATAAAGGGAAATCATTCTTCCCCAGACCTAGGGCCCATGCTCCTGCTTGCTGGCCACCGCTGAAATATCTGATGTTGCAGTCAACTTCGTGCCGATGCTGGCCAAACCGAATTAGAGACTGCGTTTTACACGTCTGTTTACAATGCTGTGCTTTTTCCAAGCAGGTATAAAGCTCTGCTGTGCCACGTGACTTGGCAAACAAGAACGAGCAGGGAGACAAATTAGCAGTGGAGGGTATTAACACAAAAGAGTGTCAATCCAGATTTTGCAGAACTAGCCGTGATTTGGGTCTTGGTTTCATTGTAGTGCCAGATTTTACCCGGCTTCATCCTAGCAGCAAAGCACACACGGCAGGTACCAGAATTCAACAGAGATAGCCATCATATTTGCCTATTTCTCATGAATTTGACAAGCATGCGGCTGACCAGGAATCCCCGAGGAACATCTGCACCGCTATCACTAAGAGCCGTGGACACTCTAATACCTTTCAAATTTAAAATGCTGCTGAGCCTTTTTGATCAGATACATCTGGCTCTCAGATCAACGCTTTAACACAGCTCAAAAAAAGCATTCTTTAGTATCTTTCCACCTGTTTTCTAATTGCCTACGTTCAATTAGTATAATCACTAATTATCTGCGCTACAGCAGTGCCGAAAATATGCTGGGTACCCTAAAACACTGTAGGAGGGGCCAGTCACTGCTCTGGAGAGCTTACAGCCTAAAAGGACATAATCATGTTAAGTGACTTCTAAGCAATTTAAAAGTGCTTGTCAGGACAGAGCTTTTCTGCCTGGCGATGTGATTCCTTCTGCTGTTTTCCACCTAGCCAGCCCTTGCAGCCTGCACCCCAGCTACCTAATGGAAAACAGACAAACCCATTGCTCTGTGGAAATTTAAAGTGCTCGGCTGAAAGAAGTTAAATTGACAATTTCCAACCCGCAAACACGTAACAAAAAGTTCCTCTGAGGTGAGAGGAAAACGCGTATGATGCGACGATTATCTTGCAAATCTTATGTGAAGAGAGCAGAGCAGAACCCCTGTTAATTGCATTGTGTTCCAATGGGCGAGAAAGCTGGTTTTCATATTTACTTAACCTTTGCCTCTTCTGCATTGTTTTCAGACTTACCTGCAGTTGGAGTGGACCTAAGCCTGGTGTTGCTGCGGCAGCAGCTGCCATGGTAGTTGGGATCAGCTGAACGGGGTAAGGGTCACCTAAGTAAGAGAATAATAGAGGCGTCAGCACCTTTTATCTACTCTCCACCTGCAAATTAAAGTCCTGCATTCACTCTTTCCAAAAGCCTTCTTTTGTGTGCCTTGTTGAGGCCTAATGAAAAGCTCTATTGTGCAGCCTTTTACTAACACTCTTTTCACAATTCTGGCTGAGAGAGGAATGTGAATAAAAGGCACAAGCAATTAAGGCGGAAACCTCATCCTTTTTCATGATGTATTTAGGGAAATGGAAAAAAAAAGCGCACATTGATCAGAAGGCTGCACTTCAAAAAAAAAAGCAAAGAAAAAAAAAGAAGGAAAGAAAGAAAGAAGATGGGGGTGGAAGAGAAGAAAAGGAAAACAGTACAACCTTGATAAGATCACAGGGGACAAATTTACAAGCTTGTCCAGAATATGAAGTTAACCAAACTCTGCTCATTGTTAGTAAACTGAGCCTCACACAGACCGGGAATGGCACTCCCTTGACTACCGTGTTTTCTTCCAGATGAGAAAAAAACCCTCTTGCTTTAGTTTCAGGGTTTGATCCTCCAACAGGAAAAAAGCAGTGAAGTTAAGTAAATCAGATACAACCAGCCTCTGAGAGCCCTGTGCCAACTCCTGTGCATGACTTGTGATTCAATTTTGCTTCACAGGGAAAACTACTTCAGTTTAACTGAGAACTTTGTTGTGCTCAGTAAGATAAAGGGGACCAGTAAAGGCTTCAGATAAAGTTGTGGGTGTTTACAAATGAAAATGACCTGAGATGGAGAGAGGCATGTTTTACTGGGAGGCACTGCCCACTTTTGGTCACTCTTACATATCTTATCTATTAAAATAACCAAGCGCATAAACAAAACTGTTAAGAAGCAGGATTGAAATAACAAAAACTGCAGTACATGCATTATGTTGCTTCTCTAAATGATAAATTGGTTTAGTGCTTTCCACTAAATTAAGTCTCAGCAGAGCATTTATGCCCCTGTGTTCTGGTGCCGTGAATGATTTTTGTAGTATCAAGCCAGCCACTTGAATCCCAGAATCACAGAGGCTGGAAAAGACCTCAAAGATCATCAAGTCCAGCCTAAAATGAGACTACAGCAAAGGCAGAACACTTTAATCAGGAAAATCTACCTAGATGTTCCTGTGAATTTCATCAGAGAGGTAGGTTAAAAGTTTGCCTCCTGTACTGGGCTGTTCTGAGTGATCCAGAGGAAAAAAAAAGACAGATAAAGATGGCAATTCAGGCTGCACTGTATCGTCACCAGTAGTTATTACTGAATTAAAGCTCATGATGGTATCCAGCCTCCGTTACAGGAAACAAAAACAAAGGGTGAGAAAATTATCTCAGGGGTTTGAAAGGTTAGGAATGAACTGGGTTGGTGCATGCACGCTCAGGAAAACCGCTAATGTTTATCTTCCCCTTTGTAATGAAACCTACTTTACAGAGATCCCTTCATTCAGGTATTTTGATCTCCTGTTAAGTGTGAAGTACTGTAACTTCTAGAAATAGAGGGTCAGGAAAAAAAGTGGTCTGGCAAAGCATTCAACAGGTATTTTAACTTCAGTAAGTGTGGCTGCTTATATTTAAGAGCGTCTTAAAGAATTCTTTGGCAAAGCACTGCGACAGGCTGCCTAAGGAAGAGGTGGATTCACCATCTCAGGGGGTACATAAATGTCCTGGGGCCTAGGGACATTGTTTAGTGCTGACCTGGCAGTGCTGGGTCCAAGGCTGGACTTGATGATATTCAAAGTCTCTTCCAGCCTAATATCTACCATGACAGAAGCCTCATGTTCGTTCAAGGTCAGTCACATAAGCAATGGGAATCCAAGGGTTCACCCAGGATCCCCACTCACAAACGAATTTTCAACAGCAGCAGGCCAGAACTTTATCTCTCTCTCTCTCTCCCTTAATCCATCTACCTATCATCCCTACCTACCTACCTACCTACCTACCTACCTACCTACCTATCTATCTATCTATCTATCTATCTATCTATCTATCTATCTATCTACGTATCTACCTACCTACCTACCTAAATATCTATCCATCTATCTACCTACCTATCTATCCAGCTATCTTTTTGTTCTACCCAGAACTGTTTTGTTCTACCCAGAGAATGCCACCCTTCCTATTCTCTCAAAGTGCTTTCACTGAGGCAGCCACTTCCTGTTTCATACAATGGATGGAATTCAAAATTCCTCTGAATTCTGGAGAGCTAGCTTGTGACCCAAGCAGTGGGCCTTACACATGTGAAGACATGGAGAAGAAGACAGCATTCAAAGGCTCAGAGTCAATGGTGTTCAGCTGCTTCCACACCACCAGTAGCTCAAAAACTAGCCCTAGTACCTTTCTGAAAGACTGCTCTCTAGAAGAGGGCAGTATTTTCAAGAACTGGCAGCAAAAGAATATGACATTAATCTCTCAACCTCAAAGAAAAGAACAAATGTTTCTCTCTCAAATGTGGATTTTAGCCTATTATAATCTTTAGCGACGGACATTTTCATTGAAAACATCTCACACTGCCCTTCTTTCCATACACACGTACAAGCCTCAGCCACCTTCCCACAACCTCATGTTATTTCACACATTACACTGTTCTCACCTTCCTGAACAGCCAGGCTGACACCCCCTGCACTGGGGAGGCCTCCCCTCGAGTCTTGGGGGCAGTTCTGGGACCCTCATTCAAGAAAGAGATGGAGGGGCTGGAGTGGGTCCAGAGGAGCAATAAGGCTGGGGAAGGGTCTGGAAGGAAAAGCTGATGAAGAGACGCTGAGGGAGCTGGGGGTGTTTAGACTGGCGGAGACTCAGAGGGGACCTTTTCACTCTCTACAACTCCTGAAGGGAGGTTGTAGTCAGGTGGGGGTCGGGCTCTTCTCCCAGGCAACTAGTACCAGGATGAGAGGGCACAATCTGCAGCTGCCAGGGGAGGGTTAGGTTGGATTTTAGGAAGCCCCTCCACACAGAAAGGGTGATCAGAGCCTGGACTGGACTGCCCAGGACAGCGGTGGAGTTGCTACCCCTAGAGATATTTATGGACAAACTAGCTGAGGCCCTTAATGCCCTGGTCTGGCTGATGTGGTGATGTCCAGCCCAGGCTGGGCTGGATGAGCTCAGAAGGCTTTTCCAGCCTCATAAGTGAATCTGTGATTCACACCCTCATCTATCGTGGTAATTCCTATGCTTTCTGGTTCAATTGGTAGCCATATGGAGACATCTGTGAGAGAACACTCCATGGCAGTGTGCACGGTCACAACTGGATTTGGCAGTGTGGATAATGTTGCTGAGGCTCTTCAGAGACCACGCTAGAAAGCAACTCCTACACCAGTATGTGCCAATGTCTTTATTCATAATTCTAAGGAAAAAAAATAAGTTTATCCTAGAAGCAAATTCTAGATGTGCAGAGCTAGGCTCTCACATTGTTTTTTTCATAAGTTTTTATGTTTTTCCAGTGCTGCAAATTTACAACAATAAAAACCACCACATGGAAAGGTCGCTATAACCTATTATCAATCTCAGCACTGTTATGCTTTGGCAATGCCCTCTGCTATCTTGCGCTTATTGTACGGGCTTAGGAGTTCATTTCTTGAAGAAAAGTTCTTGTTGCCTATGCTGTGACTCCTTCACGAGTGCTCCTCATTGTGCAGTACCTTCCCATTAATGTTCCCAAGGCACAGGCATAGTATCTAGTGAAGATGGAGGAATGTACAATAATGAATGGAGTGACAGTCAGGGTTAGTGGACCACTGTGTTTGCCCTGCTACAAAGGTCTAACAAAAGATTGCTTCTGGCTGGAGAAGCTTACTGTCCACAGGAGATGAAACACAAATGAGCAAGAGCCATGCTCAGATTCTGTGTTATTCTCTAGGTCACACAGCAGACCAGTGCTAGAGCCAAGGTTAAAATGCTCAGACAAGTTTTCAGACAGTGCCCTTCGCAGGGGAGGATCCAAGCTCTACATCAGTGAGGAGTACAAGCACTTAAATACTCACAGCCCACAGTGCAGGAGCAACTGCCACCTCTCAAAAGCTAACAGAGGCCTCAAGTCTTCTCTGACAAATATACCCCTGCTCATTCTCAGATGTTGCTGTAAACCATGACACATCATTCCACTGCCCTTAAACTCATTCCCCTATCAGACTAAAGGCTTTGCCTGAGCAAACCAACTAGAAGTAGTTAATTCTTTAGTTTGGGATATGCATGCCTTAACTATTTCCATACTGCTGCAGTAAGAGTCTTCTCAGGTGTAAAAAGCCACTGCATTTTTTTCCCATCCTCTGTGAGTATTTCAGGAGGCAAGATTGACAGTTATTAGAAGCAGATATCTCCTAAGCCACGCACTAGTTTGCGTCACTGAAAACCCCCATAAAGTCTTTTCATGTCCCAAAATGTCTTTCCCTATGTGTGGACTTCTCTTTTAAACAAAGCCTCCAAGAGAAGTTTTGTTGCTTTCCCTAAGTTTTCACAGTGATTTTTGTCAGTGCACTGTATGGCCAAATCTGGAGCAGGTCAAAGGCTGAGATTTTTATTATGAGAACAAGGGTAGGAAATATTTCATTAGCTGGTGTACTCTTCTCCAATATCTAACTCGTTCCCAGCTGCTTGATGAAATCACTGTGAAGAACAGAATTATTCAAGAAAGCCTCCGTGAGAAGAATACAGCAGGACATATGTACTGGTGATACAGCACCTACAGAAGTGAACGGGATGTGTCAGCCTCGGGGAGCTGACGGGGTGCATCAGAGGTGAACAAAGAACCACACCGATGGCTCAGGGAAGAAAGCAAGCAGGACCAAACCCCATCTACTCTGCCAGTTCTTTATTTCTCTATCCTTCTTTTTGTCCGTCTTCTACAAACATACCCAGAACCTCTTTCCTGATAATTTATGCACTGCAACTTCTTTCAATTGCAAATCACACCTTCATCCTTGCCCAAAATAATCTTCCAAGATCTTGCTTACAAGAGGATTTTTCATGAAGTACATTCACTTTCAAACCACTCTTTCTATGAACTCTCCCTATCACCCTCCACTGAAAACATTCTTCTGTGAAAGTAGTTGTGGGTACAGAGCCAAGTGGACATCCTGTCCCAAAAGGCAAAACAGCAACCCTGTGTTTAGGGACAGACTTATGGCTATAAAATGACTGCATACTTGTGGAAATACAACTCTGGCTCTTAAACCATTTATATGTTCAGGAAAATGTTATCAAAATGAGTTTAGCAAGCTAAAACACATGAAGACTTCTTTTCCAAAGAGAAAAGCAAGCACAGGAGCTAACATGATGTGTGTTGCACCGTTCACCTCAACTCATTTTTCTTTCATTCCTTTTTCTGTCACTCATCTCATTTATTCTCCTTCGTGGTGTAATCCCTGCTAGTCTCTTGTCTTGTCTCCTGACAGGCTGCAAGCTCTTCAGCGCAGGCACAATTGTCTTACTCACTATATAAATAAAGTTCCATGCTAATGTTAAATTATAATGTTTTGACAGGATGTTTAAGTTGAACCTGATTATATGAAACAATGGAACACTCTGAGTTTTTTTTCCTGACACTTTCTTCTTTAACAGAAAATTATACCAGAAGAGGAGAAGTAGGGGGTTTATTTCCATGATTTTTTTTTTTAAACTTCGTGTTTATTTCATACCTGTCTTTCAGGGACAGCGAGTGAAAAAAGTTGGAGGTCGTGGAGAGAAGAAGGAAGAAAAATAGAAGAAAACAGTGTAAAGAATATAAAGAGAAGGAAACAAACCCAAATTCTTAAATTATAATTTCCCAAACCAGTACGTTGAACTACATTCCATGAGAAATATCAGAGTAAACATTTCCTGAGAGTAGACTCAGTTGAATGAAAAGGAATTCTACGTTCTCTTCCCCCTTTTTTGACAAGCTCTAGAAGAAGCCACAATAATTTTACACTCCATTTATCACCGCAGTATATTTATCTTGAATAATCACAACTGATGCCTAACTGACAGGTAAACCACTGCATCTCTTCTCACCACCTATTCATTTTCATCCTCATCACCTCTCAGGTTTTCAGTGTGATGGTGGACATGTAGTAAGAGTAGTGGGAGGCTGTGAAAGATAGGAGCAGCATTCCCTGACTGCCTCACCAGGCATGAAGGATTTAGATTAATCAAAAAAAGGGTGTGAGGAAGACACCACCAGTGACTTCCAACAAGAAAGCCAAACTGGTTCCCTGAGTTTCTCTAAGGAGAGTTCCAGACAGCACTGACCGATTGCTGCCTACAAGGGATAAGCTGGTTTTGTGCTGTAGAGAAACAATTGAGTCTACACAAAGGAGGGCTTTGCAGGCTTCCAATTCCGAAGAGGAGGTCACCAGCAAGACTGGACTAGGCTTCTCCCAGCTATGTTTGGTTGGAGGACAAGAGCCAATAGGCATAAAGTGAGTCAAGAGAGGATGAGATTTTTCCTGTGATAGCAGATAGACACTGAAACAGGCTGTCAAAACACAGTTGTGCACTCTGTTCTTGGAGGTTTTCAAGCCCTGACTAAATAAAGCCCAGAGTCACTTGGTCTTGTCTCCTAGATGACCCTGCTTGGAGGGAGGTTGGACTGCAGACCTCCTGAGCTCCCTTCTAACCAGAGAAATGATTTCCTATGATCTCCAGAGTGCCCTTTTTGGGCTTTTGGATATATTTTTGTACATATAAAACGACTGAATACATGACACGTTACTCCAAAGCTCTGAGTAACAAGGAAAGCCAGGTATGTACATAGCCCCGAATTCTAAAAACGGGGGATTTTCTTTGGCTGCCTGACTATGGATAATAGTGCCGTAACGCCACACACATTTTATGGCCTACAACTCTCAGCCTGTTTTCACAGGACACCGTTACTGCGCTGATTCCTTTTGGTTTTGTTACTATTACTGTGAGAAGCCACACACAACATTAGAGGCTTAGAAATAGTCTTCTGTTGTGCCGTTATTTTCTGCAGTCTTGCTGCCTTCCATCGCATCTGCAGCACTACAGAAGCGACACATTCACATGGATGCTCAAAGGCAAAGTTGTTACCAAAAATTCCTCCTTCTTGCTGTTTCTATCCACAATGCGATTACTCTTTTCTTATCCTGGGGGGAACATGAGGGTTTAGTCATATGCTTACTCTTTTCCAAGGCATAAACAGTAGCCCTGAAAGATTACTAGCATCTTTATAAAGAAGCTACAGTATGTGGTCCTAACAACACATGGTTCCTATTTTTTTGCCGTTCTGATAAAAGCACAGCAGTGTCAATCTTTTTTTCTTGTGCTTTGGTGACTGTCAGTAACCTGTACGTCAGCTGACACGGTTCAACCAGAAATTAGCGCTCGGTGTCTTTAGAAGCCAGACACATGGACAGCGAGCACAAAGAAAGTTAGAAGACAGTCCACATGATACTCCATTAAACAATGAAGCATGTGACTGGCTCAAAGACACAGATACATCAGCAAATCTCCCTGAGGAAGTTTATGGTATTTAACTCCTAAACATTAATTTTATTGTCCTGTGTGAGGAAACCAATTAACAGAGAGTTTCATTTTTATTGGACATTGGGATTATTATTCCGAATACAGATGCATAGTAAATGCAGCATATTTTAACTTTATTAAGCTTGGCTTCTTCATCCTACACATTTTTGCCAATTTTAAAAGGTAATTAGATATTTTCAATAACTTGGAGTGCATTATTTTACTTAGAACACTTGAAGCAGCACCAAGCTGCTGTGGCAGACACACACAATGTACCTATTGTATATTCCCATCTCCCCCCTAATTGGATATGGTTGAAATAGTGATTAAAGCACTTTCAGAAAACCTCGTGTCAATGACATCTGACTGGGAACACAATACGATTTGTTACAATAAATTATCCACATGGGACAGGAGGAATGGGCAATGAAAATCAATTCTGTTTTCCAAAATCTGGCACATATCCATAAAAACAACGTGGACATCAGTAAATCAAAGGTTATCTAGAAGATGCCCCAAGAATTTGCGAAGAACCCACTAAATGTGTTTGGGATAAGTCCCACGTCCAGAAACACAGACCTAATACCTATTGTTTCCTGAGAAAAGAAAACAAATCCTAACCATCTCCATATAATTCAGTGTCCTGCATAACTCAGGTTAGAAAATGAAGCATGTTCTTCATTTTCCAGAGGAAAAACAGTCTGGACAGCAACATCTTCACCCATAGTGAAAAACCTCATGACTGACACAACACCACGCTGCTGTACGTGGCTAGTGAACATGTGGCTGTCAAATGCTTAGAGAAGCGATGAAGTGCAGTTTCCAAATGAATCTTACTTAGCACCATCAATTGTGGAGGACGCATTTTCTTCACAAAGGTTGGGCAATGGCCCCAGTACTGGAAACCTAACTGGATACAGTGCTGGGATGCATTTTGTCCTGCTGCATTCTGCTGCCTACGTTTGTTGAAGAATACCCTACCTTAGCGTGGTTTGCACTCTTACTTCTGCCTTTACTGCAAATAGGTCCCTAGAAGCAGCCTCTCTTGCCTTGCTAAATCTTCGTTTCATTCCATTTGTCATCTCTTATACAGTAGAAAAATTCACATCTTACTATTCCACACACAGATCCATACATACGGACATTTGAGTATCAGGACTCCACTACTTAGAGCTCAAGAGCAGTCTCCTTGGAGGTGGAACTACACCCAGATTTTAAAGAGCACAATACAAAACTTCTCCTCTATTGCTTACACTGTTTTTAGACTTTCAGAGCACTTCACAAATATTAATTAGCTCTAAATAAATTCTAATTATTTCTAAGAGTGGCCCTAGCAGATCTGTATCATCTGGTGTGAAATCTGACTTCAGTGAAGTCAACAGCAACAGCTCCTCAGACCTCAGCAGAACTGACATTTCACTCTCCATTGCTAAAATGCTACGAGTCGTGTATTTATATTATCTGGCATGTAGCACGAATGGAGCTGAACTAACAGTAAGTACCAACAAATGACAGGGGTCAGGAATGCTGCCTGAGAATCACCGAATGGCCAGGGTTTGAAAGGACCTCAAAGATCACCCAGTTCCAAGTGCCCTGCACACGCAGGGACACCTTCACTAGATCAGGTTACGCAGGGCCCCAGCCAGCCTGGCCTTGAATTCTTCCAGGGATGGGGCAGCCACAGCTTCCTGAGGCAACCTGTTCCAGAGTCTCAGCACCCTTACTGGAAAGAATTTCTTCCTAATGTTCAACCTCAATCTCTCCTCTTCAAGTCTGTAACCCTCTCACCTTGACCTCTCACTACACTCTCCTACAAAAAGCCCTCTCCCAGCTTTCTTGTAGCCCCTTCAGAGTCTAGAAAGCTGCTAGAAGGTCCCCTTGGAGCCTCCTCTTCCCCAGGCTGAACAATCCTAACTTGCTTAGTCTGTCCTCACAGGGGAGGTGCTCCAGCCCTCTGATCATTTGAGTTGCTCTCCTCTGGACACCTTCCAGGAGCACTATGTCCTTCTTATGCTGGGGACTCCAGAACTGAACAAAGGACTTCAGGTGAGGTCTCACAAGTGCAGACAGAGTAGAGGGGGAGAATCACCTCCCTCGACCCACTGTCACTGCTTCTTTTGATGCAGCCCAGGACACAGTTGGCTTTCCCGGCTGCAAGTACACATTGACAGCTGCTGTTAAACTTCTAGTCCACCAGCCCCTCCAAGTCCTTCTCCTCAGGGTTGCCCTCAATCATTTTGGTTAAATCATCCAGGCCAAGCTACATAGCCTAAATGTGGGAGATGTTTTGCCACAGTTTGGGAACTGCAGTAAATGGGCTCTGGTTGGTTTCAACATCAGCTGAAATGGAAGGCACTCACCTGCTACTAAAACCAATCCAAACACATAGGACACTGGTGTTAACTTCTAATGCCTGCTTATGGCACAGGACAACTGACTTGGTTAGAAACATCAGTTCTTCACAAAGCGATTGGTACTGTACCCCTATATAAACACGACGTGCTACATTTAAAACAAAATACATACAAAGAGGTTTGCAACTTCAGTTCCAAGCAGAACACACAGAGAGTGGAGAATCAGTATTTTCCTGCTGGACAAGGAGTCAATCACACACTCCTCTGCCAAGTTATTCTTTCTGTATCAAGAAAAAACTGCTTTGGTTGTAAACAACAATATGAAGTATCTTACATACCATGCAATTATAGCTGGGCATGGAGGTTAAAAATCAACTGAAACCACAGATTATTAATCTTGTTCTGAAATAGAAATGTAATCTTAATAGAAGTTCCTCCCTTTTTCTCTGCCAACTTTACCACCACACAATATGCCGTAGAGAAAAGAGGGTAAGTGTCAACTTGTGTAAATTGTCCCTTATGCAATGCAAACCATCTGTTTAAAAAACAAAACAAAATGAAAAACCAAGCCACTCCCAAGCGTGGTCTGCTACGGAGAAAAAGAAAGAAAGAAAAGGATATTTACTACATCCAACTGGAAGCCAAAGACCCTGACCTGCCATGCAACCACGGAGAAAATATTTACACCTCTCCTCCCTGTATTTACCCAATTTTGCAAAATATTTGGAGAAGTACAAGTGAGTAATTTGCTCTATGTGTATTAGAGATTGATATTGTTGAATCATTTGTTAGCATTTTCAGCCTTCTAGAATGTTTTCTAATCAGGTAGGAACCCACCCAAAAAACACTCATTGTTTTCAGTACCAGACAGAACAGCTCTCGCACAAAGATGCCACCACTGGGTCAGAAGGTCCCTGAGTCCCCAACCACTGGAGCCTGGCAAATTGTAAGAGGATAAAGTACTCTCTTACTCTTGCCTTGTTCTACTCCTCTTCAGGTATCTGCTCAGAGAAAGATCTAAAGGGATCCTTGCTAGGAACTGTTATGACTGTTTTTTTGTTGTCTTCAGTCAAATCCTCGGAAAAGGAAGTGTGTGTAGAGGAAACGGCAGTTTTCCTGTACAGTCTCTCCCTGGAGACGCCATTAGCGCATTAGGAAGCACTGGCTGAGGAACCTTTCACTCTTTGAAACCACTGGAAGACAGACAAGCCTCTCTTGTTCTAACATGGACAGGTGAATCAGAAAGCACTGAATAAATTAGCCTGGTTTCACTATATCAGCTGGAAGAAAAATAGCAGTGCAACTAGCTATTAATATTTTTTTCTCTTTCTGTGACCTCGAGGCTTGATCTCACATTCTCTTCCAGCAGCAGCTGTGCTGGCTGCAGAGGCCACCATCTCCAAGCACAGCACCCTGCCAAAGGTTACCACTGTGACCAAGCTGCTCATTTAATCACTTCCCAACATGTTCCCATCAAAATGAGCCAGCTCAGCTTAAGCAGTTTTAGCTGGGAGTCCCTGCTATCCCAGACTGGACAGAAGCAAGTTAGCGCGTGCTCAACCCAGAACCTTGGCTACCATGTCACCAGTCAGAGGCACAATGAGCAACTAGAGGCTCTTCAGCTATTTGGCCTGCATACTGAAGGTGGCAAGTAACCCAGTCATCAGCTGTGACCAATACCACACCTGACTAGCGATCTGCAGTGCCTTAGATGATGTGCTGCTGAATCTGAGATGCTCTTTTAAGAGACCTGGCTTTTCAAAGGGGCAGGGCACACAGAAGCATGAATGTCCCTTTAAAGGTGAGAGATACCCAGCTGGGGAGATTGGATAGGCATAACTAAGGCACTCAGCATCATCGGTTATTTATGAAAATATTGGCTGCCACAACAATTCCCTCCTCCTTCTTCCCCAGATTTTCAAATCCGCCCTTTAATGACAAACTCTATATGAAAATGTCCACGTTTCTTTGTTATTTGTGACTGGAACTGAGTTGCCCCATGCAGATTTTCATTGTTCCTACATGCTGGATGTTAATGTTACTCAATAAGAGAACTGTCACTAGGGGATACCTAGCAATCAGCCCTACAGCATTCTACACATCTATCAGTCCAGACAAAAGGGCAGGTTTTGCAAAGGGTTCAGAAAGACACAGAAGTAAGGCCCCAAATTTAAAGCATACAATGTCAGTCAGGTAAAGACGCTGCTATTGGGGTCTTGAGAAAGCCCTGTATCCCAAAGGAAGCTTGGTGACATTAGGCATTCAACGTGCTGAGGAGCTTGGCAGATTCATCTGTTCTATGTTCTCTGCTGCAGGATGCACCTGAACTCTGTTAAAGCTAGCACAGGTGACTGTGTTCAAATTTACAGTACAAACATTTTCTAAATGTCCCCGAGACTTGGATCCTGGGGCCTTTGTCACTCTTCAATGAATATTCAGCCTCTTACATGGCTCAGGTGCTTTAGGAAGTTTTCTCCAAAGCTCTGTGTTTACAATCTACCACACCTTTGCCAAGTGGACTGATACACAGAAGAGCAGGTAGGAAAGTAGGAGAAACATCTTTTAATGGTCTGTCAAGAGCGCTACTTGGTGTGCACATGCTACCGTTTTAAGGCAGATAGGTTTTTCATTGCTATGAGCTTTCGAGGTGCAGCTACACCCCGATATGCTTTTTTGTTTACACTACACTGTGAGTGAAAAGAGAAAACTCTGGGCTACTTATCATTTTTCCTCAGCTTCTCAGTCAAGTTCAGTCAAACATGCCAGGGAATCACCAAACACAGAGCTGTCTTTTTCCACTGGCTTCTGCTCAGCCCTAGACCTTGGCATGCTGTTAATCCCGAGCCTTTCTGCCAGGAACAGCAGCAACTTTGCTCTTTTTTCCCTTTTTCTTTTCAAGTTTACACAAACATGCAATGTCATGTGTATTTCATGGGTGTCAGGAACTGCAGGACTGTCTTGCAGCAATAAAAAGTATGGAAAAAGCCAGCTTCAACTCCTTCTATCCAAACCAGACTTCATTAACATGGAGCTGATTTAATCTGCCACATATACCTAACGGGGTGCTATCCTGACCTTTCCCAGTGCCGCAGCTACGGCAGCACTCATATTCAGTGTGGCTTTCAGTTAAGCATTCTGCAATGCGAATCGATCCCATTTGAGAGAGACTGAGTGTGAAATCACTGGAAGAACTGAATGAGCCTATGCTTTGGCACTGCAGCTCGCGAGGGATCACAAGTATTTTGAGCAGTAATTTTCAGTAGTGGTCCCTGCCTGTAAAGTATCAGGGAAAGGGATTAGTAGCCAAAGAAACTCCAGTTCACATTCAGGCACTGTATCTAGGATGTTAGAGAAACTGAAAGAAATATGAAATAGGGGACTGTGGCAGTTGAACTAAAGGAAATTTCTTATGTTCTAATTTCACAAAACTGCTGAAGTGACAAGTGCTGAGTTATCTCAAACAAAACGATGGCTAAATGAATTAGTCAATGATACAGATGGATACACTGACACAGACATATAGCTAAAGACCCATCGTAGAGACACAGAATGGCAGAACAAGCAACTCCTACATAACTCAGTAGGCAAGTGACGTCAGAAGAGTTATACAATCACTGATCATGGAAACAAGTCTCTCAAATTCATGTTCTAGAGGAAATCTGTGCATTGAGATGGAGTGCCTTTAGTGTTCCTTAACTTGTATGTATTATCATCCTGTTGACAGGACCACGAAATCCTACAGAAGGCTTAAATAAAATTCCAAAAAAATTGTAGAGAATGTAGAGAACAATCTTTAGAAGATTTTTAAAAAGTAGATGCTGTATTTTTTAGTGCTAGGCTCTGATAAATATGCTCAGAGTTTGTGTTAGTCCATCAATCTGAAAGACATATGCTATCTTTGATCTCTGTGCAGAACCCCCCTTGAGATTAATATGAGTTCTGTGTGAAGAAAGAGACTAGAATAGGCCCTCAGTTTACAAATAGTAAGCAGGCTGCTTCAGGAAAAAAACCCTCCACATATTTTCTTAGAGCAGTGCTGAAATTTATTGGGAACTTTCACATACTTTCTCTTCAGATGTGTGTATATGTGTGTGTGGTCATTTAGTTGTCAGAACATTTAGTTGTCAGAACAACCTGCCAGAAAGAAGGTGCATGAATCTACTTGGGTGAAATGTTTTGCTGTTAGGTTCAAACACCTAATTCACGTCTGACAGTCTCTTCTCATGTGACAATTAGCAATTACCCTCTGTTTTCCACTCATCTGTGCAGCTTAATGGCTTTGTCCGTCAGGCTAGGGAGGTGATGCTGCTACACAGACTCATGCAAAATTATGCCCTATAGCAATTCCAGCTAAAGAAATCTACAGGACTTACTGCATCCCGCTTTGTAGCTGAAACCAGGAGGAAGAAGGAATCCTTGCTGTGCAGCTGCTGCTAGGGTTCGTTGGTCTGGAGGGAATACGGGAATCATTAATGGAGGCAGCTGACCCTGGACCTGCTGAACAGGAGAGGGAAAATCAAACGCGGAACTTTTCCTGGGGAAAACGTCTGCTTACAAGTTTTCTCTTACTTCCCATTTGATAGGTCAGGTTTGAATATGCTTCTCCAGCATCAACTCTTCAGCCTCATCTTATTTGCATATGAACAAATATGCAGATCATTAGGTTGGAAGGGACCTCCAGAGTTTATCAAGTCCATCCCCCCTGCTCAAGCAGGACCATAGAACTTAGGACAGGTCACACAGGAACACATCTAGATGGATCTGGAAAGTCTCCAGGGAAGGAGACTCCACAACCTCCTGGGGCAGCCCCTTCCAGTGCTCTGTGACCCTTCCAGTACAGAAGTTCTTCCTCCTGTTGAGGTGGAACTTCCTGTGCTCCAGCTGACACCCACTGCCCCTTGTCCTGTCACAGGGCACAAATGAAAAGAGATTGTCTCTTTCTAGGCCATGATTAAATCCCTTTGTATTCTTCTCCTCTCCAAGCTGGTTAAGTCCCAGGTCTCTCAACCTCTCCTCAGAAGGCAAGATTCCACTACCGTGCATCTACATCCTATTTAACTGTCCATAGCGCCTCACTTCTTTATGACTGCAGGCTGGGCTTTTCTTCATTTATTGCACTGAACAGTATCTCTATCTTGGACAAAATGTGTCACCCTGACTGCGTCCAGGCACAAAGATCCACACACAGAGAAGCACAAATATGTGCGTAAGTAGCATCCAGCACAGTCAGTGGCATTTTTCTGCCCATACATGAGCACTTATTTGTACCTGTGAAAAGATAACATCTCCGAGATGGCTAGAAAACAGGCTGAGACACTTTATTCACAAATAAAACAGAGCTCTGTCTGAAGCGTTAGCTGTTCGACTTTGCACAGCAACTGTACACAACCATGCCAGTTGGGAAATGGAAAATATGATATTGTAAGTGGAATATTATATTGCAGGGGACTTAAGACACGCAGAAATGAGTCATCCACACGGGGAGCTGGCCGTGGCACTGCGTCTAATCCCATTGCTTTTACTCAGTTCTGCTGGAATTTTAAATCGCTATGAGTGGGCATTGTGTCTGTATGGCACCCAGATGAACAAGGAAAAGTCTGTCAGAGTAAGATGTTAAACGGGTGGCTGTCATTAAAAACAAAACAGTGGCCTGACCAGATCAATCAGCAAGGGAGACAGAGAGGTTATGCCAGTGTGTAATGGCACTGAGGCACAGAGGCACTGTCAAAGACTAAACTGTAGATTGTAGTCTGTAGCCTTAAGAAACAAGTAGAATTGAGTTGTTGATCAACAACCCTTTTTGGCCAGAGGCGTAAGCAAGTTGTACTCCCTTACGTATTGCCTACACAGCAGGACTGGCAAAAGAGAATCTGTGCCAGCTCCCTGGTTGCCACTATTCAGACGACAACACCTTGATGTCATTTCATTTTGATTTCATCTCCCAAAGATCCAGGAGATCTCTTGGTCCACCCAACACTACTACAAGGCAGAAGAATGATAAGAAATTTGGGAAGACAACCTCTTCACTCATGCCAGGACCTGTCGACACCTGTTGTGTGCTGACTGCATCTCCATAGTCTGAAATAAATTACAAAGAGGGTGTTCAGAAGGGCTATTGATGGAAATTCTTTCACTGGGAGACTGAAGCTAGAGTAGATGTAGCTCCACTCACTGAACTAACTCGATCCATTTGTTGTTACTTCAATACTCTCCTTTTTATTCTGATCCTGTTACCTAGAAGATATCCAGAATGTTAGAGGAGGAAAAAAAAAGGGGGGCTCTTCTCTCTCCCCACTCAGTCACCCCAATGCCTGCCTTCTCTTCAAACGTTTATTCTGTTATTGTTTGGGGGTTTGTTTTCATTTTGTTTTGGCGTGGGTTTTTTTTTTTTAAGACAAAGACAAAGTAACTGTATTCTTTCAGAACAAAAATGAACAGCCGTGTGGAATTTTTGCATAGTACTCTTCTTCGGCAAAAAGCCACGGAACTTTTTTTTTAAAATGGTTTCCAAGGATGAAAGTGACTTTGCCAAGCAAAGAAGCTTCAAAACAGGACTCAAAAACACTAATAGAAAGACAGATGGTTCCACTAAGAGCTCTGCTGCCAAAAAAAAAGTTAAAAAAAAGTGAAAAAAATGGAGTGATGTTATTGAAGCTGACTGCAAAGTTCTCTCATGACTGCAAATACTCTTGTCCCACTGCAAGTGTTAACTCTGCCTCCAGGGCTAATATAACTAAAGCACCACACACACACACAAATTGTCATTGCCAACCCCACAATGTAGCACAAGTCTGCACTTGATTCCAAGTGACTGCCAAACACACGAGCAAAACACCACACTGAAAAATTCCCATTTAGGAAAACATTTACCAGGAAAATGCCCTTTCTTCCTAACTCTGTTTGCTGCGTTTCACTTTCACAATTCACTGCTTCTCTTTACCTCTCCAAGGGGCCTTATACCCACTAAAGTCCAGTGACACAGCCCCAGTTGCATTATGGAGGTAAGAACTATAGAGCGAAGAAGCTAGTTTGCACGGATGCAGAAATACCACAGTCAAAACAAGGCAGTGTTCATGCCAGGGCAGGAGGCAGGTAGCACCACAGCATCACCTACACTTCAGCTTCTCCCACATACGCATACGTGCAGGTATTAGTGAATTTTAATCCGATTACCTGACACAAGACAATACAAATTATGCTGCCCTCGTTTGATGGCTCCTTTAACTACCGCATCTGAACTTTTGCTGTTCATTGCTACTACCTGGAATTGCTAGGTTTCAAGTCAGCAGCACAGGCCCTCTGTCTGAACATCACACAACGTGTACCTTCTTCCTTTTTTTTCCTTCGGAAGTTATTACCACATCAGTTACATCTCTGCCCAACTCTCCACCAGTGACATCTCTGACAAATGTACTTGGTGATGCAGTTTGCATACCGCCGACATTTTCTTGATGATGGCTTCCTGACACTGCATTTCTAATTTGGACATCATGGACTGCGAAGCAGAGCTCTTCTTCAGGCCCTTCCACGCGGTCTGCTAGTGGACGTAACGTCCACAGAAAGGACTGCATTTCCAACAACAGAATAAATGCACACAGTTGTCAAGATTCTGCACTTGCTGGTCCTTCTCTACACCACTGCCTCTCCCTAGTTGTAATTTCCTGCAGCTGAAGACTGTAGTTTAAACACTCACAAAATCCTGATGGATTTAATGGACTAAAATTTCACCTTGGAACTTCTTGTCCAGATGGCAGTCTGGCTGCTACAGGCACGATCTTCCCAGGGCTCTTTTTTCGTATACATGTACTATTGCCATGATTTCAACTGATCGGGCAGTTCCCTGGTCTTCTTGAATGCTGTCACCACATATCAAACTAACCAGAGGTGTTCTTGGCCTGCCTGACAAACTGGTGAGGCACGGTATGCGCAGGAGAGGCATACAGAACCGCAGGATTATCGAGGCTGGAAGAGACCTCGAAGATCATCAGTCCAGCCTATGATGCACATCACATAACATGGTATACATCACATAACAAAGAAATCAGTGGAGTGTCATGAGAGCCGTAACAAGCTACACAAACAATTCTGTAGTCAAGGAATTCATGCTTCCATTCGTGTATCTCTGACAAGTAATTTGGGGGAAGAAGGAAACCCACACTGCAATGAAAGACATAAACCACACCACTTGACATCCAGTTTATGAGAGATAACTCCCCTTAAAGGAATCAGATAAACAAGAGTTCAAACAGTCCAAGAAAGTAAAGGTTCTCTAATTCATAATGAACATAGTAACTCATCTCCTATGACAGCAAAGTATTTTCTGAGTGGAAGGAGCTGTGACCAAGTTTAATCTAGAGCCCAAACCAAAACCAGGGACCTTTCATAGCCACTACTGAAAAGGAGACTAGCTCTAAAGAACTTATCGATGAAAAAAAACCCAATACAAGCACATGATGAGCAACTAATAGTGTAACTGCTGTTCGCATGGGAAACTGAGGCATCACCAGTTGCCCACAGCTATTTTTGATATTGGGAAGCGCCTCACTGTATCTTTATTTGTTTCAGTGTCTTTGAAAAATCTGCCCTTAAGTGACTTCTCCTTATCAAAAGAAATTTGTTAGTAAACTTGGAACTGATTCAAGTTGTTGAAGGCTTCACAAATCCGTGCATGCCTTTTAGGACTTCACCATCACGAACCCAATGGCACAAAGATGTGCATTCAGCACAGCCACAGCTAGATTCCCAGCACTCCCAGCTTCACGATAATTCTAGTGATTCTGCCTGAATTCCGGACTCCTACTTACTACTTTTAAGAACATACTACGGTTACCACAGCTACCCAAGCACACAGCAATACCTTTCAACAGTTACCTCTGCAGTTTATTAAGAGCTCCTGCTGTGACTTAAGATATAAATTTAGGCTGCAAACACTTGACAACTACTTTTCTAGTCTATTTTCCGTAATGTCCCTTGTGCCTTTTGGTCACTATAGAAATCACTATAAAACCAAACTAGTTTAAGGAAACATTAAGGTTGCAAAGTTCAGTACTCAAGGCTTAGGAAACAGCCCGACTCAGGATAGCATGCATGAGCTTATTTTGGGTCCTTTACACCCACTCATCCTGACAGAGTCTTAATTAAAAGTTCACAATTCCTTCCCTCACATGGCTCTTGCTTAATGTTAGCAGCCTTCTAATATTTCTCAACTAACTGAAACCCCTACTTCCAAGAAACGTAAGCCCCTAACAGAGCAGCTGGTATTAGTTTTGTTTATCTTTATACACTTCCACCCCGATTTCATTTCCGCAGTTACCTGTTTATGAGAATAACTTTTATAACTTTTCCTCTCTCCAACGTAAATATCTCAACACATTTCCAGGCATCCACATATAGCACTTTCCAGTGAGGGGCGAACAGTGCTCTTCCACCCACCTCTACTTCTTCAGAGCAATTCTAGCCATTTCTGTGAGACTGGTGATGAAGTAACGAATTACTCAGTGTGAATAAGAACGGCTGCTAAAATCAACACTCCCCTCTTTACAAACTGACAAAACTCTGAGCAGTACTTTACTTTTGAGATGTTTAGAAGATGTTTAGAAGATTCAAGAGCTGTATGAGTGTCTCTGCTGAAATGATCTTTTACGTGGCTTCTTTGTGGAGAAGTCTGGCTAATTTTTGTTCTCATTCGAGTTCTTCTCAGCTGCCTCAAAGCAGTTCAGATTTTACATTCCTAGAACAGTGGATGCAAATGAATGATTCTATTAACTTCAAACTGTTGTACAAGTATCTTCTTGCCTGTGACTTGTTTAGAAGTTAAGCGTCTCTTCTACTGCATATGATAGAATCTAATGCACATTTAACATGCAATAACATAAATCTGTCCTTCAAAAATGACATGTTTCATTGCATCGATCCTCCTTCCTCCAGCAACACTTGGCTCGTAGCGGTGCACACTATGCTGAAGGACTGCAGTCTTTAATTTGCATATGTGCTGGCCATCTCTTTCTCTCTCCCTCACTGCTCTCCCTCCCCCCCAATCTCTCTTAAGTGAAATAAAAATATATGGCCTCATATAACTACAATCTGCTATTTTCCCTTACCGTGACGTTTAAAATAAGAAAAGAAAACGCCGTTCTCCTCATGCTCTTCCCTACATCAATTCCCTAAATTGACGTAACTTCGTTTAAATCTATACAGCAGGGTAATGCAGCCATCACTCCTACTAAGTTTGAGGCGGCTTTTTTTGGGGTGCCTAGTCAGTGCTTAAGATGTAAAACAGAAGGTGGGTGTCAGGAAGCAGAGATGGAGAGAAGACACTGACGAGACAGACAGCACACCCATTTCACCCCATGCTCTGACCTAACACTTTGCTTTCGCTGCTGAGGAACAGCTCGCTCCTCTGCCAGACGTATGGGTATGGGGGAACCCGACAAAGGGGTTTGTGAAGGTTTTTGCTTCCCAATCTCTCTGAAAACTCTTGTGCTGATTTGGGCCATAAATATGATTCTTCCCTTTGCTGTAAGAGGCTTACGCGGTTCATGCCAGTACTTATCACAACCCAACCTGTCCAAACACCTCAGCTGACTCAATAGGAGCAACTCACTGTTCACTATTGTTTGGAAACAGTGACACTGATCATCGAAACACACGCTCTTATAGCGGCAATCTCGTAAATAGGACAAAAAGGGCTATGTAGGGAGGCAACCCCAGGTGCCATTACAATCCCACTTGCATGTAAGAGATCTATTTGGAGTGATAATGAGGAAAAAAATAGTAACTTGATATGTATGCAGCTTGGCTCACAGAAAACACAGTGAGCAAACTTTCAGGATATCTGAAACGTATCTCTGAGAATTTAAAAAAAACAAACCAAGGCTTTTCAGGCTGGAAACTTTCTGGTTTAGTTCAGTCCTGTAATAAAATCCACGTGTCACTATGAGCATCCATTTCAAATTCATCTCATCATGACATGTGAAAGTATTACTAACTGAAGACAAGCTTAGCCTTTTGATTCAAAGTGCAGTAGAGGTGCCTTAAACTGCCAAATAATACAGACAGGAGCCGTTTCCACATGGAGAATTTGCTTCTAAAGTCTTCTCCTACTTTAGACTACAGAACAAAACGTGCTGGTGAGAGACAAACACCTCCAGCAGTGCTTTTAGGGACGTCAGCCAAAGGAACCTTTTGCATCAGGGAACATCTCTTGGCTGCTTCCAGAGGAAACCGCAGTGCAACTTCTTCATTTCTTCAAGAGAACAACCTCATAAGACTTCCTTCGTATGTGATTTGGTGTAGAGAAAACTCCAGAGGAGGGAAAAGTGGTGAGATGACGCTTTCCCATTTGGGATCACGTGGAACAAGAGGTGTATAAGCTCGTGCCACCTTTAAGTTATCTATAGGGCAATTCTGCCACAATGGCCTTTGAACTAACAGCCCAGCCAAAAAGGAAGAGGCTACTTGATGTAAAAATTAACATAAACTATAATTCACTCCAATATACATCTGCTTTAAGTCAAAACCCTAAGAGTTCATGTAAGGATGGCTGATCTAGACTATAGAACACCCCAGTGCATGAGTACTTCTGGCAAAACCATGACTTTCAGAGCAAGTTACTGTAATTCAGGTAACAGCTACACTGGAAGACTTAAGTGGACGCTCCAAAGAGCCTTTTTAATCCAAGCTCAAAAGCAACACTCAAAATAATTTGCTCTTTCCTTTCCATAGAAGAAAAAGATCCATTGTTTGGCTGATTGAGCCATTTGGTTCATGAAAAGGTTTAAAGTTAGCAAAGGACAGAAAATTGGCTTTTGAGGTATGATGGTCGGTATTTGAGCCAAACTGACTTATTTCACCTTACTTAATATTCACACAAATACTATGTCTTTCATGCTCTGCTTTCCAAGCATCGAGTCCATTTTTGTGGTCTATTGTCCTCTGTGTTTTCGCTGGCTAACAGCAACTTGCTGCTACATACAACTGTCATGTAGCAAGAGTTAATCTGCAAAGTCACTCTCTTCAAACCCAGAAATCTATGAACTTACATTAATGACTGATGCTACCTCATGGCGTATGACGGCGCACACAGTTTCCAGATGCTCAGTTAATGCTTTTCGCAGTGAGGACTGGACCAGGGCTGATCACTCTAGCAGTAAGCTGTTCAGCAAAACACTTGCCAGTGAAAAGAAAACAGGTGTGCGATTTCCTGATGTGCTTTAAAAGACAGCATGTAGGATAATTTCTTGAGCTGCACATGTGTACTGTTTTCTACAGTTAGCTCATCTATTACATGTCAGCTCAGTTACCCGAAAGATAATGAACTATGAGGCTTTCTGTACACAACCACATAAAACGACAGAGACAAAAGTAAGTAAACCTCCCTTGTCATTGCTCATACCAGCTTTTCACAAGGAACATGTCATTTTTCCTTCTGATTTTCCACATTCTGATTGAAAAGACTGAGGTGCCTAGGGTTTGTGCACGTGTACTAACTCTTTCCTTCCCAAGTCGCTTCTCTGGTATACTCAATGCTCACCTCCTAACAGAGGTGCTACAGGATCATGGATACAAACAGGACAGTTTGTGTCAGCTCTGTGTTAAATGGGAACTGGTTTCTATTCGAGGCTGTTAAGAGTGACTGTTTGTAGAGGTGTGGCAGTGTTGTGGGGGTCCTCATCTGGATCCCACCTGGGCTGCTACCAATGTCATGGGTTAGAGACCCTGACTGTATTTCAATCAACAGCTTTTAGCTAAAGTGTCAGACATACAGGGAGGGATTAAGAAACTCACTGACGAATCTTCAGGCAGTGAAACGACTGACTCAGTTTGGAGAAGGAAGGCCTTTCAGCTTTTTGAACCTGAACTTGAAACTTTTCTGCAGAAAACACAACAACTAAGCTCACAGGTTCTGCTCAGCTCTTAGAGCAGCACATCGCCACAACAATCAAAGGTACTGTGCAAATCTAGAGAACTTCTCCTGTAAAAGCCGAGGGATTTTTTTAAACTGACATAGAATCACAGAATTATTGAAGCTAGAAAAGACCTCTAAGATCATCAAGCCCAGCCTACAACCTAACGTCACCACAATCACCTAGATCATGGCACTAAGTGCCATGCCCAGTCTTTTCTTAAATGCCTCCAGGGATGGGGCATTCTACCACCTCCCTGGGCAGTCCATTCCAATGTCTAACCACTTTTTCCATCAGGAATTGATTCCTAACACCCAACCTAAATATCCCTTAGTCCATCTTCAGGTCAGGCCTTCTCATACTATCACTAGTTGCCCGGGAGAAGAGCCCAACCCTCACCTGTCTGTAGCTTCCCTTCAGGTAGTCATAGAGAGCGATAAGGTGCCTCGAGTCTTCTCCAAGCTAAACGACCTCAGCCTCTGCTAATCAGTCTTTCCCTCTAGTCCCTTCACCAGCCTTATTGCTTTCCTCTGGACCTGCTCCAGTACCTCAACTTGTTTCCTGAAATGAGGGGCCCAGAACTTCCCCCAATACTTGAGGTGAGGCCTCACCAGTGATGAGTACAGGGCGAGAATTACATCTCTATATAGGGTTGACCCTGCCAGACCTTAAGATTATTAATCAATGGGTAGGCTATAAGAACAACCAGGAGTGCGAAGCAAGGCTCAGCACCAGTGTGGGATATGGAGATGTGGAGAGAAGAAGAAAAGGAAACATCCAAACCCAACTTTTCAGGAACTGCTATCAATGTCACAAACCAACCAATTCACGTAAGGAAATGAACTGGTATTACATACCACCGTGGGCCAGTCTGCCTCCTTTTTGAAAGAGAACTGTGAACTAAGAGAAATGCCTCTCTTTCTTATCTCGTCAGCTCTTTTAAGGTGCCTTTGGGCTCATCCTGTCACCAAAGTATTGGGAATGTTTTCATGAAAAGGCTGAAGACCATAAAATACCTGGCTATAAACCTGCCCAGGATAGTTTCCAGAACAAGAATGCAGTTTAGATAAAGAAACATATGCACTGTAATTCTGTTCTTCCTCCTCTATAGACTAAAGTGATGAAACTTTCTGGGCGCTGTCTTCATAAAGGCAGGAGTTTAATTGTTGCCTGCCAGGGTCCACCAGGACTCACACCGAAACTGTTCTGCAAAGCTGATAAGAGACAAAGTTTAATAAGCAACAGCCTTTACAGATGCACAAATGTTGCTGCTGACACACTATTGTTATTAACAACAGTGCTAATATTAACTAATTAACACTGTAATTAACAATTGTGCTAATATTAATGTATAATTATAATGTTAGTCTAAAAAAAACCGTAACCTATCCCTGGTATTTTCACCATATGGTGAAAGAGCAGTCCTTGCCAAGAAGGCATCCCTGTCTTGGGTGGTGGGAAAGGAGTATGGATCCTGCTACGTCTTCAGACTTCTTCTCCCCAGTCAGGTATTACATGTCCTGGCTTCTTACACCCTAGCTCCCCTCTTCCCTGCCACTTAAGTGGTGTTTAGCATGATACGGGGTGAAGCTGAGTAACACAGATGTGCAAGTTTAGAATCTACTGCCTTTGGCTTATTAGCATACAGAGGGGTACAAAATTTAATGTTAATTTTGCAGTTAATTAAGCAAAAGCCTTCGCTCAGGCACTAGGACAGTCCACAGCAGCTTGCTCTCTTCACTTAGCCAAGGCAGTCCTGCTTTATCTTCAGAAGCCTCCTTCCTTGAGCCATGATTTATACCAGCTCCAGGAATCTCCAGCCGCAGAGATAACACAGGAATCTCATGCTGGCAAGCATCTCGGCCTTTTGTGCAGAATTACCACACATGTGAACCCACTCACTGAAGACATCCATAGTGGATTTTTCAGCAGAAAATCAAGGCGGCGGCAAGAGCAAGGCTGCTCCATCATAATTAAGGTTGTCCTGTATTTTTAATCATACAAAGTTATTGAGAAACATCTGTGTTCAGGCCAGCTACTGCACCTCCTTCTTTACCCACTGCTGATTTTTCCTTAACGTATTGGAACATCAGTAACTAATCATTTTGATGTGCAAACTGCAGCAATATTTCCTGTCTACACTTGCGCTAGAAGGATGTTTTAATATCTGAAACAGGGTGACCAACTCTAATACAGAAAACACCGTATTTACGATGGAGTCCGTATAAAGGTGAGGGATATGATCGCATTTTGAACACAATGGCATGGCCCACATTCATCAGTACATCCATACCGGAGGTCTGAGCTACTGATAGTGGACTGCTGGGTCACCGTCTCTGGAGGTGTTCAAGGTTAGGCTAGATGAGGAGCTGAGTGGCATGATCTAGATGTTAGATGTTTAAGTTTACTTGGTTGGTTTTAGGTTGGACTGGATGATCTTTAAGGTCTTTTCCAGCCTCATCATTGCTATGAGACTGTGATACTGTGTTCTTTAAGCATCACACTATTTTGTTTATGACCCTGAGGTACTCCTGGAGAAAAGCTGTGAATAGAGAGTGGTGCTTGGCCCACTGTTCAAACACCATGTGATGAAATGGAGGACCATGAAGTAAGAGAGGATGAAAAATGAAGTGAGCATACTGAGGTACTTCAATGGAAAGTAAAACACTTGCAAGGTAAGCCCATCTCTCACCCACCTTCCTTTGTCCCTGCAATGGCAGACACGGTAGGCATCAGTAATGGGAAGTGTTAGGTCCCTACAGGTCACTGTTTCTGAAGTGATGCCTCCTCGTCTAATGCTCTTGCCCTACAGTATTGCCACAATCTGTCCTATTTCAACTGCCTCCCAGAAGTCACTCATGGCACATTCTTGTGATGACTCTATACATAATCACAGTAAAATATTTGTCTCATCAAGCAACATGCAGCAGTTCTACTTTACACAGAAATCTTGCTTACTCAACTCGGTTGACACATAAGACAAGCTGATCATCAGACTTCTGCCTTATAAGAACTATTTCTTGTTTTGGTTTGGGGTCTCTTTGTGCCAGTTTCCTTAATATGATTTAAGGTAATGCTAGTATATGGAGAGGAAGGGGTATTCTTTCAACCAAGACCCTAAGGTTCCAAGATGTGTTTTTCACTCGGTATCTCTTTGACAAACGGAGTATCATTAATTAAAACAAACACAACAATTTTAATGTGTAGGCGGTGGGCAAGAAACAGGGGTTATTTAATATCTTGTAGTGGGCAGAAATTCAAAACCCATTTGGCTGCTGAATAGTGCAGTGGTATAAACAAACATGAAAGTCTTATCAAAGTCATCGACTTAAAATCATACTATCTAGAGAGAAAAAATAGACACAAATAACTCATGCTGCACAAGAAGTCTGTATCATCTCTTGCTTTCTTTAAATTTAAAGTTAATAGCAATGTTACAGAGAAAGCATGGTGGGATCTGAATAGAATTTTGGCAGAGCTGCATCTGCTCAGAAAATATTAGACTTAAAAACACTGATTAAACCCTCAGAATGCCTCCTCTTTTTCCCAATTTCGTTATTATTAAACCTGATGCATGTTTCAGTATCTGTCTGGTCTCCCATGACATCAGTTCCAGAGCCCTAGTTGCTAAAAGAACTCATGTATTTATTAACTGAAGACAGAATGATTACGATTATGATTATTCTATATTGAGGTTTATGGTTTTCTCCACAATCTCAAAAAATCCTGCAGTTAAAAATTAGGGACAAATGGCCAGAAAACCTTAGAGCAAATGCTAGCAGAAACCTCTGAGGAAAACACATTTCTGGTATTGGACAGCCTCCAATTACTGCCCAGGGAAACACACAATAAAGACCTCCTTTCAATCTTTCAGCTGTTCGGACTTGTTTCTGACTGTCCCTTTCACCGATGGAATTGTTCCTCAGGAGCATTCAGTTTTACCATCAAAAGTTCGGTTTTAGGAGCGGAATGGATTTGAGTTGCAAAAGAAAGACTATTTGAACAGATACACAGCCCCTCTTCCACTGCACACCCCGGTGATTTTTTTCCCTTCTTACCAAAAATCTTCTCCATAAAATTTGTTTGTGATCATTTTTTGACTAGGACTGAAGACATTCTCTCCTTTTGTCCCTGCAATTTGGTGACAGCAACACAGTTAAGTCATAATTAACTGCAGATACCGCGATAAAGTTTAGACAACTCATCATCTGCTTTCTGTGAACAGCCAGGTAGTCAGCTACCTACATCCTGCAGCCTGAATTGCAGGCACAAAAGATCTCATTGTCCTAAACACTCAATCTTTTCTCTTCAATTCTTCCTTGTCTTCCTCCTCCTCCTCTGTTGTTAAAAATATGAGAAACAACAACAGCAACAAAAAATGAAGGACTCTGTAATTCTTTCTTTGGTACTTCTGGCCACAGACCGTGCAACGGAGAAGCAAGCTGTCTACCTCACAAGAGCACCTATCATCATAAATCAGTTTTTAATTTCACTGGTGGGTTACAGAAATCAGATAAACATTTGCTGCCTGCCTCCCCTCTACACTGCTCTTTGAATCGCCCCGGCCCAAGATCTAGCTGGGTGTAGGAGTCCTACCTACCTTACCATCCCAGACAATATCCGATTGGTATGCAGTGGGGAAAAAGATACGAGCCTGCACAAAGCAGAATACACAAATAATACATGAAGTCCAGGCTTCTCACGAGAAGGGGAAAAGTACAACATAATGAAAATGAATAATCCTTGGGTATTTTCTTCCTAGTCTAAAGTAGTTCTTGAAAGTACAATCATTTTTTCTGGCTTGACTGCCTTTAAATATACACATAGCATACTCTTAGCTCCATTTTAAAGCCACTATAGGTATTAGAGGACAATTTACATGTGATTTGCATTTTTTTTCTGTGCCTGTGGTTTTGGTAAGTCTTCCAAACCTAATGACTGTTCTTTTGGCCAGCAACATAAATGCTGTAATCACACAATTATTGTGCTGGGAACAGTTTAATTCAGCATTTTGTTCTCAACCACAGAACAATTACTCAACAATTTTGGTTAACCATACTAGCTCACTGCCTGGAGAGGAAGCAGAATATTCACGAGATCTATTGTCTTACATAAAGGCAGTCTGTAGATTCTTATCTATTACAACTTCCCAGCTTCTCTTTGCTCTTTGGGGTACTTCCACACACTCCCAGTTAATGAAAACAAATGACTAGCAGCACACTGTATTAGCTTATTCATCCCTATCTGCTGAGTGCTTTTAATTGTGCATTTGCATACTAAAGAGAAAGGTAGAAGTGATGTGTTTGGGAGAGAGGGATACAGACCACAGCGCTGTAAAGAGCTCTGAGAATACCGCAGTGATGCTGTCCATCTACACTCTAAGGCTCAGTAATGCCTATCAACTGCTTTACTTTATGCTAGGATGGGACAGAAGCAGTGCCGGTGTACTGCTGGGAAGTGATGAACCCCGTGGCTCTTACCTTGGCATGCAACGCCACAGCATTTGATACCACTGAGTCTGGTTGAAGGGAGAGCAGGAGAAACTCTCCACAGTCTTCACTCACTCCCTGGCATGACTGAGGCTGTGCAGGTTTATTTGAAAACTCCAATATTTTTGCTGAATAAACAACTTTGCAAATGTTTACTGGAAAAGGGGTTTTTTCCCAATGTGTTTTAAAATCTAGGCATTAACAACACATTTTGCATGGTGGACCTGATTCACAGTAAAGCAAATTGAAGTCTTGAAACTTCCGTAAAAGCAGATTCAACTTACAGTCAGGATCTTCATTTCCTGCTCCACATTTCAGTCCCGGAAGGATTTTACCTAAGCATATCCAAAGTATTTTAATAATTCCTTTTCCACTTTTGTTTTCATTTTGGCTTGCCAGTCACAGAGAGTATTTTCAGCCAGAGCTGTGAATCTGAAAATATACAACTCTAGCAATGCTGTTGAACGAGTAACATTAAACTAATTAAACAAAGCTGACTCAGTAAAGTTAGCTTGACAGTAAGAGGGATCAAAAAGGAAACCAGCAGTAAACACAATGAAAACATAAGGTAATATTTGGGGGTTTCTTCAATGCCTTTAGCTCTAAGTAGTATTTAGTTCAAAAGCCTACTTAGTAATAATTATTATTTTCTTTAGGGTAAAATTTGATCTGTAGGAATTCAGTGTGGAGTCCTCGCTCAGCTGAAGTCAATACAAATTGACCCCAACGGTCCTTGGCAGAACCAATTTTTAAAACAGCTTTAATTACAAAAACTCAAAGCACCACAAGGCATCTGTGGAGCACAATTCAAGGCTTGCAAGTCATCACCACCATCAGGAGCTATGACGCTTCTTGTTTTGTTCCAGTGATGACATGAACAGCGTGTCCCTTTTTGCTTGAAGTTTGCCCAGTTTCAACAGAGGTGGGAGAAAGGCCTGGTCTCTCCCAAGGTGTAGGAGACGTAACGTGAATTATATCTAGGGAAAAGCAGCCCCCACCCAGTTGTCTCCATTTCTTAGGTAACTGGTAAGCCTTCATTGGGCTAATGCACAAAAACCAATGGAACAAGAGGAAGGACAGACTATCCCTTCTTTAACTGCTCTGTGTTGGAAGGGAAGCAGCTATGTTTTACAACCATGTCACCATGCTTCAAGCACCATGCCCGCAGGCTGAACTTTTCAGGTGATGCCAGTGTTTCGTTGCCTTGTTTCTGGATTGGGATGACTCCTAGGCAGGAGCTAACAATTAGGTGTTCAGAGCAGCACAGTTTCAGGCCTCTCACAGAATGAGAAAACAGAAGAACTCTCGTATCGACTGAGGTGCTATTATGTTTAGATGTCCCCAAAGCTTCAGATCGCCTCTTTGAACTGAGGCTTCTAGAGTGTCTGTCTAAACGAGGGCTGGGCAGGATGTGC
Organism: Upupa epops; assembly: GCA_013397515.1. Lineage (NCBI taxonomy): Eukaryota > Metazoa > Chordata > Aves > Bucerotiformes > Upupidae > Upupa > Upupa epops. The sequence goes on from VZRI01010026.1 coordinate 94,344, forward strand.
CTACAAACTCAGCAGGCACTCTTGGGTCCCTCAGTTTAGGTGCTCCCAAAGGCTCTGCCAGTGCCTATTAGCAGAGAGTAAATCCTCTTGTTTTGATGAGACCTTAAGCTGTCCAGGTAAGAACTGTACAGAAAACTACTTCAGTAACCAAGGTTGCAATTGTATTTTGAGGTCCTAATACTGTTCTCACGTTCTTAGGTGAGGAAAGACAAATATAGCTGTGCAGCACCACGATGCATGTGTATGTGCATGGATATCAGCAATGAAAAACATCTGCACCCCTGCAGCCACATGGTTCTGACTAAAACAGTCATGGGGCAACTCACACCTACAGGAGTGGTTTAGGGCATAACCTGCTGGCTTACCAAGTAGCCTTGAAACCTGTTACGTTTATACAAGCACATCAGTAACACTTTCATATTCCCTAACAAACCAGTAACTACAAACACATCTAACAAGTTCTAAGGCAAGCGAAAACCTACCTAAAGACTTTGGGTACAATACCTTTCCCCAGAAAGAAAAAGATTCTTTGAGCAGTTGAAACCCCAAATATTTTGCCAGTGAGTCTGTCCATTAAAATGTGATCCATTCTGAACACATCAGGTCTCTTTAAGACTAAAAGTCATAGCTGTGTGCTCTGAGCCTTTTCATCAAGATGACTCATTCATTCATGGGAAGCGTGGATTGTATGGCTGGCTTATGGTAGCACTCTAAATTAGTACTCACACAATGGAGAGCTTTTACAATTGCAGTAGTCCATATCCAGTAAAACTGCCTTAGTGCCTTGAATAATGGGCCTTGCTAAGTCTCTAACAGTTCTGTAAGAACCTCTAAACAGCTGCACACAACACATGACCTGTGCCATCTTTACAATGCCTGCTAACCATGAAAGCTTGCTTTGGGAACCATTTCCTCTGCACCCTCACCACTGGACAGCATCAATCCTTATTCTTTTTTAGAGAACAAGGGGATTTTGCCCCCCTTTCTTACTGTTTTGGGGTTTTTTTTGCCTTTTCCTTTCCAATCAGCTCTCCACTCATCATCCTTCACACTTTAGCCTCTGCCCCGGAATACTCCGGACAATAGTACTGATTCCATCTGTGCTCTCCATTAAAGCTCTCGTAATCCTCCTCTGAACAGCTGGACGCTCAGACTCCACACACAGGCAGTCCTTCTGTGGAACCGTTTGGCTACAATTACGCTGAGGCTGTGCTTATTTCAAGTTCCTGCCTGCAAACGCCTTTGGTAGGGTCCCCTAGGGCTGCACAGCAGAATGTCCTGATGCAACAAACTCACCAGTCCGTCGAGACAGACCCAGGCTCAGGCAATAACATGGTACTTAGTCACCTCAGTGCCAAGTAGTTCTTGCAAGATAAGTTTTCAAAAAATGACAGTATTAATTACAAGCTTCAAACTCATACTATGTCATTAAGTAATCACGAGGAACCATCTTCAGTTAATCAAACAGTTCCAATACCTTTTTTCTAACGTCACAAGACTGCAATGCCTATGTTTTGCTTAGAAGCCTGTTCCATTTTCAAGCCCTGCAGTGGTTTGGCTCTCTCCTGGAACAGCATTCAAGAGAATGATCTGACAGCATCAATGACGTGGCTTGAAATGACTGAGTGCTTGGAAAGGAAGGACCAGAAGAGCACAACCACAGGCTTGTCTAGCTGCATACCTTGATTTTTCCAAGAACTTAACTCGCCTTAGACTCAACCAGTGGAATAAGTCTCCATGACATTTCATTCCAGACAAGAAATATGTTAAATACATATTCAGAAAAACGCAAGAATAACTCCAAGTTAATGCTTTATATGAGAAGTCTATGCTGATACACTAACAGAGGTCCATGGTGAGCCCTACAGATCCAAGTGCATCTGATCTATTACAACGTGAGTGTATGTTTGTCAGCGTCTGTATACACATACGCATCATCTGTGCCCATGCTGAACTATAAACACACACATTTTTCCAGTAGATGTGTGTGCACACGTCTCGCACAGCACACAAGCAAATGAGGAAAAGCTATCTATAAATCTCATTTCTGGTATTTATTTTAAAATGTAAATGTGTGTATATGTGCACATGTACTGATATTTACACATATAGATGTACACACAGTACCCACGAAACAGATGCCCCACACGCAGGAGTCCACGCGCATATGCAAGCATCTAGGCATGCACCATGCACGAGATGGTGATACCCGGGGGAGAATTTAAAACAGGATGCAAACAGTATTTATCACACACCCTGACAGCTTCCCTTGCACTAAAACAAGGACAGGATTGTCTAACCCCAAAGCTCTCAGAAGCATGAAAGAAACTCTCTGAACTGAAAGAAACAGGTCCCTCTCTTCCCAACATTACATACACCTAGAGTTGGTCATAGGCCAGAGGGATCTCCTAGCTTCTCTGACTTGCAGCCCAGGAGGGCTAAAATAAAAGGTTTTTATTAGCAGAAATGGAGGATTCCGAGTTTCCTAAAGAGACCCACAACACTGAATCAAGCAATGGCATTCACTGGCCTTCAATAATGACACTGTTTATTGGCTACCTCTAAGTTGATTTGGCCTGTGGCACGAAGCAGTTTTATAGGTAGAAGGACTCAAAACTTTATACCAGTAATTCTTCTAAAACACTTCAAAACAAATTTAAGCATCTATTGAAAACTTTACTTCCATACAATGCACTGTTTTATGGCAACTCCAAAGTCTTCATTCCTATTAGTTAAAGACACCAAGCATAATGCGCAAGCATAATGCGGCAAGCAGTGTATCTCTCCTAAACATGAACGGCTCCTCCTGCACGGGTCCAGTGCATGCTGACAGCTCTCCCATGTTCATGACATATGATAACACAGATATGCTGTCCATAGTCAAGGCCAAGATCGGCTTCTTGTTGTAATCCCAGGAATGTGAAGTACAAAGCTCCAAGCACAGATCAATACATAGATTAGACACTGCTTGACGAGTTCCCCCCCTGTATCATGAGAGGTCGTTTATTCTCCCGAGTCTTTGCAGCTGTCACCATACGTTCCGCTGAATTGCAGGTGATTTGGAGAGATCATTTTTGCAATATGGGATTTAGAAATAGGTGCTAATTGTATTTTGAAAATTCTTCTCTAGCTCCTTCGTGACACATTGCCATGTCCTAGAAACTTCAAATGAAGTTTATCCAAACGATCTTGGCAAGATTCTGCGTAAGGAAAGGCATGTTTGGGAAGGAACTCTCAGGTGCATTAAGGACATCCGAGTACTCTGTCAGGCTCCAGCAGATTCTAAGGAGTGCCAAATATCTGAGGAAGAACTAAGCTTTTATTTATTAAAAAAAAAGTCTGCTCTCATTATTTTCCTCGAGAAAACAAGACTTAAAAATATAAAAAGTTTTGTCAGAGCATTTTCGTTGAGTGTCTTTCCTTAACTGCTATTAAGTCAGGGTTTTTCTTAGCTGTCCGAATCACCTCTGGCAGACAGCCTTCATTTCATCAGATGTAAAAGCACCTGATAAAATAAACTTCAACCTTACTCTTTTTGTCTCACTCACTGGTCAGGCAGACACCTCTGGAAACTCCCATGTACTCTGCCCTCCAGTGCATTCAGTAACTAGCTGTCAAACTCTGCAGTACAGGAAAGATGTGGAAATACTAGTTCCACATTAGACACATAGAAGTAGCAGTTCAGAATGAAAAGCCAAACTTATTTACCTTCCACTACCTTCATTTATGCAGCCTTAAATACCATACCTAGCCCTGGAAAAGAAGATCAATCTAATGCTCACACAGGATCTTTGGTTTCCTCTTTCTGTTGTTTTTAAAAACAGAGCTCCCAGCCACAGCCCTGTAAGGGTACAAGACCTTCCCAGTTCTTCGGCCATGTCACTTTCCTGTTCTTTGCACAGAAGAGTTGCTAGCGCTATGATTATCAAGCCAGCAGAAGGTGAGCGAGGTAGAAACTAAGTAGTGTCTGAGTAAGAATGCCTAATAGCGTCTAAACCCCAGAGTTTAAGTCTCAGTTCCAATCTTCACAGCGAATTCAGAGGTGGCATTTATGCTCAGCCTTTCACAGAAAGAGGCAAAGGTAAATTCCCAAGGGAGCAGTCCTACAGTTTGAAGGTTTCAGCTCAAACCTCTACTAAACACAACACGAGCTTCCTTCTTTTCACTAAGATATGCTCAGTGGATACGACACCCATACTCATTTCACATGAGGTGGAATTTCACCGGCTGGTACACCAAACAGCCAATTCCAGGGGCACTTCTAGAAATCATTTCTATTACTTTCCAACTGAAACCCAACCTCTGATGTCATGGAATCACTGCTAGATCTACTCTGCATGTTTTACTCACACAAAGCAGCCACTGACTACATGGGCCGTATGTGAGGAGCAGAGTTTGGTAATTTCCTCTCCCACTGTCTGTGTATCACTTGTCTCCATAGCTCCAAAACACTTCAGGCTAGGATAATCTCCCCACTTTCCAAGGCTGGACTGTATGTTGTAACATACAGTCACAATTACAGTGGTTTTTTTCTAAGCAATACTCTGATTCTGAAGTCCAAGAAATACCAGAAGTAAAAAAAAAAAGATCAGCTATTAGAGCTCCAATAAAAGTCTGTTTACTTCAGTTTTATTAAGAACTGTGCTCAAACTGTTTATTGATATCACTGGAATTTTAGTGAGGCAGAACTGCAGTAACACAGGAGGGAATCCAATCTAAAGCTCTGAGGCTGTAAAACAGGATGTTGTAGGAAACAATATTTTCAAGTAAATATCTTCTTTCAGTTTCAGACGTCCTCTGGTTTTTTTCCTCTGTTTTATGGCCAAATCCTGCACTGAGGTACAGAAAACCAGTTCATAACGATGCTGGAAAGAAGAACATACATGCATAGGACAGGAAAGGCTTTTCCTTCCTGATTATGAAATAAGCTGGCTTAATTCTTCCATGCTCTCTTCACTACTGAAACTAGCAGAGAGTGAACTCCGAACGTATGCAAATGTGCGCGAGAAGACGAGCCGACCAAATGGCAGCTTTCTGCACGCAACACAGTTAGCTAGACCACAGCCTAAACCAAACCCTTCATCTGCAGTGTCAGGACAGCTCAGAAGTCTACAGAGTGCAAAGCTTTTAGCTCATGTGAGGACAGGAACAGGTCTGCATTCATTTTTGTTCCCAAAATGGACTGAATTCTTCCGTAGAGAAGGTTTCGGTCTCCTGTTTGTACGGGTAAAAACGAATGGGATTTCACACAGGTTCACCTTCTCCTGGATAAAAATAATTTCTTTAAGAACTTCACAAAATGTCAGAGCAGCTCAGCAGACAGAAGAAAAGCACTCACTCTGATTTACACAAGGCGATGATCTGACATTAAGAGTCACAGCTGAATCAGTCAGCTCTGCAACATGCCATACTGTATAGGCAACATTAACCAGGATCAGCCACCGATTGTCTTCGATTCCCATGTAGGCTTTCAGTTATGGCATTCGTAAGTCTCTTCATGCAAATCGAGGACAGTATTTTATCTTTAGAAGACACCACATTTCTCTGGGTTTTATGAGAATGTGCACTATTCTAGAGTGTGAAAAAGGATCACGGAGAATTCTGGAAAGATGTAATAGGCCAAATCCCATGAAATTTGTCTGATTTAGGCTGCAAATCTGAATGATCTGATTTAATGTTCTTATGCTGAGCCCAAGACAAATCAGTGAATCCATCCATACAAAGCTCATTGAAGGTTTAGACCCTTGGACATTGAAAGCGCAGAGAAAAAAATCAACAGCAAGCATCCTCACCAAGCACTGAAAAGGCCTCAGGATTCCCAATGGAAAAGAAGGAGTGATCAAACAGGCAACGAGTTAGAACAGAGTGAGGTAAGGAGGAAAATTAATACTCATTTTGGTAAAAGGCATCATAGTTCAAATTACAAATGAATTTACAACCCACTGAACAGAAAAGACCTCACTGCGAGCTCTGAGCAAGACCTCAACAAAACCAGGAACTCCTTATAAACTTTCAATTGTCCGTAAGTAACCAACTGTGTGGCTGAATCCCTGAAAGACTGCATCTTGTAAAGAGAACAAGATAGGCCCATATTAAAACTTTTAATGACTTTAGTTAAAAAAAAAAAAGAAAGGAAAAAAAAAAGGTGGAACTTTGCAGCCAGCTGGCTCCATACCGAAAGCCAGGCTGCACAGCTTGAACTTAAAGCTATCTTAACATAATGAATAAGTGCCAATAATTAGCATATGTAGTGTGAACAGGTTTGCTGGCACAAGCAAGTGAAAAACTCCAAGGTAAAGTTATTATTAGGGAGTAATTAGCTCTGTGAAGTAAATGAGTGAAACAATAGCTGCCAGCACTGACAATATGGCTAACATCTGACTATGTGGAAGATAACATTGTAAAGTATTGCTCCCTGAGCTAGAATCTGTTAATAACCATATGTTAGTGTAATTAATGCAGAGTCTTTCTGACCTGTTGTCACATAAGAACAATACTTTCTTGGAAACATTCAAACAGGCAGCCCTACGCTCGAGGATGGCAAAAAAATAATTCGGGAAGTTGCTTACAAACATCTTTTCTTCTGAGTTTCTGTAAAAGATAAAATACAGTAAACGGGGAAAAAACAAGAAAGAAAAAAAATCATTTATGAACCCACTCTTTCACGGTTGATGGCAAAGATTTCACACCATGCGTTGAGGCTCTGCAGGCTAGCTAACTCAAACCCTAACGAATACTCTCAGATTTTAGGGGTGCTTGTTTTTAAATCCATGCCCAGCCCAAATTCTGTCATTCAAGTATTTATACAGAATGGCTCAAATCCTTTATCCAAAAAATCCTTGAACTCCAGAGTGTTCAAATCTGAGATTGGGTTCTGCATTTTTTGGCTTGAGCCCATTTCTAAATTGAATAGATCCCTCCAGGTGTCTGACATTCATCAGACACTCTGCCAAGATCTTAATATATTGCTAGATAGGGAGGGTCTCCACTTGTTCCCCACACAGGACACTTTCACCTCCAAATGAGAGGATTCTGTGACTGCGAAGTGCAAGGCTAAAGATAATTTCTCTTGAGAAGGTACTAAAAACCATCCCAGAACTGAATTCTCATAATAAATGGCACCGATGCAATATTTTCCTCCCTTCATATCAACAACTCAAAATGTTTCACAGAGGTCTCAGTAAATACAGTTTGCTCAACAAGCCCTACACAACTACTGCATTTTTCAAGTCTGTAGGATACCCTACAGAACATGCATATCCCATAAAAGCTCCCTGTCTCTGAGGCTGCCTGGTACAAAGACCTTTGTAATTTAATTTGAAAGCACTTCTATTCCAACTGAGCATCTCGTACTCACCTCGTTAGAGCACACACGCTCATTAGCTCATAGACAGAAAAGTGTGGTCGTACATCCCAAAATACTACCCATCATTTCCGAAGGAAGAAATCTAACGACTTTAAGAACCTGGGCATGTTTAATTCCAATTTTTTGAGGAAAACTCCCAAATTCCATGCAAGCCCTTTAGTCTTTTCTTTCTAGTGGGGCAAGTTAAAAAAAAAAACCAGAGGAAGGTTTTTAATGCTTCACAGGCTACTATGGCCAGGCAAAGGAGCCCTGCAATGTTTGAGATCTCACACATTCATCTTCTCACTAAACATCTGTTTAAGGCTTGTGTGATCTACCTGTCAGCACCAGTGATCCATAAAGTGTTTGAACCTCTTGTCACAAACCTTAGTGCTGGTTTGATCAGAGGCTTTGTGCACACTAATCACCACCTTTATCTTTTTTAATGTTAGGAGAAAAAAACACCAAACCCACAGCAAGGCTGTCTTCCAAACCTTACTGTAATTAATCTTTCCATGGGGGAACCTGCCTGGTTTGCAAACGCAAGATCTGATGGGCTGCTGCTCTTTTTCTGCAAGGGCCTTATTTTCCTACCAGGCATCTTTACACTTGAGTGGTACCCTTTACAAAATAACTATATCCCAGTGACAGTGAAACAACCTTCAAGATCATCTTCTGAATGAAACCACTGCCAACTTTGCTGAGAAAAAGAGACCAATGAAAGGATTGTGACAGAGGCATGTTTAAACGATCCTCTCTTTTTAACTACATGGGAAAAAAGGGAATCAGAATGAGAACTGGTCCCCTTTTCATGTCTCTCCTAAGCTGCTCTCTTCACTAATAATCCCGCTGCTACCTTTATTTTACTCAGCTGCACACAAACGTTCTGAAAGCTGCAGGAGTTCCCAAGAGGGAACAGATAACATCAGGTGCTTTTTGGTTTTATTACAGCTTGCCTTTTGCCTCTGTTTGCCTTCTGTGGCAGAAAGGGACTGAATGCTGTGTGTGACATGGACTAGAATTCAAAGGGCACTTTCCATGAGGCCCAGAGTTAACGGGAACGGAACAAATAAGTTTAAATCTATTCCTCTGCCAGAGGAAGCTTCCTTCACTCTTCAGCATCCCTGTCCAAGCATTGGCAGCAACTTCAAGTCTACAGAGCAGCTAGCAGGAAACAGAGAGAGCCCAACGCTATGAAACAGTATTTGGGTAGGTATTCCGGTATTCCACAGCAATCCTCAGCCTAAGTCAAGGCAGAAGCCTTGAACATACATGGAAAGACTGATCTGTGAGAAGGCAGACAGAGTTCATCTGGGTAATTACCTAACCAGGAGGGAGAACTTCAGTGATTCATGCAATTGGTAGGAGGTGACTGCCATGATCACACTGATGTCCTGTATCAGCCAAGACATTAACACAGTAAACCACCCTGTGTCAGACCCAGGTGAATTCAAAAAGTGAAAAGAATCTTTCCATTACTGTCATCGTTTGTTGTTTATATCGTGTAAAAATTCAGAGGACTCCAGAGGTCCAACATCTGACTACGCATGATCAAAGAGATTCTGCACAAGATAGCACAAGTGTGAAGAATGATAAAGTAGAAAGGAGTGAACGTCTACCAAGATTATTTAAGGTCCTGTGTCTGGCTGCAGGCTGGATTTCATGGACTTGCCAAATGCCTTCAGGTAACAGCAGCTTTACAATTTGAGGAGTAACAGGGCGACATGCAGGACGGAATGCTTGTGCAAGGGCACTTGGGAATACAGTGTACAACAGGATAGGGAAAGAGTGCAAACAAAACAATGAGGGGTGCATCACCTGCATCACCATCAGGATCAGAACGAACTACAAGAGGTAACACATGAGTGTCAGATCTGTGAAGCAGATCTTGAAGAAGCAACAGTTACCTTTAATTTCATGTTATGCGAAATAAGGAGCTGACACCTAGGCCTAAGGAAGGTGTCATCAACTCAAGTGAAGGGGTGATGGTGTTTAGAGGATGTCCTGCCAAGGAAGCAGGTGGACAATACACGTGTAATGACAACAGAAGACTCAGCCATCGAACCGTAAGACTGACAAAGTATGGCCTTAAAGTGTTAGGAGGAAGACATGAACAAGTTGGATTTCAGCAACAGCGTACAAAGTAATCAAAGTAATCAGGAGCTGGGGACAGGAGACAGTACAAAAGGGAGTCAAGATTGAGTCTTAGCGTATGAGTTTGCTTGATAGGCAAGAAGATGATGTTACTACCAGTAATAAACAGAGGAAGCAGAGAAGCTCTGGGAAGACCACTAATGAGTTCATTTGAGATTACTGTCTCTGTCCAAAATTGATGTCCCTCTGGCTAGAGATTAAGGGAGTTGAATCGCAACTAATTTATCACCTCTCTTATTTGCTGGCTACATCAAGACACCTGATATTCCAAATCCTCGCCTTACACTGAAGCTTGACAACCAACTCTTCACACAGACCATCTACACTTGATACAGGACACAGGTCAACATCCAGGTAAACTCTGTGCCACACAATCTTTGATTACAGAGTGCAGACAGAAGTAAACTGGTGTCTTATCCAGTGCACAATCCTATTGTTTTAAATCTAAATCTCTTTGAGTAATTAAGAGTTCAGAAGGTCTGAGATTCTGTAAAGGATGCAATACACTGCAAAGGGTATAGGCAGGTCCAGAGGGCAGCAACAAGGTTGATGCTGGTGAAGGGTCTAAAGGGAAAGTCTGATGAGGAGAGGCTGAGGGAGCTGGGGATATTTAGCCTGGAGAAGAGCAGACTCAGGGGGGACCTTTTTCCTCTCTACAACTCCCTGAAGGGAGATTGCAGTCAGGTGGGGATTGAGCTCTTCACCCAGGCAAACAGTGACAGGATGAGAGGACATGGATCAAAGCTGCCAGGGGAGGGTTAGGTTTGAATGTTAGGGAGCCCTTCCTCATGGAAGGGGTGATCGGTCACTGTAATGGACTGCCCAGGGCAGTGCTGGAGTCGCCATCCCTGGAGATGTTTAAGGACAGACTGGATGTGACACTTAGTGCCCTGGTCTGGCTGTTGTTGTGATGTTAGGTCACAGGCTGGGCTGGATGAGCTCAGAGGTGTCTTCCAGCCTCAATAATTCTGTGATTCTGTATTCTTGGGGTTGGACAGGATTACAATAATATTACAGAACATCTCAACCAATCTATGTATTTCAAGGAAGAAATTAAAATTATACCAATGCTTTACAGTGACATTACAATCAATGATGTAACTAACAGAGAAGGCTCTGTCTGCTATCTTGCTGCCTTGTGCAAGCAGATCCTTCTGAGATCATTTAGATCTTCCTGCTGCTTAATGTCTGAGGAAAGACTCAGGTCTCACCTTGCTTAGCTGTGAGAATCAAGTTTCTGTATTTAAACTTAAACAAGGTGACTAACTCCTCCAAGCGTCACCTTCCATTATATGCAAAATGAGAAGAGCACTTCTGTTCCATTATCTCCTGGAAAGTCAGAAATAGCTTTGTCTTTGCAGAGCTGTGTGAGCATACACGCTTGAAGACAAGAGAGTTCTCTTGCCCAGGACCCTAGGAAATTCCTTTCCCTGAGGTTTCTTGGCTTTGAGGGTGTACCTGCAAGCACTTACCCAAAACTCACATCCAAGTTTGTACTCGTTAGTTTAAAGCATGCTGCTCTGTATTTCTGAGGATAACTGCTTGGGAGAGCTGGCTGCAGCCCTGTCTGCAGAAGTACAAATAATCAGAAGCTGTACAGCAGCAGTACACAAAGCAGCAGCCTTCCTGCATGACTCGGTGGATAGACTAACTACGAACACTGGTCCCTCCACTAATTTGGCCTTCTTCCGGTCATCCCACCGCTCCCAGTACTGGGAAATAAACACTGCAAGAAGGCATTCCAAAGCAGTACCATATCCAAGGACAACACGAACCAAACCACCTCTACTTTTATTACACTGCAATCTAAGGGAAAACGAAGCAAATGCACTTGATCAACTCTGAACACGGTAACAATTAAAACCACTTCTGTGCTGGCGGTTAGCTGACCTGTCAATGCTGTCAGTGTAGACACACACACACACACAAAGGGTTTGGTACAGAGATGTTAGGCCAGTTAACAAAACCCTGCATTGTGTTGGTGACACCCCTTTTCTTCTGTGGCAGCTACACATAAAGCACTCACGAGTGAATCTCGAAGGGCTGCAAATTTCAGTAAACATCTAAGCCTTCTCGAAAATCAAACAGGCAGCCTAAGAAGATCCCAATTTCTTTCACATGTCTAGCTGCTTCTGACACCAACTGAACAAGAAATTAATTCTCATCCTGTTTTATCTCTGCAGCCCAAGAGCACTTTCATCCCTCTCACAGAACATGAAGCCGCTAACCAAAATCAGCATACGCCGTAAAGTGAGAGCAGCGAACTCCAGAAATGCAGAACAGTTTGTCTGTGAGGGTGTACTGAGGAGAAGGCAAAGAGCATGCAAAAGAGGTTAAAGAAAGTAACAGCCCCTAACAAACACCCAGGGGCTTCTGTCTTGACCACTTTGTCTTACTGAAATGTATTCTCCCCAAACAAGACCTGTGAAAGACAGAGGATTTTATTCCTTCTTTTAATGAGTGCTCTGATAATTCCCTGCTTTCTAAGGTTTTTCACTTAAGATGCTTACGAGTAAAAATCCTAGTTCTCCACTAAGAAAGACAAATGTCAGGAGCAGAGCAAGTTTTCAGGCCTTAACCTGTTCACGGCTCCACTTCAAATTAAATATTGAATCCATCAGTTTCCTCTACAAATTCAGCGAAACGTGTTTTTACCCAAGAAAACCCAATACTTGTACAAGCAGCAAGACAGGCACAGCGGTCTTGCGCAAAAAGAGCTGTGTACCCTATGAACACCTATTTCCCATGGCAGCAGGAGAGCAGAAATACGCTGGAATCTGGAAACAAATGGAGAAAAGAAGGCAGAGCCCAGTATATTTTTCCATTCCAGAGGGTTAACAGTTACATTTGCCCATTTCACCTGAACCCACGGCTGCCTTTTCTGATCACAATTTTAGCTGTAGGTGGTAGAGATAAAAACAGAGTTCTCATCAAGAAAGGTATGTTGATCACTTTCAAGAATCAGGATTTTGGTGAAGACTATGGGTGTATTTTCTGCACACATGCTTTCTGAAACATCAGCTTTGCTACAGCTCCTTTCTTGTCTGTCAAATAGCATGTCCCTACCTAGAAAAGCAGCATATGGAGCAGGTAGAGAGACTGGGAAGCAGAAAAGGACAGAGCAGAAAGCAAGGCATCAACATCAATAACCATTCCACGGGGCTGGAACAGCTACTTCATTTTATTTGCTGTTCAACAGCTTAACTTCAAATAGGTGTTTAATTAACTCAGAGCGGCAGCCTAAATGCTTAGCCTGAAGCAGCCTAACAAAGACAAAAGTATCTACACACTGCATTTGCAGATTTAGAGCATCAGGTACGACAAGAAACTGTTAATTGCACAACGCAGAGAGTTCATGCCACGCACACACACGCACACACACGTACAAGTGTAAAGATGGAACTCCCCCCAACAGCGCAAAATTTCTGCTATGCCAAGAACTTTGTGCAAGTGTAAAGAGCATAGAGGAGTGAACTTACGACTAAAACCTGTTTCCTCAAAACACGATTCTGCTGAATATGAGGGAACTGATTTCTTTTATTAACCGCACATCTAGGGAAGCACAATATGTTCAGAAGAGGATGAACAGGATTCCAGATTTTTAAAACTCAATCCAAAACACCTTAATGTTGGTTTAAGAAAGGATCAGAGCTCACAATTGCCAAGCAGAAGCTGGGCATCTTACTATGAAGATGTGACAAAGGAGAAGGGCAGCACATGTCTTGCCTCAACTCCTAGACATCCCATTCACTGGCAGAGGCACAGATTTAGACGATCCCCCCACCCCATCTTGCTTCTTGGGGATTTAAGAAGGGACCACGCCAAACCATGAACGCTCTGGCAGCTGACTAATTATTTGGAATACCTGATTCTTTGCCCACTGCCCTGCCAAACAGGTATATCCATGACACGCACTGCTACACAGTGACCCTCCTCAAATAATTCCGTTGAAATACACTCAGGGCCTTGATGATGTCATAATCCACCTCTCTCTTCAGTTTCTATAAGAAGATGTCACAATGGGACTGTTTTAATCAGCAAATAAACCAAGTGCCCAGCACTTGTCTTGGCTTTTATTACCGTAATAATCCTGTTTTGTTTTTTAGTTCTAAAACACCAGTAACTTTCCTGTAGGTGAGCATGTGTTTACCCCTACTGTTGCCTTTGTGGTTTTATTATTAGGTGACCATTAAATGAAAAACAGAGTAAGAAAGGGGAAAGAAGGAAAAAGCAAGCCTGAGGCACAGCCATTTGTGTCTGTTAAATACAACAAGCTGGCCTTAGGTAACCAGAGCCCTGAGACTGGCATCTTAAAGCAGGTTAAGTATTGAGAAACTGAAAAGAAAGCAAGAGTGTGAATGAACCACTCTGAGCTGGAGCAGATCAATCCAGGACAAAAAACCATGGGCAGGCATCCCACTGACAGCTAGCACAGTCAGAATGGAATAAAGACCTAACAGCGGTCAAGGTGAGGAGAGGGTTCCTGCATAACAACTGGGAAGTGCCTTAGGCTCTCATTTGTTTAAGCAGTTTTAATGGAATCAAAGGATGGTTGAAAAAGAAATGTATGTGCTGAAAAAGCCTCGGCTTTGTTATAATGAATGGATCTAGAAAAATCTAAACACAGAAGATGTTGAAAATGCAAGGAAAATTGTTTTCTCACCCTGAAGAGGACAGAGACTGACCTTCACAAAATGTTTTACCATTTAGTCACTCACATTTTACTGATGGATCCCACCAGACTTTTTGCATTAACCTCTAGTGATGTGATTCAGCCGAACGGCACCAACACAAAGCCGACTCTGAAACTAACAGTCACTGCTCGCTGCATGATTCTCTGCCTCTCTCTCACCCCTTGACAATGTCAGTCTCTACCTCTGTCGCCAAACTTGGAAATTCCTATAGAAAACCAGTACAAATGGAGACAGCAGATAAAAACCTCGAAGGCCTGAACCTCTGGTAACTCTGCCCTTCGGTTCCCATGTTGTATTGTGGGTTCTGTTCCTGGTTCTGGCAATGAGCTACAGCCTAAAAATGTGGAAGCTGCTTCCCCTCTGTCCTCAGTTCCCCTGGTCTGGAAAACAGGATGTTTGAAAACATTAAAAAAAACCCCAAAACAGTAAGAAAGAAAAAGAAAAGCAAAACAATACTGCAGGAGCCAGTGATGACAGTGCTGTGTAAGGTCTGGATCCTACACTGATACCGATACCTGTGCAAATAGGCTGTGAAAAGCACATAAAACACAGCGATGCTGTTTTGTAGAGCTCTAAGTAACCACAAGGGATGGAAAGTCAAAGAAGAATCACACCTGGCAGTTATGAAGTAGGGGCTGGTGCTTCCAGATCAGAGTTTTCATGCACAGGCAGTAACATCTGAATTTGAAGTCACTGGAGTATGCCGACATCTTTTTCTACTATTTAACAGGCACAACAACCATTTATCATAGTTCCTCTAAGACATGTACAACAAAAATAGTTGAGCATTGTGGGAAACCTCCATTGCCAAAGCATTCTGAACTAATCTGAGTGAAGACAAATCACCACTTGAAGAAAGTGTCCTTCATGTAAGAATTTCAGTTTCCTTCTGAAGCAGTAAGAACCTTAGAGATAAGGACCAAACTTCCTACCCTAATCTCTATTTCTAAAAAAAAAGGGATTGGGCAAATAGGCTCAACATCTTAAGGACCACTTTTCCAAGGGACTGGATAGAATTAGATCCGAGTGGGTTTATCTCAATCGGAATAGGATAGTTTTTTTAATTTAAAAAAATAAAAAATAATTTAAAAAAAATCCATATTTTAACCAGCAAAGTTTAATCCCTTCTTTTCCTGTGGAAACTCAGATAAGTTTGATTTCGTGCCTCTTGCTGTCTCCATATTCCAGGTATTATGTCATTGCACATTAGACTGTGTCAACACACCGTGACTTCGTCCCTGCTAATGCAAAACCTCAAAAAACATGGAGCCGGGAGATAATTTCAGAGGCTTTTTTTCCTCTGTTTAATGTAACTCGGTATTTATCCTTCCATATTGCTGACATTTCCATTGAGGGAGAGTCCCAAAACGAAGAAAATCAGTCTCTCTCATGCAAAGCCGTCTTAAAGCAGACTGTGGAGTAGCAATCTTTCTGGGCAGGTGAGCTTCACACATGTCTTGGGAAGCATCACTGTCTCGCAAAATCCAAGAACAGTAATGACAGGCTTCCACGGGAGCCTCCTCGAGTTCCCTGTTGGTGGAAAGAAGGCTTAACCTCTTACAGAAGGGCACCTCCTGAAGGAATGGGGAGATGATGTCTGAGAGAAAGATGGGTGTGAGGCTCTAAGCAAGTGCCCCCACACTAAAGAGAGCTGCTGTGAGCAAAGTTTACATGTCTGAACAGGAGAAACTGTTCCTTTCAGACACTTCTTTTTTTAAAAGCCTATATGTTTTTGCCTTCAAGTACTAAAGCAGTGACTCCAACTCCTTGAACAGAAATGACAACTAATGCAGAGCAGGAGCAGCGTACAACGTGATACAGTTGACAGGTCAGAACAGAGTCTGCATTTTGGTCATTTCTTCCAGCACAAAGAGTCTCCCTACACTCATGTTCTGATTTGATGTGCAGCTCTGTAAGAAGAGTGAATTTCAAGCCCCTACCTTAAGAAAAAAATAGAGCTTCTTCCGTTTTGAATGCAGCAATGTGACGAACTGTGTTGACTGCACGGTGTAACTGAACAGCAACAACACCAGACAACACATTTTAAGAGAAAGAGCCAACGTAGGAAACCGTATTAGATAGCGTTATTAAAGTCCCTTCTTCCACTGTTAGCTACTGCACACTAAAGCTAATGTCAGCTCGGGGGGTTAATGTTTCTAAATTAAACGCTCTTCAAAGTTGCTTTCTGACAGTTATCTTCATATTTTCCACAGATGCTGCCACTGCTGCAAAGTCAGGCACCAAAATAGATGCAGCGCTAGAGCCGCGTCTCGGCTGCGCTGATACCCCCGCCGCTGTGACTGCCAGCCGATCTGCACCAGGAGGAAAGGTGCTCTTTCTATTGAAAGGATCTCACAGGCACTGTAGATGACATTTGGGAAGCTCTAACAACGGATCAAAGCAACAGAAAGTCCTCATCAGAAGATACGTCTCAGCAAGAGTCCATCCATATTTGTTCCCTAGATATGCATTATCTCTGGAAGACTGCAACGATGCAAGTTATTTGACTTTTGCAGATCCGCGGGGCAGCCTGTACAGATGTAGTGTTCTCTGGAGGTTGTGCTTGCCCTGTAAATCACTGTGTCTATTTTCTTAATTGTTTGGCACAATTCCCAGGACATCCATTACGTCTCTTCTGACTAACGTGTATTTGTATCTGCTCACCGCCGGGGCTTCTAACCAATAAATGTCTGGGCATGAAAATCATGCATTAGAGGTGAGCAATATTCTATCAGCACGCCTCGACAGTGTGGGCCACTGCAAACCAGCCTCTTGCCAACCTTCTGGTTTGAATTGTTTCTCTGGCTGTTTTAACATCCAGTGAGGCAAGAAGATCATACTCGAGAGTTTGGATTCCCATTCTGAACAGAAACCAGAAAGGATATAAATGTACAACAGACAAACTGGTAGCACAGGAACACGTACCTTCTGCTTGCAACACACCTAAGCTCTCACCACAACTGACTACACCATCCCAAAATATTCCCATATCTAACCGAGGAAACACAACTTTAACAGCAGTGGGTCCTCCTCCTCAACAGCAGGTGAGATTGTGTGGAAGAAAGAAGTAAGACAAATAAGAAAGTATCTGTGCTACCTCTAATCTACTGGAGAGACCTGCTCCCGCAGACGCAGAAAAAGCACCATGTTTCCAACTCTTGGTTCCCCCGCCTTCAGAAACACTCGGGAAGGTTCTTCCAGCCGGCTGACAATGGTGTTTATGGAGGAAGCAACAGGAAACGCTGGAATAGAAGGAGCTCTTTTTGCAGAAAAGGCTTCCTCTTTTTAAACCATTCCCATGAGTGCCTGCAGGCTCTGCAGGGAGGGCAGTATCAGGAAGGTAAAAAGGAATCAGTTCCACAGCGAAAGACAGGAGAAAAGGCAAAGAGACACAGCCTTCAGCAGTGAGTGCAGAGGGATGGAGGGCATTTGTATAAATACAGATTACATGTGCAATTCATTTGATGGCAGTGGCATTTTTATCACAAAGAAGAGTTTAATCGACGTCTCAAGAGATCTGCCATAAAGGAAGCCCTTGCCTTGCCGCCTTGGCTGTCTGAAAGAAACACCTGTTACATACAACAACAAAAAGACAAAACAAACAATAGGTAGGAAGGGAGGCCGTGGATCAAACAATGTGAATTGGAGACGCGTGGTTCTCTGTAAGCAAAGGGCTAGAATCCTATCAAATGAACAGCTGGGGAAAGCATCACTCTTTATATTTGCAGGGAAGTTGCACAGATTATATGGTGGCAACAAATACAATCTACGTATCTGAGCTCTGCTTCCTAGGCACCAGAAAGGACAGGAACCTCCTAAGATAGCCCTGAGTGGAAGAATAAACTCGCTGGAGCCCAGCTCCAGGAAAGCAGATAGTCAGCTTTCAGAAGAACACAATGGACAATTTTCCTCCCACGGGGCCTTTGCAAGAGTTTCTGCTAAGAGGTACACTGAGCTCAAACAACCCTCACAAAAGACACAGAGCAAACTTGTGATTTTAACAAATGCATCTCAACACACAGGGCGGGGGGCTGTGAAGTACACCTACAATGGATGCATTTCTTTTTAAATAGGAATATTATTAGCAAAGAATACAGAGTTCTACGTTAGTGAATTGATTACCAATGTCTTCATCCGGATGGTACCAAAAAGACGTGAACAGTGTGAAGTTAGAAATAAGAGAAGGGAAGCAGAGTTAGGTTACAGCCTGAAACTCGTGACACAGAAAGAGAAAACTCTTGAAAAAGAACATTTCCAATCTGCCTTATGTCTCAAGTAAAGAATAAAAAATAGAGCATCCTTGTAATTCCAGTCACTAGGATACATCAGCTCTCCAAAATTCTGCTTCCTGACGCAGTGGTGAGGAAACTCCTGGATCTGCCATGGATCTGGGGAGCTATCCTGCCTCCAGAACCAGGTTCTGCAGAAAAACTGTGGCAAACTCTCCAGGCATTTCCACAGCTATGGAGCCATCCAAAGAATCACAAAAGGGGAAAAGAAAGAAGTTTGAAAGTTTTATTGCCTTAAAGTTTTCTGATTTCCAGTAATTTGAGTCCATTTCTGCTTACTTCCTATCTCCCAGTGCGTGTCATCAGTCTGTCTGCATCACTGGGAAATACCATAACGATCAGTGTCTCAATCTACATGAAGGGTACTCTGTACCTCTTATGCCTTCAGCTCAAGAGGAACTGTCAGCGGGGCTGAAGAATCCAGAAAGCCTGGAACAATTCACATGCAAGATCAGCAGCAACCTGGTGAGAATCAACAACCTGTAGCTCCCACACAGAAAACATCCTTACTTGTTCCTCCTAAAAACCTTTAGAGACATTCAGAACTGACGTGCAGAAAAGGAATTAACTGAATGGGAGCTGTTTCACCAGCATCTACTTGTTCCTGGACTACAGATTCAGAGTCCTGAATTAAAGAAACTGGAAAGTGTGCTTGATTTAGATGTACATGATTCTTAAGGATGTTCAGATTGTAAAACTCATTACACAGAGTATATAAAAAAAGCCTCTCTTGCTGACACACTGCAGCTCAGAAACACTTAAACCGCAGACAAGATTCTACATGCAGTGTGAAAGATAAGAAAACATATTCTCACCACATAGAGCTTTAAAGGGATAAATGCTTAAACAGGCTTCCATCAAGTACTCAGAGCAAGAGGCTCCTTTAACTAAAAGATCTGTAGCTTTGAATTTGGTACCCTCAGCCTCAGTTTTCTTGCCAAACCACAGAGTGTGGAAAATCAGGAGGAGAGATTGATTAGCGGCAACTTATGATTACAACTGATCTACCCCAACCCTAGTGAGGGAGAAAAGGGGGGGCAAATGGAGGGTGTTGAAAGAGCCAAGCTCCATTTTCAACACAGCCAGCCCAGATTCACAAAGCACTCAAGCCATCTCTTTCCCTTCCTGAGGAGGACAGGAATAGAAAAAAAAGTCTTCTCTATTTTGATGGAGACCAAAATTTTAAAAGCAGAAAGAAAGCAAAGAGAATACAGAAAGAGAGGGGCTTCTTAGTATGGGCTCCTATCGCCCACAGCCAGAGAACTGTTTTCTCCTGCTAATCCAGGAGAACATAGCATTTCTCCTGTAACTCTAGTGACATTTGGCATTTACTCCACGCTGACATTTCAGGGTTCAAGCTGTGCTGACAATACACTATAGGTTGTTGGTAGATCAGTATTACAGCTATCAAAACCACACAGAAACACAGTTCCAATAATGCTACTTTCCATGAAAAGTCAAGGCCTCAAACATTAGGGAATGCCAGAATTAAGGTCGTCAACATTATTTTCCCTCTTTTGAGTACAGCCTACAATTATATTACCACGTAATTCTGCTCCCCCAGGACACCGGGGTTTATTCAATATGTATGACAGAGATACATGGGAATAAAATAAAGATACCTATTTAACCTAATTCTGGCACTCGTAACGTTCAAACGCCTTGCTTCATCACGTAACTAATGCATTTCTTTGTAGAACATGTTCACAGCATACAGGAGAATCAAAATCTCTTGATCATCTCTGTCCAAATCCATTTAAATTTGCTATCTGTGAATGATTTTGTTGAATCTCTCCCAGTTTCAACTGCAGAATAATTTGCTCTCTTCAGGAAAAGGTGATAAATAACTGTTTTATAGCACATACCTTTTAAAAATTAGTTTCCTTACTGAGTCAACTATTTATAAATTCCAAGTCCTGTGAATTAAATGTGGCCCATTTAATAATTGTTATTACCTTTCATCTAAATTTTCATTTTAGTTCATAACTTTATGATGTTTATTTTGGAACTTACATTCTTTTCTTTAACTTGAAAATACAGTTAAGTCTGACTCATGCTTCTTAGCAAATTTAAGGCACATTTGAACATAAATCTGAAAATATTCCTTAATATTATTTACCTTTTACACATTTTATCCAACTTTGCTATGTGAAGGTTGAGTTTATAGGGATACCATATAAAACACACAGTATAAAGGCTGCTGGCCTGGTATCTGTAACAATCCAGCTCTTGTTTGCTCAACAGAGACTTCCATGAGATGCCTGTACCTTCTCCTTCTTTCCTCTGAACTCCTAAGTCAGGCTGTACTCACACTGCCCTTTCAATCACTACCCTTCAAGTGATTAAACTGTTTCTTGCAATTGCCCAGCGTAATTGCCCTCCACTTTAATTTATACAACACAATTCCATATCAAGTAAGCATCAGAAAGCAGAAAGTGGACAACAAAACTGTTCCCCTTGGCCTGTTACCCCCACTGGTGAATTCATTTTGTCTCCTGAACTACGGAGAGTAACGCCAGATGGTGAAATCCACAGTGGTGAAGACAGTGGTGTTGGTTCTGTATGTGGAACCATACTTTTCCTTTGGACTCATTTTAAGCCATTATCCCAGCTGGGAGGTTGAAGTACTCTCTTTTGAATGAGCCATCAAAACAAAGTCACAATCACTTCACATGGCAAACGATGAATCAGAAAAGCAAGTCACTGCCAGCAGAAACTGAATGATCCTCTGATTCTTCCCTCTCGATACAGGTATGGGTACTGACAGCAACTTCAGAACGCCAAACACAACACAGGTATGTATATAGCCACCTCGGTTAGAAAAGCCACCCGTTTAGACAGAACAAGCTGGATCGAATTAGAAGCCAGGATGCAGTGCTGAGAGTCCTAACAGAAGAGAATGGTCTTGATACATTGACACTCCTTGATCTCCCATTTAACATGAAGATCCCCGTCTCAGCCCAGCTCTGAGTATGGGCGCTTGCACTTCTACACAAAGTTTGCTGGGAGAGCTCTATCGGATTAACTGCTCTGACTCTTGCTAAGGCAGGCTGTAACATTACCACCTCCTGTGGACAAACCTAACCCTACACTGGCTGTTACTGCAGCCAGTACAAAGAAAATGCCCCGTAAGGACCCTAAGTAGCACTACACAGTATCCCCAACAAACACGCATCAAGGCAAGTTTCACCTTCTACTCATGCTGTAGTCATTTTCTGAGCTGAGGTAATGCCAGGCAATCATTAAGAGATTGCCTAACACTGAAGGGGAAACCAATGAGATCTCAATTCGGCTTAGAGTCGCCTTCTCTTTGGGATCCCTCTGGATGTCACATGCTATAGAAAACCAGGTATTATTTGTCCAAAAGGGATGACCCCCCCCAATTGAGAGAAAACACCAGAATGATATGCAGTTGTGAATTCTCAGATTTAGTTCGGTTCTAGGAGGTGAGACCCTACAATAAATGCTCTCAAATTATGCAGTTGAGTCATTTTGCAACTGGTGACCCTTATAATGATGTTCTCGTTTTCAGAGCCAATGTGATGCCACACGGTGATTTGTCTGTTAAATTGAATCTTTGCCTCCAGATAGATAGATAGATAGATAGAAAGTTTATTTTAAAATGTCTCCTAGTGCCTCTGAGTCTGACTGATGTGAGATGTTATTTTGAACATGCCAAAGCATCTGAACGGCTCCAGTCCTTTCTTTTCAGCGTGCATTCCTTGATAAGTGGCAAAGCTTCCCACTTATCAGTCACTCAAAGTGACTGTGGCTGTCAGTTGTGTACAAAGCGCAATCAGTTTGGAAGCAGAGACACCAGCATTTTTCTTCTCAGCTTGAAGCAAACACGTTTTGACTGCTAGTCATTCAATTTTAAAGCATCTTCAATTAGGGGCGGATGAAGATATAAAGAAAACACATCCTAAACACCTCCACCAGCCAGCAGTAAAAAATTTATTGTTATCTCCCACTTTACCTCACTGCAGAGGCAGCACTAGCAGACTTTTTTGGCTGCACAACAAAAGTGCTCATGACTACACACACTCCATACAGACAAGCTCACAGCCATAAAGAGTTCATGTTCAGCTTCTCAAGCCACTTATACAAGAGACTGTCTTCTGCTCCTCTGCCTCTGCTGCCTGCTGTGCAGATACCTGCACAGGCACACAAACACGAATGCAGCTCACAGGTACGCAGCCCACCCCATGCCACCCTGAACGACGTATGCGCCTCTGGCCTACGAAATGCCAACCAGAACCATTAAAAAGACCCTGGAAGTAAAGAGGAGGAGGGAAAAGCAAAGGGAGGGCTCACAAAAAGGAGGAGCTGATGTGGGAGAGGGTGGGCAGTTGCGTGAGGAAGACTGCTCAGTACAGGCAGTGGGAAGTGGAAAGCAGAGGTCAGAGTCGCGGGGTGCCTCGTGAGGATGCTGTTATTGGACGGGGGAATCTGACAACAAAAAGCAAGACAGGGCCCTGGAAAGAGATGTCTCTGAGAAAACGCTCACTGAGGGGAGATGAAGTCTTGGCACCTACTACTGCCAGCTGTGATGACTGTATTTGACTGCTGGCGTTTTTCAGACAGCCCTTGCTGGATTATTTTGGGTGTTTGAGTGCTCTGTTTTGGTTTTTTAATAAAAATAAGTTTCTGGCCCTCCCTTGTGCTCGCCTGAGAGAACTGGAAAATGGGAACACCGAAAGCACAGTAACAAGAAGGAAATGAAGAAAAGATGCTAACTTTATAAGCAAAACACAAGTCACAAAGTTCAAAACAACCCCCTCATTTTAGAACATTTGGACTGGTAACACCAGAGTTAAGCTGCACTATCAGCAAGCACTTGCAATCACAATAAATTCAGGTTCATAGATTCATAGATTCCTAGAATGGTTCAGGTTGGAAGGGACCTGAAAGATCATCCAGTGGGGACAGCCCCCCACTAGACCAGGATGCTCAAGACCCCAGCCAATCTAGCCTGGAACCCTTTCAGGGAGCTGGAGGGCAGCCACAACCTCCCTGAGCAACCTGGACCAGTGTCTCAGCACCCTCATGGTGAAGAACTTCTTCCTGACTTCCAGTCTCAACCTCCCCTCTTCCAGCTGGAAACCATTCGCCCTGCTCCTACCACTCCAAGCCCTTGGAAACAGCCCCTCCCCAGCTCTCCTGTAGCCCACTTCAGGGACTGCAAGGCCAGTCTAAGATCTCCTTAGAGTCTTCTCCAGGCTGAACAGTCCCAACTCTCTCAGCCTGCCCCCATAGGAGAGGTGCTCCAGCCCTCCACTCATCCTCGTGGCCCTCCTCTGGACACGTTCCAACAGCTCAATCTCCTTCCTGTGTTGAGGGCTCCAGAACTGGACACAGTCCTGCAGATAGGGTCTCAGGAGAGCAGAATACAGGGGGAGGATCCCCTCCCTTACCCTACTGGTCACGCTGCTCTTGATGCAACCTAGGTTGCAGTTGGCTTTCTGGGCCACAAACAAACACTGCTGGCTCATGTTTTTCATCAACTGACACCCCCAAGTCCTTCTCTTCAAGGCTGCTCTCAATCTGTTCCCCACCCAGCCTGGATCTGTGCCTGAGACTGCCTTGACTAAAGGTGCAGGACCTTGCATAACGTTGTACCAATCTCCAACAAGCTCTCTTTGTCTTCATCAGTGTAGCTAAACCAGTCAGCAAACCTGCATTGTCTAAGAGTGCAGGAAAGGTCTGAAACCAAACCTGGCTCTACAGGTGATGCTTGGAAGTGTGGTAGGGAGATGCAAAATGTTGTCCCACACAGAACCCAGCGGAGATAAACAACTCTACAATTCTTTACCTAACAAGGTTTCCCGCAATGGAAAGAAGTGAAGGCCCACAGGTTCCTGTAAGTTAACGCATCACATCCTTCAGCCACACATGTTACTGGCTGAACTTGAGAGGACAGCAAGCAATTAGCTCATTCTGACTGCTAGCCTAGATTTTTCCTTTTCACTCCTCCCTATTTCCTCCCCCAACCTTGTAATTTTGGGGTGGGGAGGAGCGTTGGAGGGGTTTTTTTTACATTTTTAAAAAACAATTCATTTCCCAGGGGCTTTTTCCTGCTCGAGGGACAGACGAGTTATTCTGATAACTGATAGGACATCAGCTGCAGAGCTTTTGTGAGAAACAATTGTTTAGCCTCTTCGCGGCAACCTCAGTTGTTTGGGAAGAGGTTGCGAAGTCATGGGAAAGGCTGCAGTGTGACTCCTTGTTGGGCCTGTCTCCCTGCATCCAGCATGCCCATGTTTATAAGCTCCAGGAAAACAGCTGCTCCTGACACATGATGAATTTGGACAAAATGTCCCCGATCCACAAGCCTGTCGGGTTTGACTGCAGTCACAGCTTGTCATATCCACACTGGCAAAAGACAAAAAACAAACCGTCTCAGTGGACCAAGCCTGTTCTGAAAACATTCTGCGGAGGGAGAAGGAAGATACTTTCTCACAGTTTCCTACTGAAAGGAGCTCTGATTAAACTCCCACTAACGGGAATAAGAGCCTTTTCACTGCGTTCAGTGGGAGCTGGAGCAGGCCCACACTTCAACAACTTTATTGTCTACCAAGGAAACCTTTGGTCCTCACCTCTCTCTGATATGCACGGTGCTCTAATTACAGAACTAGTACTGTTCTTCTGCGCAGTGGCTTGCAGAAGGGCTGGGACACCACGAAGCACTGCTCTGCTGGCACTAACTTCACAGCAAACCAGAATTCCCAGGGAGAATGGTAATACAGAGGCAAGAGGCAACACTGAATCTGTAACCAGCACTTGTGTAGCGGTTGTTTGGGTTTTGTATCTCAAGTGAAGGACTCATCATCTAGAGCCCTTCAAAGTCTTGTGGAGAAGCCTGGCCCAC
Organism: Upupa epops; assembly: GCA_013397515.1. NCBI lineage: Eukaryota > Metazoa > Chordata > Aves > Bucerotiformes > Upupidae > Upupa > Upupa epops. The sequence continues at coordinate 119,694 of VZRI01010026.1, forward strand.
AGGCATGCGAGATGCTGGTGAGCAGGACAGATATTCACAGGGAACCAATCTATAGTCAGGTGGATGCTGCCCTCTCACAACAACAATGAGAAACCGGGACTTTTTGCAACTACACTTCATGTGAAATTCCACTTTGTTTCTCAGACAAACTGCACGCTAACAGGCCTGACCATCCATCCGCCAGTTCTCCATAACAGATGACCGCTCACCCAGCGAGTTCAAACCCAACAACAATCTAAACAACAACTACAACACCAACTGATGGCTGTAACTAAATGAGTGAATAAACTCTGGTCTCTAAAGCTCTTGAGGCAGGTCTTGTTACTAGTGTTTTGGAAGGCTGGACACAACCCAGAGCCTTCTGGTGCTTGGAAAGTTTTGACAATAACAACTGTGTCATTTCAAAACTCTGCATGTTAAGCTTAAGCAAAGTCTTTCTGAACTTCTGTGCCACTCAGAAACCAAATCCTTTTTTCCTCTCCCAAAATAATAGTTCCATTTTGAAAAACAGATCTGGCTACAGAAGGCACTAAAGAGCCTGCAGGAAATTACAGGTCCTCAAGGTTTTCCTGCATTCCAAATTGGGCCAACACCTTAAAGCCCAGCACGTCATGAGAATGGGAATATTCTGATCTGGGAACACACTCAGTGAGGCCAGGCTTCTCCATCTACCAAAACTCATGGGGAAAGGGACACAGCCAGCAGACAGCAAAGACAAAGACACACAAAGCAAAGCCTTATTTGGGGCTATAGGGACAACCAGGACAGCTGAGGGGCTCAGGAAAAGTGAGGAAGCCTGCAGCCCAAAAGAGCATGGAATCTTGAGGGACACGGTGCCTACACTTCCTGCTAGACAAACTGCTGAGGGTCTGCAAAGCTTGAGGCCATCGAGGTCACGGTAAGCTTTGCACCGGGGAGCAGGGTTGCCTGACACAACTTCCAGGTGCCACCAGGCACCATGGGAAGTCACATCCTGCCTGGCAGGCAGACCAGGCTAGAGGCATGCCTTCCCAGCTTCCACAGAACTTAGTTAGGATCATCTCTCTCTGCAGAGCTCTGAATTTGCTAACAGAAATCCTGTTAGAACATCTGCTGACAAGTCTCTAGCTCCAAAGGAAAAAGAGAATCCTCTATTAAAACACACAGAATCCTCAAATCATTGCTGTCTGGCAGGAATTACTCTCAAGTTTCGGATAACACTCCGTTCCTGGGCTAAGTATGTCACCCAGAAATGAATATAAATTAGTAACCAAGTACTGGCAATATTAAACCAAAAAAAATCAAACAAAACTGTGTACCAAATGTTAGAGACATCGCAGAGCAGTGCTGTTGCTTCTTGCTGCTTTGCGATCCTAGTTTTACATTATTGGCAACCCGAAGTGTTCCAAGAGCTTGAGCTGGGCTCTCCAAAAAAAAAAATCTGACTAAAAATCAGAACAGTTTAAAAAACAACATTTGGCCTCCGTTTTGTTTGCCTTCTAATTTTGGAACTTGTAGTGCTCATGGTTTCAGATTTTGCCTGGAAATATGAGAGCTGGAAGTTTACATTGTTGAAGAAATGAAAGCTGGCATTTTTGTCATCACATGACTCCAAGAGCTGGGGCTTGAGGGAAAAACATAAAACATTGTCAAGCTTTCTGCAAAGCTGTAAGATTAGCAGCAGCAGTTTTATCACAACTTAGGCTGCAAAGTTGACCTATTTTATCAACAGTGGCCTACTGAATATGAATTTCTTTATAAATGTTAACAATTGTGGTTTATTTTAAATCTAGTTCAATGAAAGTGACGGTCGGTACTGAGCTTCAAAGCAAACCATTCAAGTGTCAACCTGGGCAGAGCAAGAGGACAGAGATAGCGTGAACTGCACCACCCCACTAAACACTTGTATTTCAGAGACACCCCTTGAGGCAGAACACGGTGCCTGTCCTGGGAACTAGCTCAACAGCATGAAAAGGTAGCATCTAGTTTTCAAGTTTCTTTCACTCTCTGCTCTACTCATGTGACAGCTACAGAGTCCCAGACTTCTACACATTCTAGACCGTGGACACCAGCAAGCAGACCATGACCTCTCAAAAGAAGATGAGGAGGTCACCATGACAATTCCTGTAAGGCACTGAAACATAGAATTAGATTTAGTCCCAAGAACTTTCTCAGCCATCCTTGGTGTCTCTGTGCTCTTTATCCAGCCTATTCTGCAGCTGGAGGTTTCTACAGACCTGTTCTGAAACAGAAACTGAGATCTTTGGGGCTGTTTATGGACAAGAGCTGACATAATCCAACATTTCCATCTCGTTTCTGGGACAATAGCAAGACTGAGGTGTGCACACTGACGATCCTAAATACTCAGTAGCCAGACAGTGTCAAAGTGAAAACCTTTTCAATAGGCATGAAGCTGATACAGGACAAAAAGCAGTGAGCATGGGAGGATGCATTCTGAAGGGCGGTAAAATAAGATGGGGGAAGGTTCAGACAATTATTCAGAGAAACTCAGACCTCTTTACAAATGAGGTCCAGAAAAGCATCCTGAAAAGCAGAAATGAAATTATAAACATTTGCCAAAACACAAAACCCCATCTCGATCAAGTTTCAGTATTTTCAGTTTATACAGATTCTTAGATTTCATCTAATCTGCGTCTTTTTCTAGTTTGGAATTACCTCTTTATTTAACTCTCTACACAATGACAAGCTGTTTGTCTTCTGCCACTGCTGACACCTCCTTCCACTTAATTCAGAAGAGATGGACTTGGAAAAGACATAATGACAATTAGAGGCTCCTATCGCAGGCACATATTTCTAGGCTGAAGCAGCTAACCTATCTTTCTTCAGTACCACAGAAGTGGCTGGTTTAATTGAGCTGTAGTTATAACTCAGCGTTTGCAGTCCTCTAAGGAGGAGAGACATGCCGCAGTACTCCCTTGCTTATGTATTGTGTGTGTTTTGGTGACTGTGTGCTGAGCTAAGGAGAGGGAACTGTTTCCAAGTTAAAGCACTTAGAGAAAGGAGTCATAAATCATGAGGTGAGTCAGGTGGTACTTTTTTTTAACCTTAGGGTATTATGTTTTCAATACAATATTTCAGTAGCTTTTTTCTGTGTAATAATTCATCTGGAATTACGGCAACTCTTACAAGCTCAGAAAAAATTGGCTCAAGTAAAAGGAACTCTTTGTCATAAATAGGTTGTGTTCATAACTGCAGCCTAATCATTCAATTGCACATAAGTCAAACAGTTATTCAGACTTTGTAGGAATATTTCCCTGTCAATAAATCTGATGCTATTTAAAAACTCCAGGCCAATGTGACAGAAGCCTGGTAGATTAATTAGGGCAAGGTCAGAAAAGCTGAACTCACAGCTACATTCAGGTCATGGTTTTGTTCCACCTACCATAACTTGATTATAAACTCACAGGCCTTTTAAACGTGGGCATGTTAGGGTGACTTCATTGCCTCTATTTATATACAAATGAAGATTTCTTCATGAATTGTTCCTTCTCCCTTAACAGTCAGCTAAGAACACAACTGAGAAGAAATGTTCTGCTTTGTATTCACTGTCAATAAGGCCTTTTTAAAAATCTTTAAATGTTTTTCCTATCAGTGACCTCATGGTAATTAGACTGCAGCCAGAGTTCATGAGACTCCAGGACCTGTCTGTGGAACTGCCAGGAGGAAGGCAGCATAATCAAAATCTCACTAAACAGATCATCTCGGTGGGAATGACAGGACAGCATTGTCTCTCTGCCTGTTCCAATTCTTGCCCTTTATCAGTTGACCATCCAAAGGGAGGGTGCCCCAAATCCGATGGGTTTAGTGTGAAGTGGACCTGGGAGGTGAATTCTGACCTCAGCAGGGTCAATATTTCATCCCAAATCCTTTGAGACAGTCCTCCAAGTAATTTCTTCAGCAAGGCTTGCAGCTTGTATTAGATGGTAGCTAGCTGACTTTCATTTACTGCAGCCTTAGGTCAAACTTGGACCATGGATCAAGAGATGAAAGGCTCTGTATCTCATTATCAATAACGTGTGTTCTCAACAACCCTAAAAACAACATACTTCATTCTTATCTAGAAGACCTCAAAACTTAAAAGGGTTAGGGTCAAATTATGTTACTTCGATTTATTTTTATTCACTGCTTATAAAACAACTTCCTCTCTCAGTGCCGTAGCTAAATACTAAAAATGTAAGTACTTCCCTGACCATTGTGGAGCTTCTACTATTGTTTTCCTTTTAAAGTCTTAGTAAAGGTGCAGCAATAAAGAAACACACGCATTTAAAGTAGAAAACAAAAACCAAGCCAGGCCTCACCAATCTCAACATTATTTGCAGCAACCCACTCCTTGTATAGAAATTCACCTATAACGGAGACAGAGGGATGGGTCTTCTCCATCAGTTTTTCACAGTTACACAAGTCCTGATATTGACAGAATATCCTTTGGAACAACAGAGGCAGGTTTTTTTCTGGTGTGAAACTATAAAAATCCTCTGATTTTGCTGGAATTAACTTTTCTTAGATGAGTACGGAAATGGGCCATAATTTTAGACAACTAACTAAAACACTACAGATATGCTCCGGAAGGGAAAACCCATTTGTTTCTGCACAAACAGAACACAGCATCCACTTCTACAGCATCTTGTAGGGCTTTACATGATCGCTTACTCCAACAGCCAGAGATTTTATCGTCATTCTAGATACCTGTAACAAACCCCTTCACTGTCACTTTGTGAAAACCTTCATGGGCTGCATGATTTCCATTCTATCCAAAGCAGGGACATGCTTATAGATACGTGGATGGAATGCCATGAAGTACAGTCAACGGCATGAAAATTAACTTCTGACTACTTTTAGGAAAGAAGTATTTTAAACACAGTTTACTGGTACTGTGGGATCAACATTTTTCTACTAGTAAGATAAAATCTGTATATTGTCATGACCTACGCTGGTGCTCTACTGAACCCAGCCAACCTTCTGACCAGTTCTGCATTCAGACAGTACTTCATCTAAAGGGCTGAAAATGTCCTGACTTTCCACACCTGGGGCAGAGGGAAGGACACACATTTAATTGCCAGTCACTGAAGAGAACTCCTTCTGCAAAACATCAAAAATAGAGTTGTAGGAGGCTCCTTCCAATCCACCTCATTCTGGCACCACTTTTTGCAAAGCTGGTACTGCAAAGCCTTGCTCATATAACCACCTCCTCTCGCATCTGCCTCCTTATCCTACAGGTGCCATCCTGACCATACAAGGCCCTCCAGAAACCAGAAGTTTTAGCTTAATGACAGGTAACGTCATCCTCATGTGCCTTCACTAATAACATTTAAACCATCTGCAGAGACTCTTAAAGAAACTATGACAATAACTGCTGAGGGAAAGCATGGGGAAATGGAAAGGAGTGATAAATGGGTACGGATGGAGACGCAGTCTCTGACCTGGATCTGCTGCTGAAGAAGGTTAATTTTGTGTTGCTGCTGCAGGAGCTGCTGCTGTTGTCTTGCAATCTGTGAAGAAATTGCATAGAAGAAATGTGAGACATACATCACCATTCCTGGAGCTGGTACACAGGAAAAGTCCACCCTGCCCAGTTCTTCAAACCATTAAGTTAAGAAAATGTCAAGTCCCAGTGGCAGCAGCTGGGACCGCCACTGAAGCAAAGGAACAATTCGGGTTTGGGAACGATTCGTACCTAATACTAGACTGAAAGGGAATCTTGTAGAAAATATTGTGCTGGATGTGAAGAGAAAGATGATACCAAACTCTCCCCTCTCTATCTGAAATGACAGTGCTCACAAAAGTGAGCACTCACTTTCCCCAACTTGCTGAAGGAAGAGCAGTAGTGGCACAGAAGCTTGAAAATAGAGAGAGGGCAGGAAAAAAGTAGGCTGGGCAATACTATTCTGTTCATACTTGCCACCACCTATTCAAAATCCTCCCGCAAAAAGGATAGCTGACACTCAGTGGGAAGTTATTCGTGTGTGTATGTCCTTGTGCAGAAACAGACACAGAGCCTGCAACTGCATTTGGGGAAAATCAATGACCTCTCAATATGGAAGGAATTGAGGGGGCAGTGGAAGGCTGCACAGCTTAACACTGAAACTGATGGAGTCAGCTTCAACACAGAAGTTGATGGAGTCATCGTAAATCTCCTCCCACAGCCATGCATACTTTCCGTAAGGAGTTCCACTCTCTCTCCATTGATTAAACCATGAGGGACCGTACTGTAGCCACATTCTCACACACATACGATGAAGGAAAATGAAGACATTGCACTTCTCAGAGGACTGATGGCGACAAACCACACTGTATCGTAAAACCAAGGAGCAAACCTGAAAAACTCCCGTCCGAGTCACCACAAAAGCTGTGCTCTCATGAATAGCTAGCACAGCAGTGCAAACACGCGCAGTATTGCTCTTCCCCTGTGGTATGTGTACACATCTCAGGGTCAGATGGGAACTTACACACACTTACTGGGAGGAATTCAGTCTATTCTTCCCCTTTGGTATTTTCTTTCATTTCTATTATTAAACTGTTAGCATAAGAAACACTCCCTCCTAGATAACCTTGCACCTAAAATATGAAGTATTTTCTTTCTAGAGCCTCCCTTCAAGCAACTACAATAATTTTTATCAATCAACTACAATAATTTTTATCAATACATGCGGTTTGAAAGTTTGGTAATTTTTGTTTCTCTGTAACACAGAATTATTCACCATTTCATATGCTAAAGCAATCCTTGTTCTTCTACTAATAATCCTGCAGGATTTCTTAGTGCCTTTTTCCAGTCTCTCAATTTTCTATTTCACCTTCAGATCACTGGGTCATGCTACAGGAGGAGTGCTTTAAAAGGCAGGTCAAAGGAAATAACCTCTGCAGGTATCTTCTCATGGAATAAACACTGACGGTTGAGGGAGGTGATTCTCCCTATCTACTCTGCACTGGTGAGACCCCATCTGTAGTACCATGTCCAGTTCTGGATTCCCCAACGTAAGAAGGTGTGCAGACAAGAGCAACTCAAATGATCAGAGGGCTAGAACACCTCCCCTGAGAGGACAGGCTGAGCAAGTTGAGGTTGTTCAGCCTGGAGAACAGGAGGCTCCCTGGTGACCTTCTAGCAACTTTCCAATCTCTGAATGGGGCTACAAGGAAGCTGGGGGAGGGCTTTTTACACAGGTGATAGCAAGAAGACAAGGGGAAAGGGACGAGAGGAGACTGAGGTTGGACATGAGGAAACAATTCTTTGCTGTGAGGGTGCTGAGATGCTGGAACAGGTTGCCCAAGGAAGCTGTGGCTGCCTCCTCCCTGGAAGTGTTCAAGGCCGGGCTGGATGGGGCCCTGAGTAACATCTAGTGAAGGTGTCCCTGCCTGTGCAGGGGGTTGGAACTGGATGATCTTTAAGGTTCTTTCCAACCCTGGCCATCCTACGATTCTAAGAATATAGCAAATGCCACTATCACACCTTCATCTACTTTCTCCATGCAACAACAGTATGACAATACAAATTCTCTGGTTTAATAGGTAAATCACTTCTCCTGATTCCCTAACGTGGGATTCCAGGTGTGATCCAAAACCCACAGCATTTAAGTTTTTTTGATAATAAAAATGAAGTAAAACCAAGACTAAGAAGTGTGAAGACATCAGCAGTGGTTTAGAATCGCAAGGCTTGTTTGGTACTACACAAACTCTGAACTATGATGACTATGATAAAGAATGTTGTGCGTTCCACAAAATTCACACAGCTGCAGTTCTAGGAGACAAACTCAATGGCATTACAGGCTGAAATAAAGGGTCAGGCAGAACAAAACACCTTCACCCAAGAATTATCAGGATGGATCCTGGAACAGGTTGCCCAGGGAGGTTGTGGCTGCCCTCCAGCTCCCTGGAAGTGGTCAAGACCAGACTGGCTGGGGCCTTGAGCACCCTGGTCTAGTGGGGGGTGTCCCTGCTCATGGCAGGGGTGTTGGAACTAGATGACCTTTAAAGTCTCTTCTAACCTAAACCACTCTATGAATCTATGAGTGACCCCTGACAGTGTTTTAAAGCACAAGTCACAGTACTCTGCTTAGTTTCAGGTCCACAAATGGACCGTTTGTTTCTGTGCAGATGTGTTAGGAAAGTTGTGCTCTTGCACAGAATATGTCACGTGGATGTGTGCACACTGGAGCTGTTCACATGCAAAAACGGGTTTGCATTTTCAGTGGAGGGCATAGATGCAAGAGCTGAACAAGAAACTTGTCGAGACTAACAGTCACAATCGTTCACTCACTTTATATTCTTCTTCCCCCACTTTTTTTATCATGGTTGGCAAATCCAACCTTTTCATTTCTCACATTACAGTCCAAGTGCTGCATTTTGTTCCTTTCATACCTATTCAGCATCAGCCAATTCAAGCAGCATCGGAAGACTACTCAGGAGGGCTGAAACTGCAGGCTCGTTTAGACTTATTTGTAACAACACCACACAACTGGAAGAAAATGCCTCCTAAATGGAAGCTGTATCTGTGTAAGACAAAGAGCATCGTGTTTTATATTGCAAACTACAGCACTCTTGCTGTATGGTTTTTGTTCATACTTCTTCACTTAAGGAAACAAATGGAAAAAAAATCTGGGTGGAGAGCAGACTCGAGAGTATCGACCCTAAAAGCTACACTACTGGAAAGTGCTTCTGAAAATTATTTAAGCTGAAAGCCACTCTAATAATCACTCACCTGTTCCTGTTGCTGCTTAGCCAGCTCCATTTGCTGGCGTTGTTTCTCGATCTGCGATGCAGCCAGTTTCTTCTGTTCATCATGAGCTGCGAGCAGCTGTTCTCGCAAACTGGTCAGCTGATTGATCATACCCATGAGCTGCCTTTCTTTCTCAGCGAGGCTTTCTGGAGTCCCTGGGCATCATATGGGGGAAAAAAGGCAAAGAGAAGAGAGGAAATTTAGAGCTAGCCAGGTTTCTATTTTGCAGCTTCACTGTAAGCAGAGTTTTAGCCAAACCAAAGAGCAGCAGCATAGTGCACTACACTGCACATTAAGATGTGATTCTCTATGGGAAAAGAAGACATAGAGGATAATTCTGTACAGAGGCTCTGATCTGGCACCCTCCTTCAATGCTTCCTTGCCCTTTAATCTGTTTTGTTGCCTTTTTATCAGATTAATTGGGGGAAAAGTTCTGCTTGTTTTGATAGAGCTTCAAATTTTAAACACTGTTTACATTTCATAGGGATCAAAATTGACACTTCCAGTTCTGAAAGACAACTCCATTTCTGCCAGAAACAGATGATGAAGAGACATCAATGCTTTTGACACCTACAGAAGCTGTATGGTGTGTATTAACATCCCTCTATAATCAAGGGGTAAGCAGTGAAGTCTCCTGAGTGCTGGAGACCTCTCCAGCTTTCTCACTGTAACTAGCTCAGCACACAACAGCTGTCAGGATGCTGGTACCTGCTATATCATCTACAGCTGCCCTGACTGGGATGCAGTTACACAGTATTTAAGCTGTCACAAGCCACTATTGCTGTTGCTGACACCACTGAGTATTTTTACAGGAAAAAGTCTTGCATAAACGTATCAGAAAAGCTGAGTTCAACACAACCCACCACCTCTCTCTTCCGTACCGTCTTTAGACGTTTTTTTGCTGGAGAGTTTGGCAGACACAGACAGAGGAACTCACTACCTTACCCCCACAGTCATCCTGTACAAATTCTTCTACCGAGAAGGACAGCAGTTATAAGGAAAAAAAAGTCCAGGAAAAATCAACAGCTGTGAATCATACACTAACCCCAACAAAGGCACTAGTAGGATATGCACGATTGTTTGACTCTGAATTTAAAAGATCAGAAAATATGTGGAGCAGCTAATCCACAGATACCTCCAGACCCACCACACCCTCTCACTTGAGTCAGATACCATAAAACCATTTCTCAAAAAAGCTTTAGGAAAGGATTAAGGCTATCAGTGTCTATGCCTCCTCCAGGGGAGCAGCTCTGGGGACAGCCCTGCCACACAAACCTTTCTCAAGCACAGGGAGCATTCTTCTGCCAATGTCAGCAGAGCTCTCCAAGCGAAGAAATAGAAAAAATAACACAAATTGGCGACTACAGCAAACGTATTCCTAGCCAACTATCAGTCAGACATGGAAAAGAGCTACTGGTAATAGCTCATTTACTCTGCCCTCCTGCCAGCGCAGGCATACTCCTTTCAATATATTTGCTATAGCTTTCTAGATTGAATTGAAATGTTTGAAGTGGGGAATCATCTACTGCTTCCTTCAGAACACTGTACCACAGCCTTAGAGGTGTCGCTGTTAGGGCTGTTTGCTTGACAGTTAGTTTAACCTACATTGACTTAATTTCAACCTCGTGCTCCCAAGCAGCATTCCGTTCTCGACATCAGCCCTGAAATGTGTTTGTGTTTGTAGACAGCCGAACTCAAGTGGGAAAACACAAGAATCAGTATTTTCATAAAAAGGAAATGTAACTCGATTAACTTCTTATTAAGATGCTAGAGGCTAGAGATTTACATGAAAATACTGTCAGCACCGAGCTAAGAGCTACAGCAGAAGATTCTCAGATACAGTCTCCAAAAAAAACTGTGGTACAAGCTGGAAACTTGAGAAACACACTGACACAGAAACCACGGGTCTTTAAACCTGTTCTGTTAAAAGCTGTGAGAAAAGAATGGAAACCAGTGCTCAAATACTAACACTGCTGAAGAAAACACTTCTAACTTGCAATTTTTATTTCAGACAGTGGAGAGAGTGCAGCAGAGAACTGCTACAATTAATGCCTTTGCCACCTGGCCACAAGATTAATCAGAACTGTGTATTTCCACTCCTCCATCCCTCATTTGGAGAAAGAGTGTGGTGCTTCCAAGTGGCACAGAATTATTCTAGAATGCAGCCCCTTCCATGTCCTACCCACCCCTAGCACGTCGGCTTTCTATTAATGCTTATCTAACTAGGACTGTTAGTACCCTGATGCTGGCAGTAACGCACTCTAGGCACACTCAAACATTTGAAAACAAAATATTGTAATCTTTTATTCGGCAGATATTTTATTCCAAAGACGGTTGGTGTGCGCAAGAGAGACAGGGAGAGGGGGAAAAGCTAGGGAGGGAAGGAATAGCTTCATCCTAAAGCTAGGGTAAGCAACAAGAAATAATTGTCAAATGTCCTGTTTGACAAATACCCTGACACACAGCAAAGATCCTCAGCCAGTACCAGTTCTTCAGTGTATTTTTTGAGCTCCTACAGTAGCTTTCAGTTGGGAATCAAAAAGCACTTTGTAAAGTTAAATTAATCCCTACCACACCTTTTGGAGGTGGAAAAATGTTTCCATATGTGTAAACTGACAGACAGAGAGGTCACAGAGTTAGTTACCGACAGCGGCAGAAAAATAAACGTTGATAGCCAGCCCAGCGCTCCAGAGCTCAGGCTGTGCTCCCCCAGAGAGAGAGCAGAACGCTCCATGCGCCACTGCCCTGACCGCGACACACAACAACTACACAACGCGAGGCCATCCACTGCGCTTTCTTCTTTCAGCTGATTTACCTAGACAGAGAATAAACTTTATTCCACAGGAAAACAACAGCCTTACTTAAACGGCAGGAACAAGAGGAAAGCAGGGAAGGCAAGGGTGCATACAGCAGAGCCGCAGACACTGCGGCTGCAGCTGTTTAGCCAGGATAAACCCACCAAGCTCCGTCTCTTCATTATTACTCAGTTTTTACAGAAATGCCCTCTCAAATGCTTTGAGATGTCCAACAGGGGTGCTTTATGTACCAACTTAGTAAGTACGGTGCAGTTCTTTTGGCTTATAAATTGCAGTGGGAACTGTAAGCCAAAAGGCAGCCTCCTTGTGTTAGACTTCTCAAGCAACTCCCGTTTGCTAACAAATGGAAAAAAAGAACAATTATCACTGACATCCCTCCAGAATCTTTTGCTGGAGAATACTTTCTGTGAAACACGGCTGAGTGGGCACTTGCGAGCTGCCTACACATGTGAGTATCCCACTCGTATGAGCAGTCTCTTTCTATGAACAGCAACAGTAATTTCATTTCTTGAAGGTGTCATTCCTCGCAAAATAAGTCCTCAGGCAGCCACACAGTCCAGTGACCTGCAGCAAAACAAGAGTCAGGAGGGAGCAGATGCGTAGGTCTCCAAGGAGACGGTGAGTTACGGGGTAGACTGCTGCTTGCCTTACCCACACACATCTTCTGAAGCCCCACCAACAGCTTTTGAGATTTCTTGCAGACAACTGGTGGCTTCTTAAAGTGTGACAATTGAGATGAACTATTTGAATCAGACTGGCTTGTTCCTAACGCAAAGTGTTTCACTTACTTTAAGTTTGGGATTTTTTTATGCCACACGTCCTAGCTAGCACACCCTTTCTATATGGAAATGGCTAACAAAAGCACTGTTTCACAGTTGTCATTCATAAATGACTTCGTTTGCATTTCATAGCTGACGGTGAGCTAAGGACATTCTGTAATGGAATTTTTTCTGGTGCATTAAAACTCTGATTTCAGAGTTAGAGTATCAGTTGCCACTTTCAGTAAGTCTTTCTAGATGCTGTAAGCAATGCTGGCAAACTTCTGTCCTACTGTCATTAATTTCTCTCTGTTAACCCACGTGAGATTCAAACGTTTATCAGCATGTTTCTTGGCAGCAAAGGCATTTCCAGTTTAAGAATTCTGTAGCTTACAGGGCAAAACATGTCAGTATTTTAAGTAACTACATCACCAAACTCATAAAGACAGCATCTTAAATAATGGTACTCAGGAATTCCTGACCTATCCTCATGGCTGCTAACTTGGCTAGAACTTGGGAGGTGGCAAAGAGCTCAGTAGGGAAATACTTACTTGCAGCTGCTTTATTATTAAACTCATGTAGAGTAGTAGAGCTGGGTTCTAGAGTTAGTTCTAGAGTAAGGCTGTACTCTACACACAATATCTGCACAGTTCCAGTGCTTTCATGCTAGCCATGTGGCATGGCTGGGAGACAAAACAAGTGCCCATCATTGCAGTGCACAACTTGACAGCAAGCTAGACCACTTCACAGAGGTACTGAGTGGGGAGCAAAAGGAGAGCAAATTACATCAACGCCTGCTTCAAAAATTACTCTTAATGACAGTGAGATCCACAACAAATAGGTACTGTGCATTTCATGTTGAACAAAGCTTTTAACCACCAGGCCACCTGCCTTTCAGAAGATTGCCATAGGTGCTCATAGTCTTCTCTCTGTACTCTGGCACCGCAATGGCCAGAAGTGGATTTTTCACAACTTATCAAAACAACTAAGGCAAAAGAGCATCAAAGTACACACTGCGGGCTGAGACAGTGCGTGGCCCAAGAAAAGACGCTTTCCAGATGCATCAGCTTATTCTCTACCACCACAAAAAGAGATCGGGAAGGAAAAAACACACAAATGTTTGTGGATGCAACACCCACAGCAGATGGCAATAAAAGAAGACTCAAATTAGTGGCATTCTGTATCGCCAAATCCAAACTTCATCTCAGATCAACACTACCCATAATAGTGTTTAAGCAGTAAAAGAAATTTACTCAAATGTGAAATAAACTATTACACATTCTTAGTTCTGATTCACAGTCTCAGACTGGCAGTGACAGTAACATTTTAATAAACATTAGAATGAAGACACCAATATGACCAAATGACACACTTAAAGTGAGAAAACGAACAGGAGAAACCTTGGCATATCCACCCAAAACAGAATCAAAGCAAAAAAAAAAAGGCAGAGAAACCGCTTTTGCGATCAAAACAGTAAATACTTTATTATAATTTATTAGACAGAACGAGAATGTAAATGAGAAATTAGAAAAGCCAATATTTTCTTTAACAAGCATTTTAAGCTTTTGCTGCGAATGCTCAAGCATTGAGAATGTTTGCTTGCAGCCAGTCTACAGATCCGCTCCTAGCCATCCTGCAAGGGGGACAGATGCAGCAAGGTTCTCCTCTGTCCCCCTGACATGTCTCAATTAAACTGCTAGGAACGCTATCAGTCAGGGGTGCTCTTGTGCACACTCACTCACACCCATGCAGACAGGGAAATGCATCCCCAGCGTCAGTTTACTAGTGAAGTAATTACGTAAACAGCTTTTGAACTGTCAGCATCTGCCTTTCAAAGAAAAATCAAAGGCAATGTTGTGCAAGTACAAAGCCTGGAAGACACAATAATATTGTATTGCGTTCATATCATTAACTGTGGTTACAAAAGAAGAAGAAAAAAATTCCTCCTGTATCTACAAAGCTTTGTAAGGTGAAAAAAGCATTCAATGGAAATAAGAGTAATTTGAAGTAGTCTGTATTCAAATAACGTTAAGATGAATAATCAGAATCGGAGCATGCAGTATACGGCGTTTTAATTTCAAAGCGTTAGCTAATTGATCTTTAGGACTGTGAACAGGTAGAAAGGTAACGATATGCATTCGCTTTCTTAAGAGCAAACTGAGGCATGAAGTTCTCAGAAACTTGCCTGAACTCGATGTGCCATAAGCCATTTACTGCTGGTCTCGCTGAAGTCACCAGCAGAACGGTTTCAGTAAGCCCCAGAACTGACTTCAAGAGGGATACATGTGAAATAGCTAATTAAACCTCTGGTTGATCCAGTTTGATACCAGACAGGGTTCTAGCCAAAGGAGCCCTTATGAATGATGTAATTACCGACGTATTCCAACTAGCCAAGGAACTGAGCCATGATGCAACATGGTTCCTGTGTCAATTTACTCTGACGTAAACAACAGGGTGATGAGGATGTAACTGCAACCCCATGCATCATCTAAATCTGAGTCACCTCCTGCAGCAGTGTGAATTTAAAGCTAGGGATGTAACAGTTCTGGTACAAAATGGAAAGGGAGCTAAGGAGGTTTTCAGCCTGTTACCTAAGTTGTGCTCTAAGAATTAAACTCCTACGAGCACTAACATCATCCTATCCAAATAATCAATAAAAATATCAGCAGTCCATAAGCTTAGCACCTTGATGGTTTTCATTACAGAAGCTTTTCTCATCCCACTGTCAACTCTTCCTCCTTCCCCACTCCCTATCCCTAGTTTTAACTTTGCCACATTAGAAATCCAAACCCAACGTGACTCTGCTCAGTAAGCAAATGAGGAAAGGAAAATAGGCCACCTAGTCTTCTACTTAAACTAATCTTTGTCATGCTCCCACTAGAACATCTGTTTGTAGCATCACAATTTTACCAAGGAGTATTCTCCCCTTGATGCTGCTGACCTCACTCCATGTTGTATACGCAAGAGCAATGGGGAGCTGATGTTAGGTTCCTTCAGGAAACGTAGTCTCCTAAACAGGCTGAGGTAAGTAAAGAATTTAAACTCTTCTTTCCTCTGTCTTTGAAGAGAAATGTTGAATGTTTATGACGAGGCAATCGGTCGGTATGTATGTTAAATTCTGTACTTGCTGGCATGTATTGGTGGGTGGATGTGAATATGGGCTTGTGCACGTGTGCAAACTCCCTTGAGGCTTCCCTAATCAATGCTTCAGAGAGTGTTTTATTATGGACTGGCACATTGCTTTTCAGGCCAGTAAATCTTGGAGCTGTCAGGACACAAACATCTGAAAACTGGCATTTTTCATTAAGTACTTAAGCCAACTTTACTACACAATGACTGCCATCACTTGCAAGTACCTACCTTGCTAAATTAAATTACTTCACCTGATTGATATGGGAAGTGAGCATAATAAAAGGAAACTTTCTGACTGCTCTGTTGCTTGGCAAGCCACAGGCACCAGAGAAAGAAACAAGGAGAGCAAAAGAATTCAAATTGATTCTTCTGTACCTACAGATTTATGTAATGAATCTTCCCTGTTCAGAACAGTGAGCTAGAAGCAAGTTATTTATTTCAGCATACGGACAGCCTTAATCTTCTAGGTTTCAGTGGCAGACTTTGCAGAGAGAATAAAAACAAACGAGGAACAATTACTGTATTTTGCCATTACTACCCTCGAGAACTAATATTCTGCAGGGACAAAAAGCCTTCGCTGTCTGCTCTGTACCAGACCAGCACATTACTGTTTCGCAATGCTGGAAAGAAGTTGTCACCGAGTATTCTTTATTTGCTGTCAGAAGATGTTTTGGTACAGTAGACTGCAAACAAAGCTCGGTATTCAACCAGGTTACTAACTTATTGTCAAGGTTACAAAAGGAATCGACAACATTTGTATTGAGACGATTTCTCCGAGGTTATTCATTGTTTTACTGTCTAGACAACAAGATAGAACTAGGCTAGAGAAACAGCATTCGCTGCTGGAATTTTATGCAGCAGGAGGAAAAACAGTAAAAGTATGTATGTGTCTGTCTATTTGCTTTGTTTTGACAAACTGGTAGTTGTAGCTCAGCAACATCCATCTCTATCAGCACATCTTTCCGGTAATTTTAGCACAAGGAAGAACTGCTTTAGGTCCCTTTTGTCATCCAACCCATCCTCTGGGTGATTTTTAAATATAGTGGTTTGGCCTTTGTTAAGGTCAAACAAAATAAAGCTGCTGGCATTTGCTACTTTAATTGGTTCAATTTTATTCTCCTTTCTCTATGGATAATCACTTCTTAAAAATAAAACTTACGTTGGACTTAAAAAGAACCTGATTTTTTTCTGATCAAATTCATTCCCCCTTTAAAAAAACCAACTCAGTGTGGGAACAGCCTGAATTCGCTGCTTTGCCACAAATACACAGTTTCGGGGTGGGGGGGGATGCTTGCATTTTAGATGATTTCAAAAAGATTCCTCCAACCCCCAGATACTACCCTCAACTAACTCCCGTTCTAGGTTCTAGGGTCAAATAGAGGCAGCTCCCTCTAGTCACAGTCTCTATTTCAGGCTTTCATTTGGCCTGAAAGAAGCAGTGCGTTGGTGTGGCTCAGTTGGCACTGTCTCTAGCTCTGCAGCCTGAGAGTATCACGTTGCATTGTGACCAACCTCCACTATTTCAGCAGCTGCCAAATTTCCTCTCAGAACTCGGGTTCCCCTGTGTGCCACAGGTTCACACCCCTCCAGCACTTCTGAAATATTAACAAAGGACTAAAGCTTGCTGCCAGAAATTTGCTACTATTAAACACCCCCAAAAAATAAACACAGAGAAGAAGATACAGAGTAGATTGCAATAAATACTGAATTTATCACAGTTAAAAGCTGACAACCAGGTATACCTTACTTCCTCCACTTAGGACTCTCTCAAGCTCCTTCTTTCCTCACTCCAAATACAATACTATCCACAAACAATAATACAAACCATCTACATTTGACACAAGTTTGCAAACATTTTTCAACCACTAATTTGCAAATGCAAAATTCACACAGCTCCTAAGAAAGTGTACAGCTTTCACACATCTCCTGGGGATCTACACTTTATTAGTCTAAGATTTAAACCCAGTATATTCCCTGTGAATAATCTCCCTCCCCTCCTTCCTCCTGTCCCCATCTAAATGCAGAATCCCCATCTTCCTTGCCTTCAGATTCCAGATTATGTGATGCAAAACGTCACTCAGTGGATTACTGCACATAACCTGAGCACTATGCAAGGCTCACTTGTCTCCAACTTGTCCGGCATTACTTAAATGGAATTATCCATCACAATCCATATACTGAATCTGCACAGCCCACTTATCTCAAGATTCTGTGTGTCACCTACCAGATTATCCGTTTTAATCCATACATTGAATCTACATAACATATGTCTTTAATTCATCGGCTCTGATGAGCTATAGTACCACTGAATGGATTATTTCTCTTTATCCATTATTGGCAGTTGTTAAGACCGTTCGCCGCACACTCGCTCCGTCTCCCATCTTCCGAACGTACAAGCAAAATGAGAGTCTTCAGCAAACACAACTCTTTCACACATCAAACACAGTTTGATTTAATACCTGCACTGATACTTCGTCTAACTTTGAACTCCGTTTCTCACACAAAAACCAATGCCTGTGTTACTATGCATTAAAGATTAGGATTGCCAGGCTAATCCGACTTTCAATTACACTCAGAAATCTGTGGTTACTCCAGAAATGGTCTATGGAGTACCCACAGACTTACGGGGATGCAATGAAGAGCTGATTTTTAACCTTACGTTGAGCCCTTACACATGAAGTGCAGCAGACACTTTGCCCGAGTTGTTTAGGAAATAACTTGCGCTATAGGAAAGGATTTTCAAACAATAAAAAACCCCACCAGGTTCAGGCTTGCCCAGCCATTCTTGAGAGATTCAGGCGCAATCTCTGTTAACAATGCCCTCACTTCAACACAACATCAACTCTGAAAGTCTGGAAACAAAAGTCAGTGTAGGCTTTTGTTCCACACACCTATTCAAAATTAGCTAAGTGGAGAACATACACAATATATATTATTATTTCTTGACAACTGTTGATAAGCAAGAGATGGACAAGATTAGCAGGAAGGCTTTGTGTATACCAGGGAGGGGAAGTAAGTTTTAAAAGGAGCTCTCATTGTGGTTAAAGCTGCCTCAGGTAGACTGGTGTTAGCAAGGCTCTGCACCTGCAGATGCACCTGGGGGGTCAGCATCGTACCCTGAAGTCCACTCAGTGGAGGCTCCACACCAGTGAAGCACACGTTTCGTGTTACTTTTCTAAGCGTAGAGGTGTGCACTGACATACAGCGCACAGAAATACACTTCTTAGCCCTTTTCTTATCAACGGTCCACCCTATATGCTGCAGTTGGCAGCAGTGCTTTGGAGGAAAGGAACCACTTTCACCCTGTGATGCATGGGTATCAGGCAGCTACACTGAAAGCACAAAGCGGGTAGACTTTTCCATCCTGTAGATGATTGTTTTGAGACCTTAAGTCGTCTCTGCTCCACCGAACCAAGTAAACTGCATTAGCCATGAAGAATCCAGATGCCTTTTGAGCCTCATTCTTAAATATGATGAGTATAAGTAAGTTTGAACAGGCTTTAATCGTTTCAGTGCACTGGTTTCAAGTTAACAGTGCGCTTTGTGAGCTTTACTACAGACCGACTTGTTTTGAGCAGAGTAAAAACCGCACAGAGTTTGGAACAAACTTTCTGAAGAAATCTCCGGTGCCAAACTTGTATAATTTATTTAGCTTCAAAATAAAACTCTACATGAGCAGAAGCACTTGAGTAAAGATTTCAACAGATACAAAAAGTTCTAGATTTCACTGCATTTTAAGTACTAGAATATTCCCTCACAGTGCCTTCCCATCAAACGCTGGGCTGAAACACTGAGTTTCCTTTTCCGTTAGTAACTGCACACATGCAGATCTTCCTAAGTGTGATGTTGAAGTTTGCAGCTGGATCTCTGCAGATTCTTGGTTTTCCCATTTTACAGGCATGCAGATGAAGAAAGGGGCGCTTAAAGTAGCTGTCAAAAGCAACAAAAGGAACTAAGAAGAACAACCGAATGCAAAACATGGGAGTCTGGTGACTTCCAGCCATTCAGCAGCTCCCCCAGCTTTAGTAAAATATCACTGCTTTCTAACTTAAAAAGAAGTAACACTTAGAGAAAATAAAGTCTTCCACTTCATCTCCCTTTCTTTTAATCTCTCCCAGAGAATAAAACCTAATGGTAGTAACACAGACTCGGGCATTAGCAATATGTAGCCTAATACAGAGACTTTAGCACATGACATACTGAAACTCCCCCAGATCTAATGAAAAACACAATGAAAGTTTGAACAGTTAGACGGAAAAAACTGTTCAGTGCTTGAGATGGCTGGGCAGTACAGTTTCTAGTGCTGTCCATGTTCCAGGGTGCATTAATAATGAGACACTACTTGCACAGGGGTTTCCAAATATCACTAATAGAGAAATGAGGAAAAAAATACAGCTGCCAGGCCAAATACAGAGAGAAGTTAATTAAAAAATCACAACTGGGAAACTCAATAGCTCTAAAGCTCCTGCAGAAGGACAAAACCGTTTTCTACCATAACGTAAGTGTGTTCGTATGCAAGTACGTGAGTATAAAGCAGCTCGACTTGCACACCTTTCATGTTGCCTCACTAAATACAGCTGCAGTACAGCTGAGCCATTGTTTGTTGGCCGCTCATGGCTGGCGGTGCCATGAAAACCGCATTCCTGGGCACTAAATAATCAGCCTGCCTGACCCCCCAAGAACCTGTAAGTCAAATTCATTTACCCCCAGAGGGCAATGCTCTATTGTATCCTCTCTCCTTTCTAGCCACCTAGGAACAATGGACAATAATTGCAACTGTCACGGCAGTCAGTAGGAAAAATAAACCAGTGCCTGTTTTCACAGCTTACTGCCAAACCTGATCCAAACACCTAACAACCATGCCCCCAACCACAGACCCACAGATGCACCGACAAGCCTCAGATGTGAGGCTTTTGAACAGAGCTACAGAACAATAACTCGACTTGTGTTCAAAATACGAAGCTAAAAAACAAAAATTAAAGCAAAGCAAACCCTTCTTTGAGGCTGTGCTGTTGCTTCCCCATCCTCCCCCCGGGCAAGACTGAAAGGACTGTTGAATTTCTTTCGAGCTAGCATATAGCTGCTGCTGCCGCTTTCAAGTTTTGCTTGTGAAAGAGACAGAGAGGAAGACAGAAAAAAGATTGCCCTCCAACAGAACAAGATCATAGGGACTGGGAACAGACTGCCTTCTCAGTGCACAGCACTCTTCAGAGCAGCTTCACCGAGTCCAAAAGCAGAGGAGAATCACGGGGAGTCCTGCTAGAGGCTCTGGCATATCAAGTGTTAAAGAGGCTCCAGACAACATGCAAGAGCTGCTGAAACACACCCGCAACAGTGGGTATGAAAGCCGCCTGTGTACTTTGGGCCTGGAACATCTTACAGATTCATCAGTTCATGGCAGACGTCGATGCTATTTTAAAACAATACGCTTTCAGAAACCAGGAGTCGCAGAAAAACCCAGTGGCTACCCTACCTCTTTGTGATCTGTTGCTTTATGCGCATGGAGAAACTATGCTCAGCAGGAATGAAGAAGCCAGGGCTTGGCCCTCTGTTATAACAATAATATCTCAGCCTACTGGGGGCTGAAGCACTGTATTCTGTTGTAAAATCATTCTACATATGCAACAAATATATATTTTTTGAATTACAGCCTCTCAGGGAGAAGCTAGGGGAAGCAGGCGGAATACTTTCCTACTTGTGTAAGTCAGCGGGCTAGCGCAAAGCAACGCGGTGGCTTATCGGTGACAGGCTGGAAGGCCCGTGTAATGAAACTAACCCTATTCTTGCACATGTACCAATACATTAACCTCTGAGAGCACGTCATGTTGCATTCTCTGCTGAATGCTGCCCACCTCTCGAGCAGAAGGTCTCTAAACCTGTCAGACGTGAGGTTTGGGAGCCTGCCTGAACAAGGACCTCTGCAAGGGACAAAATTAGTAAGCAAACAAACTAAAAATAATGGAGAGAAACGAGATCTCGTTTTTTAAACATTAAAAAAAAAAGAGTTTCATTTTAATCTTATCCTACTTTCACATTTCCAAACCAACATTGGCTTGAATTTTGCTACTCCAGATGCACGCTGATAGAAGTGGGAGAAGAATCTGAGTCACCGCCTCTTTTCAGAGTGATGATGGCTGCTCTGAAAACTCAAGCTTTTGACACACGTGTATTTTGGGCTGGTTCCTCATCACAAGCATTGGTGAAGAATTATAAAAATATCAAATTACATGAAAACAAACAACTACAGGTTCCCTAAAATGACCTCACATGTATAAAATGGGAAAATATCTTGGCAAGGGAAAAGCTACTGCTGCTGGAGAGTGGTCAAATTTTGTCATTTTCCTTCTGGAGCACAGCTTTAGAAGAACATGCTGTAGTGCACAGATGTTGTACACTGTCTTTTAAAATCTGCGCTGGTTATTTCACTACCTAGAGGTATCATTACACCAAGTTTGCTCCTTTGTTGGCTTTTTTTCCTTACATGGAGAAAAGTAAAAATCAAATCAAATCTGCATCATCAAAACCTGTCCCAAAATTAACAAGGAATTCTGATCAGCCTCAGATTTCAGGGGCTGAGCTCTGCTATACCCTGCTGTCATGTCAGCCTCTGTCGGATACATGAACTGACTCTTTTTTGTACCAAGCCAGCAACAGGATGTGTCCTCTGGTAACACAAAACAATACATGTAACAAAAGCTTTACGTAAAGTTCATTCACTTAGGGCATCACACTGTTTCATTATTTATCTTATCACAGATGGAGAGCACACATTTCATTTAAATTCCAAATGATGTTTCAAGGGAAGGGAAAGAGGACCAAACAAACCAAGTTCCATAAATCCAGTGTTATCTGTATACTCACTCTCGATTTGCTTTAGCACAGAAACATCATTACCTTTTATTTCTCCAAAGTTCCCTGATCCCATGGCAAGAAGCTTGTCTTTCCAGTCCTTTGATAGTAGTTTTTCAATACTGGGAGTTTCTAAGTGAAGGGGGGGAAAAAAAGTGTAAGCAAATCAACATGACTGTCTCCACAATAGAACTCATTAAAAGTCTATCTGCTAAAAATAAGGCCAACCCTATTCTGGGCCCCAGTTCGTAATGACTTCATCAACAAACTGATAAGAGGGGAGGGGAAAAAAAAGGAGAGAAAAAAAAAGAAAAAAGTGTTTTGTCACCTGCTGTTTCAAAACCATTAGCTTTTTCCTCTTGTGGAACAAAGCCCCGGTAATTCTGTATGACAATGGGCACATATAAACCTGCAGCTCATTGTTTTTTCTATTTGGGGAACAAGTTGGTGCCTATAATGGATGCCTGTCAGTTCTGGGTGTTAGTCTGAAGTAAAAAAAATAATGATGTTGATAAAATGCAGAGTAAACAGCAAGGAGGGGGGGGGGGGGGGGAG